>CAWUFW010016145.1:0-324583 GCA_963921515.1 Calotriton arnoldi | reverse complement strand
GCCTAGCGCCAATGCAAGGACCCTTGCACCATTGTGCAAGGGTGCCTGTGTTGTAGTCAGGATTGTTTGTGTGCAGGAAGGGGCACCTTCATGCACAAAAACAATCCTGAGAGGCGTTTTCCTCTTTCTATGTATGGTGCAGAATGCAGCACACATAGAAAGAGGAAACAACGAGGAGAATAAAGAAATTCCTCCTCATTACACCTCTCCTGGGGAGGCGTATCTTTTTGGCGCATTCACAGGTTTACAAGTCCTTGTAAATCTGGGAATGCGTCAAAAATCATGGGAGCTGCATGGGAAAACCCACAGCGATGCCCATGGAACTCCTCCCTTGCGCAGAGTAAGGTAACACAGCGATTTGCGCTGCGTTGCCTCACTCTAGATTTTTGGAGACTTTCAAAGCCACGCAAAGTGGCTTTGCGTGACATCATAAGTCTGACTTAAAGGTCTGCGTCATGCATGTACCACGTTGTATGGTGCAAGCATGAAGCAAAGCTCTCAAAAATAGGCTCCCTAGAGTCTGCACAACGATAAGTATTCCACTCATGAATGATTGATTGCAGCTCTTCTTATGGCAATGCACGCGTAGATTATTGATTAAGTATACTATTAAGTGATTGAGGTTCTCACATAGTGCAGTCAGCAACCAAGATGGCCACCGTTTTAAGACTCTTGATTTTAGCTGTACCCTCCCTAAGTCTATGACTGTTCTCCGCTAAGTAACAGAGAATGAGGGAGCCCTGTACCTGACACCCCACACGAACAGTGTGTTTTCAGAGATGACATTTCATCATTCTCCCCAACATCAGTGATGTACCGCACACTGCCACGTTATAAGGACACCAACATGGTGCATGGATCCATTGGTGCCGGGCAGAATGCCGCAGACCTCTGCTAGGTGCTGATGATAACATGCGCTGGTCTCTTTCCATCTACTGCACCTCAGTCCTGCACTCTTCATGGCTTACAGGGCATCCTCTTGTACCGCAGTATTTCAGGGGATCATCAGGGCCAGTGCTTAGTTTGTAAAAAAACAAGCGACAGGGCTCTAATCAGCAGGCCACTTCTGCTTGCACTGTCCATTGCCACTGTCAATTACAGTAACAGCATAACTAATAAGCACACTCCTACAGGTGTGGCAATTCTGACAATTTCAGGACCCCAAAGTTAAAAAAATAGCTTTGGAGGCAGGTATTAGTCATTCTTACTGTATATTGAATTAATAAACAACAGTTGTTGTGCTTATCTCTAAATTAAGAAAACAGCACCACCATTTGGCAGACTGTCATAGGTACCGGTTCTGACAATTAAGTGATGGTGCAAGCACCGGAAACCATGGGCTCAAATTAAGCACTGGGCTCTCATCTCCCCCAGACCCCCATTGGGTTTTGAAAAAGGCTCCTGGGGATCGAGATCCTGGGCAGCTTCCGTGAAAGTGGCGTTTATTCCTCTCCAGGCCAGACCCCGCCTCCCCACCAATGATACTTTTACGAGTTGACCTGTTTCTTAACTGAGGGGGAAGACAAAGTTAAGCAACCCAGCACGTAGAAGTAAAACATGTCTTACGCCTTGGTTTACCGCGGTAGCTGTGGTTCAAGAAAATATCTTTCTTCAGAGAAAACGCATGTGAAAGAATTTTAGCAGCAGCACAACAATATTAAAGTTAGGAAAAATACAGATCAATTCCCAAACCAATTCAGTAAAATGGATTACAATTTAATGATACAAATTACACCAAAGCGACGGAAATCTGCTCACAGGATCAGAAGTTCTGAGTTTTTAAAGAAAATGATCACTTTCAAAAACCAGTCCTTCACAATGTTCTCCACAGCGGCCAATAGAGACCAGTCATGCATCAGCGAGCAGAAGGAGTCACCAGCAGTCTGTCCGGCCTCCCACAGGGAGAAGAACTAGGGCAGAATCACTTACTTCTTTGGTTGGCGACTATTTTCTACTGGGAAATGGAGTTGCAGAGTACTTCACCACTTCCTGGTAATGAGGCTGCAAGCTCATCAGCTGGGCCGCGTGTCAGAGCTTGTAGAAAATTCGGTCCTCAGCTCCATTCTTCAGCGCCCGGGGCCTCCACAGCTACTTCTGCAAAGTTATCACACAAAGGGGAACCATAGGATGCTGCTCCAGCAAATCCCGTCATTGGTCCTGGAGGAGAATCAGGATGATGGGCAACCGGTTCTGCAAATAGAGAGCTGGAAGCTCAGAGATGCAAGTCGAGACTGGAACTTTCACAAGTCCTCCATACATGGGTCAGCAGGAGAGCTGGTCCGTTTTCTTGATTTCAAAAAGTCCTTGTGCGTCTTCTGCCTCCTTCCCCAAATTCCAAGCAGTGTTCTGACGTCCAGCAGGTGGACGCCCACAGTTACAGGGCTAATCCAGCAGTGGTGGTGATGGCATTAGGATGTACAACAACAATTGTCTCGTGCTGTTGTCCCTGATACACTTTCTTTGGTGCATAAAGGCAGAGAGGCATATTTATTAAAAAGCCACGCAGCGCAGGAATTCACCTTGCTGCGCTGCACTCGGTCATAGGGAAAGGGCAGGAATGCGCCATAATTAACATTATAGGGCGTATTCCTGACATTTTCCTGCGCTGGTGCATAATGTGCTGCCTAGCGCCAACGCAGGCACCCTTGCATCATGGTGCAAGGGTACCTGCGCTCTACACAGGATTGTTTTTTGTGCAGGAAGGGGCACCTTCCTGCACAAAAACAATCCCCTGAGGCATTTTCCTCGTGTGTGTTGCAGAATGAAGCATACATAGAAATAGGAAGTAACGAGGAGAAATAAAGATATTTCTCCTCTTTACGCCTCACCTGGGGAGGCACAGCTTTTTGTTGCCTTCTCAGGTTTATCAGTAATGGGAATGGGAATGTACCAAAATCCATGGATAGATGAGTCGGAACACCCACGCTCCACCCATGGAACGCCTTTTGCGATGTGTGCTACGTTGCGTTACTCTGGATTTATCAAGCCACTCAGGGCCATGCACGGTGGCCTTGCGTGGCTTGATAAATCACACTTAAGGGTTGCGTCACTTTTGTATCCCGTTGCGTGGAGCAAAAGCGACGCAACCCTATGATAAATATGCCCCAGGGTGTGTAGTAAGAGAACGTCATCACTGGATTCCTCTCCATGGTTATTGAATGTGAATGGGGATGGCAGATCATCCTTCTGCCCACATGCCCACCATCCTTCCAGCAGAGTCCTTCCACTGTTGTAATTCAAGGCCTCAAAGATCAGAGCTCTAGTCTCAGACAGCGCTTTATTTGTAATAGAATGAGTGCCGGTGGCCCAAAGCTCTGCTCTGACACCTGCGGGTACAATTAAATGTCGGTGCACGGAATACTAAGGCTGCGTAGTGTTGCGCCCACCACTTTGGTTGACTACCAGACATCCCTGTTTCTTTATCTTACTCTTACAGGGTTCTACTTTCTCCCTTTGTGACAGTTTTCAGCCCTAATCTTCCTCCATCTTTCCACTGTTTGTTTTTCCCCCTCTTGCTCTCAGTAAATGTCTGATGCAGAAAAATAAGCGCCGGTCCCCTAAAATAACGCCCGGCTCAAATTAAGCACTGGTTTCAGAGGAAGGCATAACTTCCCCGTAGAAGGGTCCTTGGGCTCCTAGCAACCTAATCAATAGTTCTTGTAACAGAAATGTGCATCCTACCCAGAAACCATTTTTATAACATTGGTACACATTAATCTAAGCTCACAATAAACTAAGTTTGCAGTCAAGCACACTGCTACAGAAATAACTTATTTGGACTCAATCTGTTAAAAAGAGCTTTTAACACCCTGCTAAAACGGTGCATGCATATAGGTTTGTCCCATCTTCTTTGGTGCAAGACCTTAATGCTCCTGGCATTCTCTAAACATGATGTGGCTGGCATGGCATTGGCACAGATGATCTACTTACGAGACTGTACATGGCAAAACAAGTTTTGCTTTGACTTTTTAACATGGAGGCCTAAAGTTCCAAGTGACATGTCTACCTTTCAACCCATGCCCCATGTTCTTGAAATCCCACATCTAGGTGGTGAAAAGTCACATGCCATCCCGAATTGGGAATTCGATTTGTTTATGCCGCTAGTATACGTTTTGCACATTTCACAATGGGCTTACCTAAGTGTAAAGCAAGACAATTTGGTGTTTTCCAATTTTACACCATGTTTTGGATGAGGCAGACAGCAGGAAGTGTGATTTTGCTCTTGAACAAATACTTGGTTCCATTGGAGAAATAATTCAGTGGGCTAAGGAAGGAAGTCTGGTGGAAAAGAGTTGACAGAGGCTTCTGGGGCTGTATTATGTTTGCCGAAGGTAGGTGTAATGGATGTGTGTGTGTGCTTTTTGCACCCCTGGGTATTACGCCCTTTGCGTTGGTATTACAGAAGGGACTGCAGCCCCATGCACAGCCTCTTCCGTAACACAGATTGCACCAGTGTTCCTGTGTGAGATCTCATGGTGATGTCTCCTCATTTGCATGGGCTTCATACAGTTGATGGAACACTTTACCTTTGCACAAACTCTGTATTAAAGAGCTGGCAACAGAGGCAAACGAGCTGTCAGAGGACCCAGTGACTGTGCACCACAAAAAGCTGGTGCACCCTCTGACGGCAACCCTTGGAGTGTGGAAAGAGAGTACCCTGCCATCCCTTGCAGACAGGTGCAGTCATTCACTGATTCCCCGCCTGCTGGGGTATCTCTCCCCCACTTGCTTTGTATTGCAGACCACGTTGCTGTCTGTACTGTGAAAGGCAGACCAGCTGCATCAAACAGCTGGTTCAGCTGTCACTAATGCACTGCTCCCAGAGTAGGACCAAGTTTATGGCTGCCATGAGCGACAGTGCATGAACTGTAACAGGTCGCACTGATCAGGTCTGTGATTGGTGCATCCACCTAAAGGTGAGCTGAAGCACAGACTAGGGCAGGGCGCTCTATAAATAATACGGCCCCTGACGTTAAAGGTACAAAGCCATTTAAATCTTTAGGGACTTTCATTCTGCAATGGTTTTCAGGTGCTCCCTCTTTCAATGTGCACCCAGAGCAGTGCCGTCTTAACCATGGGCACGCTGAGCAGTGGCCCGGGGGCCCGACGAGCCCCCGGGCCCCATGCAGACCAGAATTTAAGACTAATTTTCAGTTAAACATTTCTATTCCTGTGAGTGGTTGTGTAGGCAGGGCCCAGTTCACTGCTTTGCCTGGGGGCCTATAATGCTGTTAAGACGGCCCTGACCCAGAGTGTGGCTCTCTGCACCTATTCGACACGCACTCGCTGCAGTCAGGCTGAAGAGCAGACAGTGAGTCAGCTCCAGGGAAAGCCTCTGTCTTGGGTGGTGAAACACAGCTCACAATGTACCCTGCTTGTGCCGACTTGTGTAGCTCAATAGATGGCTATGACTAACAGCAAATTATCCTCCCTTCGAACAAAGCAGGGACAGGAATATCCTCAAATTTACTGCACCCATTTACAAAAGGAGTTCGAAGGTTTCTAACTCTGTTTGCTTTGCATAAATGCTTAATGTTTTTACTGTCATTATTCTTGGAACCTACAGGTTGCATACTTTATAGCAAGCCACACATGTGTGGCAAAGGAGGAGATGATAGACACCTACTGAGAGAGAGAAACTTTAAAGAATTTAGGAAAAAGTTTGTAAGTTGTCCAAGATATTATAGCACTCGCCCAAGTTTGCTGCATGAAGACTTTCCTTTCTAAGACTAGAGAAACTTAAAGGACAAATTGTGTAGAGAAAGAGGAAGAGAGCTGATGGGAGATAATCTGAACTACCCCAAGTCAAGCAGGTGCAGCTCATCCAGCCTTATTTTATTTTTACATTCTGGGTTGTTTCTCCATAGATAGTAGGAAAATCCATATTAATATTATGGATATCGGTCAGGGGGTTGCCAAGGGTAGCCGCTGCTTGTTATTGTTTTTTACCCCTGGCACTGCCTTTCTATCTCTAGTTTTAGGGCCATGAAAGCAGGGGCAGGAACAGTAACCAGACAGGGATATTGGAACCCTCTTTAATTTCCATTGGAGCTTTAAGACTGAGTGATGTCACTTCTGCTAGCCTGCATTTGGTGAATTGCCAATCCATGGTAAAAATCACTAAAAAAAAAAAAAAAAAAGAGTTTTTCTGAATGAGCTACTCGCATCTGAAGTGGCACCAGCAGAAATTGGCAATGTATGTTACAGATATGTTGAAAGATGCATGCTTTGGTCCTGGTCTCAGAGCTTAGACAGTCACTTTGTTCATACGATCCTCCTGGGCTTCAATTAGTCTTGACCAACTTCCCCTGGTTTATCTCTCACACCCCTCCCTTATCATTGTCAATTATCTCAGTTTGGCTGGTCTGGCTTAGTCTGGTGAGTAGCGAGGCTGGTATGAGCCCTAATACAAGCAAAGAAAATGGGGCCCTCTGCCCCAAGTTGGGTAGTAAAAGAAAGCTGTAATTGGTCCAGTGGTTCCTTCAAAGCCCGGCCCTGGGCAGAGTGCGGCTGCTGCACTAATGATTGCTAGGCCTCTGCTCATGGTTTGATTTCTGAGATCCAAATACTCCTTCACATTGCTGTGCACTTGCTGATTTCTGGAATGTATGAACAATGTTGAGTGACAAAAAACTGTCCTGTTATAATATTGTATATAACGTTTGTGTAGATAAGTATACATTTACTATTCTGAACTCCACTTCTGCTTCCCTTGTCAGTATATCTAATGTTAAGGAAAGTAGATGTGGAGTTAAGAATTAAGCGGTATAACACACTACCAAAGAGTATAAAGGTCACTAAACACCATGAGCCCAAATCCTAGGCAGGAACTGCAGGTGGGGGCCTATAACAACAAGGGAGAGGGCCTTTAACAATTGGTATAGCCTGAGGCAGAAGGGCTATAATGCTATACGATCCTTACATCCACAGAGGTTAGACTGTTCTAAAGTAAACAGGGAGAAACAAAAAGACAAACATTATCTTTAACGGAGCTCCCAACATTCCAATGTTCTAATACAGCAATACAGAATGCTGCCAAGGGCTAAACCAGTTGTTAAAGACCCCGAACCTGAGTTATAGGCCTTCGTCTGTAGCTCGAGTCTATAGCAAGGGAGAAGGCCAGGATAGACCGAGGAAGAAATGCTATAAGACTATTAGAACATTCTATGTAATGAGGTGTGAGAAATGGGTTGGTGGTTGAAGAGGGATGAGACCCTACTCAAGCAACAGCCACAGTGCTTGTCAGGGGGAACCACAAAAAGCCACTAAATTAACCTTTGCTTAACCTCGTGGTAGCCTGGCACAAAAGCATTCAGGCCTAACTTAGAGGCAATGTGTAAAGTATTTATCAGCACTCAAACAGTAATAAAGTGAAAACACAACATAAAAAAATCCCACACCAATTTAGAAAAATAAAGTACATATTAATTAATTATTTGACACCAAAATGACAAAAATTCAATTGGTAAAACTGGAGATATGCAATTTGAAATTTTTAAGGTAAGTATAGCGCCTAAAAGCACAAAGAGCCACTCATGGTAATCAGGAGAGTGGGACCGATATAGGAGGCAGGATAGTCCAGCTGAAAAAGTTGTCTTCTTATTCTAGTGCTGAAAATTCCGCTCGCAGGGGAAGAGGCTGCGAGGAGCAGGAAGAGCATTGCAGATGGTCGTCGCAGTAGCTCCGACAGCATGCCAGGTGTCGCGGTTGGTCATTGCTGTAGCGCAGAGATTCTGTCGGGGGTCGCGGACGGTCATTGCTGGAGATTCAAGTTGGCGGTCACCACAGGATGTCGATACTGTAGTGCAAAGCGCAGATCTCACATTGCCTGTCGTCGCTGGCAGTCACTGTAGCGGGAAGAGTGGGCTTCACCGGAGCTTCGAATTCGCAGGCGATGCGGGCGGCCAGATAATAGATCGAACAGGCTCGTTCGTGGTCGTGAAGAGCCCAAAACTTCAGGATTTTTTCTTTTCTTTCAGGAGGAGCTCAACTGAGACCACACCAAGGGTCCAGGACCTGTGAGGCACCTCTTGGAGTTCAGCAACTCACTCCAGCAGACAGCAGAAGTGCTCAGGCAGGTCCAGTTGCAGGTCCAGGCAGGTCCAGTTGCAGCAGGTCAGCCGGGCAGTTGCAGAGAGGCTTCTGGAGCTTATTGTGTTTCTGTAGTTCAGGATAGGAGGTCAGTCAGTTGACACTTGGAGTGACTTCAACCTGGGATGAAGGGAGCAGATCTAGTCTTCCTTCTCAGCAAGCAGGGTAGGCCTCAAGCAGCAGGGCCTTCTTCTTCTGTAGTATCCACAGGTACAGGAGTATACTGAAGAGTGGGCCTGAGGATCCCATTTGTATACCTGGTGCCCACTTTGAAGTGGGGGAACCTTGTGGATATTCTGCCTACAGAGTTGTCTGGAATTTCCTGCTTCCCTGCCCTGGTCCCTGTCTGGGGGCACAATAGGCTAGTGTGAAGTCCTTTGTGTGTGAGCTGAGCCAGTACCTTTGAAGCACAAATGTGGTAGGTGACAACTCCACCCCCCCATTCTGCCAGAGATGGCCCATCCTGCCAACACCCAGACCCTGTATTGTGATGCTGTCTGGGAGGAATACACAAAGGTCAACTGCCAACTACATCTAGTCATGCGACCCAGGAACAGTGTGCAGGCACCAAATGGTTAAGACAAAAAAAAATGCTAACTTGCTAAAAGTGACATTTTCAGGATTGTGACCTAAAATCCATTCCGATTTTACTATTAAAGAGGGTTTTAAATTATTATTCCTCAGACACCAAACATAACTTTCCGACCTGCTCCCAATCTAAAGTTATAATTTTTAAGTTACCACTTATTAAATGTAATAAGGTAACCCAATGTTATGCTATGGGAGAGGTAGGACTTGCAATAGTGAAAAGCATTTTTTTTCACTACCATGACATGCAAAACTTAAAAGTACATGCCCAACTTTTTCAATACAATTCACCCTGCCCGATGGGCTGTTTTGGGCCTACTCTAAGGGTGACTCATATGTATTGAAAAGGAAGGTTCAGGCCTGACAAAAGGTTATTTTTCCAGGTCAAAACGACAGTTTAAAACTGCACACAGAGGCTGCTATGGCAGGCCTTAAACATGTTTTTAAAGGGCTGCTTAAGTGGCTGGCATAATAAGTGTTGCAGGCCCACTAATAGCATTTACTTTACAGACCCTCTGTACACCACCTTACTAGGGCCAATTGGTGCACGAATGGCATGTACCACATTTAATTTAGGCAGTGTTAGAGGTAAGTTGAGGCAGTGCCAACACCAGTCATGGAGGCTGTAGTGCAGTTGCAGTGCTCATGTCTGAGTGGATCTTGCTGCTTGGGATCTTCCTTGGGCCCAGACATCAATCCCACTACCCAAAAATGTTAGATGCCCACCACCGGTTTAAACAGTGAGCATTTAGCGCCTCTCTGCAGGCCTCTCTGTTTATTTGTGTTAAATCTGACATACTTGGTGTGGTGTTCCCCCAAACGTTTTTGCCTTCACCCCTCCTGTTTTCTAAAATTAGTATTTGTCGGCATTAGGAGTCTGTGCACTTTACCACTTCTAACCAGTGCTAGGGTGCTTCTGCTCTCTCCTTTAAACATAGTAAAATTGGCCTACACCTGATTGGCACATTTCATTTACTTATAAGTCGCTAGTACATGATACTAAATGTACCCCGGGCCTGTAAATTAATTGATACTAGTGGGACTGCAGCACTCTTTGTGCCATCCACTAAAGTTGCACTTTAAAACATGTCTCAGGCCTGCAATCGCAGTCTGTAGTACAGTTTTAAACTGTCAATTCGACCTGGTCAAAAATGCTTTTTGCCAGGCTTAAACCTTCCTTTTTAATACATATGAGTTACCCCTAAGGTAGGCTCTAAACGGGAAACAACCTTTACAATGCGGTCATTACACCGCGATACCTTTACAACACGGTTGTTACAACGACCGCGTTGTTACAACGTAGTACTATTACAACGCAAGTCGTTACAACGACTTGCTCTAGATGGCGCTCTAAACTAAGGAATAGTATAATTTACTTTTCCAACACCTTCCCTACTGTTGCACACACTGGAGTTGGAATAGTAAATTATACTATTCCTAAGTCCAGCGTGCCATCTAGAGCAAGTTGTTGTAATGACTTGTGTTGTAATGGTAGTGTGTTGTAACAACGCGGTCGTTGTAACAACCGCATTGTAAAAGCACGCGATGTAATGACTCGCGTTGTAAAGAGACATATTCCTCTAAACAGCCCACAGGGCAGGGTGCATTGTATTTAAAAAGTAGGGCATGTGTTTTTAAGTTTAACAAGTCCTAGTAGTGAAAACTTCCTAATTCGTTTTTCACTATTGTAAAACCTACCTCTCCCTTGGGTTACATTATTACATTAAATAAGTGCTAATGTATGATTGGGAACAGGTACAACTGACATGCTCCCAACCATTTTGTGCTTTCTGGCAGTGTCCTGGGTCACATGACTGTGAATAGCCTAGCTGCTGATCTTTGTGTATTCCCCCAGACAGTGAGACAAAAGGAGACTGGGTGTTGGCAGGATGGGCTGTCCTGCCAGGATGGCCTTGCTCCCTAGAGGACTATCCTGCTGCTTGAGGCCTGCTCTGCTGCTTGAACCCAGGACTACCAGAGTGACTCCGAGGGCTAGTTGACCAGCCTCCTGTGTGGGCTGTAGAGATCTTGAACGCTGCACCTGACCTCTGCTGGAGTGAATTCTAATCTCCAAAGTGGAGTCCCCCAAGTCCTGGACCCTTGGTTGTGGTGTTAGAGGTGCTGCTCCTGCCTAACCCTAAATGTTGGGACTTAAAAACTGTTTCACCAAAAATGGCCTGAGAACCGACAGAAGACCAGAACCTACCTGCCTGCTGATCTGCCCAAAGTGCATCACTGGTCGGACTGACTCAATGATAGCTCCCTCTACATTCTTCTCAGCAGCAAATCCTGTTCAGCGGGTCCAAAAAAAAACTTCTCATGAAGGTATCAGGCCTCATGGAGCACTCGTTTGCTACAGTCTGCAGCTTTGTCCCGCTGAAGTTTTGACATCCAGAAAAGTGACTAAGGGCCCGATTCCGATAATGTCCGAAAGGCCCTCCCAGAGCCATCCGTAGCCTTACCTTCTGACCGACTCGTCCCAGGAGCCGGGCCATCCAAACGACGACGTACGATGCGCAAAATTCTCCAATTTCCGAATGACTAGTACGCTCCGATTCGGCTCAATTTTCCTTAGGAGCAGGCTCCGTAAACGCTGAATGGAGTCGTCCGGAGGCATTTCCCAATCAGATTCCGGCCAGCCAAGTACGATGTGCACTTCCTATGCACCGAACAGGTCGCCACCTCCAGCACGTCAGAGCATCCAGAAGGGGAGTCTGTCAGCTCCAATTTGCGCCACAACATGAGCCCTGCGAACAGCCATGTATCCTATCGTGCATGTCATCCCTATACTGTACGCCTACGGTCGATACTACAACCCTAACCAACACGTTCGTCACAGATGGTAAGGCAGACACCTACCACTCACAAAAACGTCACTACACCGCGAAAGGCAACATAATACACAGCTTGTGAGAAACCACAGTCAATATTGGGGTGGGGGGAATTCTTGCAGTAATGTAGAGGCAAGGGGGGTAGTGAATGGCAAATACTCCCACCATTGTCCACCCCATAGGGGGGGTGGATGCCCATCACTCCCACCATTGTCCACCCCATAGGGGGGTGGATGCCTAACACTCCCACCATTGTCTACCCTATAGGGGGTGGATGCCTAACACTACCAGCGTTGTCCACCCCATAGGGGGGTGGATGCCTAACACTCAAAGCGTTGTCCACCCCATAGGTGGGTGGATGCCCATCACTACCAGCGTTGTCTAGCCCATAGGGGGGTGGATGCCCATCACTACCAGCGTTGTCCACCCCATAGGGGTGTGGTTGCCCATCACTACCAGTGTTGTCTACCCCATAGGGGGGGGTGGATGCCTAACATCACTACCAGTGTTGTCTACCCCATAGGGGGGGGGGTGGATGCCTAACACTACCAGCATTGTCAACCCCATAGGGGGGTGAATACCCATCACTCCCACCATTGTCCACCCCATAGGGGGGTGGATGCCTAACACTCCCACCATTGTCCACCCCATAGGGGGTGGATGCCCATCCCTCCCAGCATTGTCTACCCCGTAGGGGGGTGGATGCCCATCACTACCAGCGTTGTCCATCCCATAGGGGGGTGGATGCCCATCACTACCAGCGTTGTCTACCCCATAGGGGGGTGGATGCCTAACACTCCCACCATTGTCCACCCCATAGGGGGGTGGATGCCTAACACTCCCAGTGTTGTCCACCCCAGAGGGGGGGTGGATGCCCATCACTACCAGCATTGTCCACCCCATAGGGGGGTGGATGCCTAACACTCCCAGTGTTGTCCACCCCATAGGGGGGTGGATGCCCATCACTACCAGTGTTATCTACCCCATAGGGGGTGGATGCCTAACATTCCCAGCGCTGTCCACCCCATAGGGTGGTGGATGCCTAACACTCCGAGCGTTGTTCACCCCATAGGGGGGTGGATGCCCATCACTCCCACCATTGTCCACCCCATAGGGGGTGGATGCCTAACACTCCCAGCGTCATCCACCCCATAGGGGGGTGGATGCCCATCACTCCCAGCATTGTCTACCCCATAGGGGGGTGGATGCCCATCACTACCAGCCTTGTCCACCCCACAGGGGGGTGGATGTCCATCACTCCCAGCATTGTCTACCCCATAGGGGGGTGGGTGCCCATCACTACCAGCGTTGTCCACCCCATAGGGGGGTGGATGCCTAACACTCCCAGCATTGTCCACCCCATAGGGGGGTGGATGCCCATCACTACCAGCGTTGTCTACCCCTTAGGGTGGTGGATGCCTAACACTACAAGCGTTGTCCACCCCATAGGGGGACGGATGCCCATCACTCCCACCATTGTCCACCCCATAGGGGTGTGGATGCCCATCACTACCAGCGTTGTCTACCCCATAGGGGGGTGGATGCCTAACACTACCAGAGTTGTCCACCCCAAAGGGGGTGGATTCCCATCACTCCCACCATTGCCCACCCCATAGGCAGGTGGATGCCTAACACTCCCACCATTGTCCACCCCATAGGGGGCTGGATGCCTAACACTGCCAGCGTTGTCCACCCCATTGGGGGGTGGATGCCCATCACTACCATCATTGTCCACCCCATTGGGGGGTAGATGCCTAACACTACCAGCGTTGTCCACCCCATAGGGGGTGGAGGCCCATCACTCCCACCATTGTCATGCCATATTGGGGTTGCGGGTGCAAACTCCCAGCAATGTTTACCCATATTGTGGTATGGGGGCAAACCCCCCAGCACTGTAGTGACAAAGTGGGGGATGTGTGCCTCAAACTCCCAGCATGGTGCAGCAAGAAGGGGGTTGGGGGCTAACCCCCCCTGTAATGTAGTGAGAAAGTTGGGGATGTGGGTCAAACACCTGCAGATCTGTTGAGACAAACTTTGTTTGGGGGGCATACCCTCAGCCATGTGCAGCCAATCTGTGCTTTGGGGGAGGGGGGCGTAACATTCCCATCAATGGCCCATTGGACAATGTGACATGTGACCATCCAAAATGCATCAACAGCCACATTTGGAGTACGAGCAACGGGAAATACAAAGGATTCAATCCCCAAATTCCATTTTATATCAGATTTAGTCCCACACTGTGGCAGCAACGTTAACTGGCAAACCTAAGGAATGTGCAGAGTGTAGATGTAGGAGGTCCAGGGCCAGTAGAGAAAGAAACAAAGCACACCATCCACTCTATGCCCATCAAAGACAGGTGAAATACACGGGGGAGGATGCACAAAGACAACCGACCAGCCACCCACTGCAGAACAAACACATGTGTGTGAGTGTGGAAGTTGGCTTAGCCTGGGTCGACACACACGACGGGGGCTGAACTCCACTGAGCCATATGTGTGTTAAGTCCAATCATGAGGTCTTCCATATGGGTCTTGGATTGGCAATGTGGGCAATCAGCCATTGGCTGATGAGCGGGTGCACCAGAGTCACATGCGGCCCAAGCAATGGGGACCACCAAATACCACTTCAAGAGACTGACTCACTGCCACAGTCCCCGCCAGGCCACACTACTGTGGTGCCAGTATCATGTCTGCTGAGCCGCTAAGATGCAAATTGAGGATGGGGGCCAGACTTTAGAGCAGACTCACTGTTGTGCACTGTGTCACGTGCCTTGCAAGCAGCACTGTCATTTCACATACCCACATATGACTCCCAGTGCTTGGTCAGTGAAGGGAGGCTGCATTGGAGGTAAGGGCCTTGCTGGGAGCCAAGTAACATTTGGCCAGTCTAAACCCCACCACCCTTGATCATCAGCATCATGGTGCTTCTAAAAATCCCTAGACAGGTGACATTGCAGAGGCCACCATGACAGCGTGGACCACTGGATGTATGACGATGAGTCCATGATTGACCAGCCATCATTGTGATACCAATACAACCATGGATCCATGTCCTGTTGGGTATGACCAATGGGGGAATCTCACCATCAGGTAGGTACACCCAACACGCCACATAGTAGGACAAACACACATTTGATGGTGGAACATTAGGTGACAGACACACATATGTATGTGACTTAAAGTCACAGCATCCGCCACCCACAACACATAAGCAAACCCTGCAGGGCAACAGGAGTAAACCCACTCACAGAAGGATGATATTGTGATGAGTTGGTGTGCAATGAAGGAGGAGACTGGCCCTGACACCACACAAGTACACAGACACACAAAATAGAATCATGGGTCTCCCACTAAAATAAACCAGAAGTGGTTGTGTCACAGCTGTCAGCGCTACATGTGTAGACCACATTCCTACTTGCTGTGTAGAAAAGCATGGACCAACACCAATGTAGGAGACAGTCACCATGTGTGGCCTGGGGGCGTTGCACACAACTCAAGATCAGAACATGTACACTGTCAACTTGGTTGCATGTCTTTCACAGCAACTCTGCATCTAGCTACAAAATCTGCAGTATGTGCAGCTCATTACTAATGCCATTTTGCCAATGCAGAGTGTATACTGCACAAGACTTGGAAGACACATGAGTCACCAGATAGAGGATACAACAATAGGGTCTGTAGGCTCCAATTTACAGCCAAATGTGTAAGATAATCTGCCTGCACTGGTGACAACGCCGGGGGTGGGGGGCTCAATCTGTAGCTCACAAACCCAATACACATAGCTAGCCACAAGCCATTGGAAATGTGTACATCCATGGAGTACATGTACAGAATGGAATATGCATTGGCCCCATTTGGCACTTGAACACTGTCTCTGAATCCTGAAATCTGTCAAGGAGACCTACAAATAAGACATGTTGCCCTCAGGCTCCAGGGAAGGGTAGAATGTGCAGATTGGGAGCACTCTTTGATACCTACAGGTCCCCCACTTGCCAAACCAGATGACAGATTCAAAACATGCTGATAATCCAAACACAAATGGAACTTGGTGAAATGTTTCAGTGTCACATGTGAGTTTGCTCACAGTGCAGGCTCTTGTTCTCAGCACAACCAGGGATGTCATCACAATGACTCCACTCTCCTGGTGCCCCCACACCTTGGCCAGTCAAAGTCAGAATGCCATGATTACCCACCTGTGTGTAGTCTACTGGGAAGTGCATGGATGCATATCTGGACTAGTTGGAGCACAGGTGGCATATCAACACACATACATGCATATTCACTTGAGGGGACAATACCCCCCTGATCAATGTGCTGCCAGCCAATGTTCCCGTATCATGACTTAACATCAGAAGCAACCACCACCTCCATCTAAGGGCACCATCACAGGGCATTGAGGAACAATCATTGTCCACTATTGACTACAAAGTGCAACTTTGCACTTATGCCCACACACGACTCACACAAGCCAAGGCTAGGTGGAGGCTACTCCTCCTGCGATGCGAATAGGTACTGCATACACCAGTGTACTGACGGTGACCATCACAAAAAGCATACATGAACATACATTGGCAGACAGCAAGCTTCAGCAGATACGTGACACAGCCACAGATTCACTCTGGGAACTCTCACTGCCCACACACATGCACATGATCTACACATATGCACATGTCAACTTCCACACAAGTTGTGCATTAAATCAACACATACAGGAATGATCCCTCCAACACCCATGTCACACTACATGTCCAACTCTCATAACTTACAAACACACAAGCACGTCATAAGCCACCTCTGGTGCATCTAGACGTAGAAGCATGTCTGCCCCTTGAGCTCCAGCCCAGTACACATACCATTACAACACAAGATATACAAACACACGTGTGCGGCCCTGATCACATCCACACCTACACTCGCAGCACCACTCTCCATCACTATGTACACAACATCTCTCAGATACATGCTATGCACACAATGTAGAGTACACATTCCCTCATCAGCAGATGACAAAGGTTACATGTCAGATGGACCACTCTCATTACCAGCCGCACACTCAGTGATGCCTTGGACTGCACTCATGCCACACTGTGCAGCATCAAAGCACACCCAGACATGCACTCTTCATACATCACCACATCTCACAACAAGACACATACATAGTTCGATGGCTATGTACTCAGTCATTTGCTTATCACCGCGTAATTCCACAAACCAGCACAAGTCCAAAGGATTGTCACTTGCGGAAAATATGCATACACACATTCAAACACAACATACTACAACTTGATAACACCTCACATTTTACCATCTAGCACAAATGATCACATCACTGGTGTACATACCTTCACATTCACAAATCCACAGACCTTGTCTCAATGTTGCCCTGTCACATCTACATATGACTTACATTACCAATATCCCCATGGACTCATGCACAGTATCAACAAACATCACTCATCCAGAACTGCACCGTTACAGTCAAATCGCACATTAGTGCAACAGACCACGGGGGAGATTTACTAAGCTTTTGCGCCATGTTTGCATCACAAAAGTGATGCAAAATGACGTAAAATTTTTTTTTTGTAATTTACTTTCCATCGCTAAACTTGTTTAGCGCTGGAAATAACGTAAAAGTAATGCGAAGCAGCACATTGCGCTGCTTCGCGTTACTTTGCGCCATGGGGGCGTGCAAAGGGTGGTGCATGGGCGTTCCCATGCAACCACCCAATGTTTCTCATGCTAAACCCAATTTACTAAAAACAGTAGATTGGGTTTAGCGTGAGAAAACTGCGCCCTTTTCAACTAGGCGCAAGGAAGGAGAAATGCTTTCATTTCTCCTTCCTTTTCCGACTTTGCATGCGTGCTGCACTGTGCAGTACACATACAAAGTGGGAAAAGCTTTCCCTTGTGTCTAGCATAGTATTTTGTACAGGAAGGGGACCTTTCCTGTACAAAACCTATGCTGGACTCATGCACACACCCTAGCGCTATGGCGCTAAGGTGTGTGCATGGGGCACGGCAGCTGAAATCAGCGCCGGGTGCAAGGGAAAGGAGAGGAGCTAGCCATATCTTTGAAGATATGGTGCTCTCCTGCTCCCTGCCTGTCACGCAACGCAGCGCAGCCTCGAAAGGGGGCTGTGCTGCGTTGCGTGACTTTTTTGTAAATCTCCCCACACATCTCTCATCACATGCCACAATACAACCTTCTCCGGTGGGATATCCGGTGGGATATCTCCCCATCACATCCACACATTTCTACCACACCTTGTGCAGGGTGGAAGCACTAAATCAAGCTCACATACTCGGACTCACCCCCCGCATGACATGCACTCACATAGGGACACTGTGCACACTCCAAGTCCCCTACACAACAAATAACAATGAGCTGAAGTCACACCCCACATCTCCTGACACCATCTCAAATAGTCCTGCTGCCATCACATAGGAGTCTACACTACCTACGATACACCAATCTCCATCAGCTCTACCCTTTTGTGTGCCAGCTCAGCACATGCAACATCAACCTTGCTAAACACACCTGCATCTAGGGTGCACCAATACATTTACTATCACTCCCCTGTGTGCCATAGAAGTGACACAGGCTCCAGTGGCGTCTGCATGACAGATGGACACACTACACACCTGAGCACCCACACTCCATTCTGCTCAATACATGTTGCACACAGCCAAACCACATACATCCCTGCAGGCCAGCTTGGTGTGACCAGGTACAGCATCATGCATAGCTCAAAAGGACAACATTATTGGTCAAGCACAAATCACAACCCACACACGATACTTATGCCCAATTGCATGAGGGGTGTGGGTGAATACATGAAGTCAAAGCACACACTAACAAAACACCTAATCAACATGATGTAGCCAGACCAAAGCAGGCTGGCACGACTCCCAATAGGTTGAGAAAGCACTGTACTAGTCAGCCTACAGAAAGCTTCACAAACAGGAACATCTGCAGGGACTTGAGTCTTTGGAGGAAAGGGGGTCTGAAGACGGAGATTCCTGCTCACCTCACACACCATGGGCTAAAGATATGCCACAGATGAACACACTGCCATGAAGGGAATTCCCTACAGTGGAAGGCCACCTGTGGCAAGCTTGTTCTTGGCAGGGGTCTACCATGTCAGAAGGAGACTCAGACATCTGACACTTACAAGTCACATAATACTTTGGTTCCATCAGCCTGTGTACATGGGTGTGTCCAAAGTCACCAGCACGTAGTCAAAATTCATGTGTACCCAGTTGTACTGATGAGACAGCTGACTTGTTGCACATCACAGCGCTATACTGCATGGACATCCTAGACGGTTGCACTTTGAAAGACCTGCACAATGTCTACAAATGTCAGCACGACCTATGTGCAAAAGTGTAAGTCAAAGATGGTAGGTTGGTAAATGCATGTCACCCTCATGGGCCAAAATGATGTGGATGATGACACCCTGCAAATGTAGACAATGAGGACTCAGATACATATTGTAATAGGTCACATATGCCATGGACCACATGCAGTCCATGACATCACAACATCATTGTAAACCCACGACAAGATTTGCACATTAATGACTGTTGACTTATGACCAAGTTGTGGTGAAAAAAACATAAAATGCTTTATTAAGCATTACACAAATGTGAATACTTCCACAAAAACAATAAAGGCCAATAGCCAGTCTATTTGTAAGAGTCCTGGAGGGGGTCAGGGCTAATCACCCTCCATCGCTTGCCTGCACTGCAACCACAAGGGGACACCTCCCCTCGGAGGGGCATCTATGGGGGCATGCCAGGCACCGCAGGTACAGGACTAGGGGGGACTGGTTTGGGTTTTGGGAGGGATGGGATCCGGTGTTGTGTGTGGGTCCACTGCAGTGGACTGGCCAGATTGAAGGGGGGGTCCACTGCAGTGGACTGGCCAGATTGAGGGTGGGGGGGGAATGCAGTGGACTGGCCAGATTGAAGGGCGGGGTCCACTGCAGTGGACTGGCCAGATTGAGGGGGTCCGCTGCAGTGTCAGGAACAGACTGAAGTGGGGGCTGTTGGAGGGGAAGTGCTTGTGGTAGGGGGGGAGGGCTTGGCCTTCTTGGGGATGGTTTAACGGTGGATGGGGAAAACAGTGATGGGGTCTGAGGTGTGCCCTTTGGGAGAGGGGGCCTGGGACCGGGAGGAAGTGGATTTTGTGGGCGAAGTGTGAGTTGGTGGTGGTGTTTTTGATTTTGAAGATCGGGGGGATGTACGGGTGGGGGGCTCTGGGGTCTTCCTCTTAGGTGAGTGTGTGCCGGCAGGTGGATCTCCTCTCTGAGGGGTTTCCTCTTCCCCTTGCAAGGGTGGTCAGATGGCTCAGTGGGGAAGAGGCCAAGGTCACAGAGGAAGACCTGCTGGGTAGAGGGGGTTGCAGGACAGTCAAGGGTAGGGGTTGTGGAGGAAGAGGTAGCTGTGGAGTGTGGAGTGGCTGTGGATGCATGTTTGTCTTTTTTTGCCCTCTCCCCCGTGTGTGTGATGTCAGTCCCCTGAGTTTGCGTACGTGTGTGTTTTGACTTTTGTTTGGGTGTTGGTGTGCTGCATGTGTCTGTTGCTGTGTGTGCATGTGCCTGTTTGAGTGTGCTTGGGTCAGGTAGGGTAGTGGGGACTATGGATGGGGCAGAGGAAGGAGGGGTGAGGGACTGCTGCATGAGGGACACTGCTACCATCAGTGAGGAGGCCAGGGCCTGATTAGATCTCTGTAGGGCAGACATGTCTGATGAGATGCCCTCCATGTATGACACCAATTGTGTCAAAAGACTGGTATGTGCAAGGAGGACATTCAGCATAGATGTCTGCCCCACATGGATCTGCTTCAGTAAATCCATGGCCTCCACACTCAGGGCAGCAGGGGAGACTGATGCAGGGGGTGCAATGCCTGGCCCGAAGGAGACATGCTCCCTAACACGGGAGTGTCCACAGACAATCTGAATGGGAGCAGCTGTGAGGGTGGAGATGTTGGTGGTGGTGGTGGGGGTGGACTCCGATGTTGTAGGATCCAATCTGGGAACACCCACCACCACAAGGGAGTCATCACTGGAGCTGGAGTGGTCTTCGGTTGTTGTAGAAGTCTCCAACCTGCCCTCAGTGTGGCACCCCTCACCCTCCGTGCCACTGGGTCCCTCCTCCACAATGGGCCCAGTCTGGCTAGCCGCTTCCCCTTGGTCCATGGAACTGTCTCCTCCAGTATCCGGTGCTGATGCTGTGAACAAGGATGACAAAGAGATTCACATGAGTCATCTGCATAGACTTGACACATGAGTATCATTACAACACATCACAGAGCAAGCATGAACATCATCTTGACGGCAGGTTTCTAATCATTACACATATGTGAACATGGCACTTTTCAGTCTGCCAGTAAACTATGGTCCCCAGACACATGATGTCATGTGCAAGATCGGTTAGATCAATGTCAAATAGCACAACCACTATGCCAACAACTACACTATGTAGCAGGTGGTCTGATCTGTAATGCTCCTGACGTCATTACATACCTGTCTCATCTCCTGCCAGGGAGTCTTGAACTGACACTGCAAATGGGATGCACACATTTGAAATGTGACATGGTAAACATTCTTCCATCCCCAGTCATCATGATGTGCACCTATGTCTCGGACTTCAATGGTCAAATGGTCTGCATGCGGTACACCAACCTTCCATAATCATAACATGACTCATTTCACACAGATAACTGTGATTGTGTGCATGTGTCAGTGTCTTTGGTCCACTGCTGTCAGGTCAGACATCTGAATCTTACTTTGGATACCCCAAGGTTGTAGGCCTAGCCAGGGTGCGACTTGAATGGCCCAATGTCTTGTCTCAGCTATAGAGGGTGTTAGGGTGATTACTGTGGATGTCATGCACACTGTATCCAGCTCACAAGTTATAAATGTGACAAATATTCAATACACTTCCAAGTACAAATACTGCATCATCACAAACCTTCATGTGGCACACTATGCCACTGGCCTGTCTGGCTGCAATGTCTGTGCGGATTCTTGGTTCAGGACCTGTACATCTCAAGGTTACGGACAGCACTGTGTCCCAATCCTGTCTATACTGCTTCAAGCCACATCTGTAGGTGTCAAGTATGCATGTCCCTTATGTGCTAGACACAATTTTAACACTTTGGTAGGTTCACATTGCTCTAGTTAGCCATCAGAGTATGTGAACTAACAGATGTATTTACATGCACATTTTACATCTCTCAAGCTGAAAGTAATGCAGCATAAACATGGATGTTCAAGCCACCAGTATGCACAGTCAAGGGATGATACACACATGTCAACTGTTGTGTATGTGAGACAAAAGACATACATTTGATGTTTGGCCTGGTTTCCAACATTGACCACCTGTGTCTTCCAAAGATTGGCACATGTACTCACTGTCACAGAGTCTGACCCATGGATTCTCACAATTGAATGGTGAAAGTGTTGCCTGACACGCAAACATGGGCCTCTGATGGCTTGATTTGGCATACCTGCCCTTGGTCCATGTGATTACACTGAGCACTATGTCTGGGACAATACATTTGGCACAATGATCAAGATGAATTCTCTGAGGCATCCACATTGGTCTCACCTGCTGCCCGGATGTATAGCATTGTTTACGCACACCTGTGTGCTCCAATAGCAACATTCTGCACATATATGTTTGTACCACACTGAGTACAGGTCATACATCAGTCAATGTGCTGACACATGTCAGCCAACTACATCACTCATGATAGTCAACTCCATGCACAAGTTGTATATTGTGCTGATCACATGAACATTGGACTACAGCCAATACACAGGACCTACGTGACACACATGTCACAGACGGAAAGGGGCACAACATGGGACAAAACGAAACATGCGTCTGTCACCATGACAACAAACAGCCAATGGGTGCCTCCGGCTCGGTTCGGATTCGGCTCCCACGTCCTTTGAATACTCACCCACGTCGTTCACCATGACGACCAACAGCCAATGGGTGCGTCCGGCTCGGTTCGGATGCGGCTCACGCGTCCATGGAATACTCACCTGCATTGTTCACCATTACAGCCAACAGCCAAAGGATGCGACAGACACGGTTCGGATGCAGCTAACGCGTCCATTGAATACTCACCTGCATCGTTCACCATTACAGCCAACAGCCAAAGGATGCGACCGACACGGTTCGGATGCGGCTACCACGTCCATTGAATACTCACCTGCATCGTTCACCATTACAGCCAACAGCCAAAAGATGCGACTGTTCGGATGCGGCTAACACGTCCTCCACTAATCGGTCAGCAGGGCAGACAGTAGTGAAAACCTTTATGTTCTACTGCACTACATGTGTGGGGACAGTGATTAACATGACATATTGGACAATGGACTTGATAGCTCACACTCCCATGAGGAGCCAAGCTTGAGAGGCACACAACACACTGTTTGTGAGGCCCATCACAGGGCACAAGTCCTCAAAAACAGAAGTGGGGGGGACTAACCTAGTTAGGCAGTATGCAAGTGACATCACAGTGCGCGACATCATGGCACACGACATCACGGCGCATGACATCACACATGCCATCACAGGAATTGACATCATAGAAAGTGTCATCACAAGCCACAACTTTACAGGAAGTGGCATCACAAGAAGAGACATCATATCTAAAGCCCTCACATATATGTTTTGCAGGTCTATCATGTGTATGTTTGAGCGCATTGCAAGGCTAATAGCACTGTGAGCTATGGAAGATGATATGTGACTTCTACACCTTGCAGTCCCCCAGTTTTATGTAACACATCCTGTACATTCATTTACAAACATATATAATTTATTGTACATGTAATATGCACGTGTTGATGTAAAGCGCTCTGACACCCTGCATTGGGATGAGTAGGGCTATACAAGAAAAATCAGTGTTACTTAAGTTATTTCAAGGCCTCCTCAGGTGTAGTAAGCTGTATATAAATGCAATTTGCTTTGTGTAAATACTGGGAAAGACCAACACATCTGACATTATTACAGTGCATGCATATCTCCTAAAAAGGGAATGAACAAAGTGAAAAGCTGCCTCTCTTAAGTATGTGTGAAGTGCTAACAAGGTGTGAGCCTTTGTTTCCCCTCCGCTTCATTTGCATCAGGTGTGAGGCCCCTGACTGCTCCTAGCCAAGAGACTCGAACAAAAGGAGGTCTGATGACCCCTCAAATTCGGCCTTTGTTATGGGCCCAGCAGGAGTCTTAAATAAGAAAGCCCTGTTCCCGCCTGCACGTTGTTGTTTGTTGAAGATGGAAAGCAGACAACGTGCAGACACTGCTGAAAGTGTCCCTGTGTTTGGAAATTACACCGGGACGAGTTCAGCACATTATTCAGTGGGGCCCAAATTCTTGGCAGGGTGGATGGAATACACCCTGTGAAAATAGTGGGTGGACGCCGTCCACCCGCATGTACCCCCGGCTCGTGCCCTGGCCCATCACAACCTTGAGAGCCCACTTCACAGATCACCCTCCTAGGCTTGGACACAGTCCAAGGGGATCATTGGGTTAAGACATGTTATGTCCAAACATATTCACTGCTTTGTTGGACTGTGTGTCAGAATGTGCATTGTGGTAATTTAATGTTTGTAAATATACTGTGTCTTGTACAACGCAGACACTTCATAATTTTGTTTGCATGATATTTAGCTACCACACCAGCTTGTGTTTGTCATGTGAGTTGCTGTTGTGTCTGTGTGTCACAGGCATACGTGGATGCTTGTCAAATAAAAGCGTGCCTCACAATCTCAAGCTTCTGTGTATGTGATTGTACATGCTTGTCACACATGACATCCGGACGGTGTCCACCCTGTGAAAGTGGTGTGCATGGTTCGCATGGTGACCCGCTGTCTGTATCATGTGTCCCACATAGCTGGCATTACATGATCCTGTTCTGTGTACCTTTTAACCATGTGATAGTTGTCACCGACATATATCTTGGATAGTTTGTTTGGGGGTTGTTGAGTATGTGATATTTGATCACATGGACAGTGACAGACACCAGTGACTAGTTACAGTACAGCACTGTAATTGGTGCCTAACCATAGCTTGGTGACATGTCTGGTAAGGGTCACATAGCTATACACAGACCGATCCAGCAGGTGTACTAGCAGCCAGCAGGCTGAGGCGTATTTTGTGCACATTGTGTGGACTTGTCCGAGCGTGGCAGAATTTTGGGACAAGGTATTACAGCGTCTAAGAAAGGCTTCCGGATGTGCTATACCCAGGGAGGTGAAGTTAATTCTATTGGGTCTTCTCCCATCGCCAAAAAACTAGAAACTTAGCAGGAAGTTTGTGTTACTGGGATTGATAATTGCCAAAAGACGCATTGCGATTGAGTGGCGTAGGTCGACCTCCCCGAAGTGTGATAGATGGGTTAAAGATTTGTGTGAGTGGGCAACAGCTGAGAGAGTAAGAATGAAACAAGCCCGCAAGGACGATAAATTAGAGGAGGATCTGCTGGCATGGTCGGGGATGATAAATGATCTACAGCCACCAACAGACGAATAGTGAGAGAAGGGTTGTGTGTAACCCCTGACATGAGCTGAATAAGTATATCCTAAGAGACGGAGCAGACCACGCATCATGTAGTTTTCAAAAGTATATTAAACGTCCGATGGGGGCGGGGGAGTTTGGGGGAAACAGTGTTATTTAGTATAATGGATAAGCAAAAAAATAAAATAAATAAATAAACCAGGAAGAAAAGGGCCAGAGGGATTAATCATAGCTGACAATGCAAGGAAAGAAAATAATTGTTTTACATATATGTCACGAATGTATATTTGAGTATTGCAAACACTCCCTCTGGTTAAGACAGCATCATTGATATTTCTGCAATAATATTATATGTTATGTATGATGTTTATATAAAATGCCAATAAAGTTGTTAAAAAAAAAAAGGGTCAACTAGCTGTGTTCTGTATCTTGGCTCAACCTTTGGCCTCTAACTTCATAGTGTCTTGATTTAATGTTGTGTGTGTGTAATTGCATGTTCCTTCGTACATTGGCAAGTGACCTCAAATATGTTTGCACTTGTAACATAGGTACCGCAGGAGACCGGCAGTCCACAGGCCCTTCCCCGACCTCCAGACCATGGAAGAACAGGATAGCATCAGACGATACCGCTTCACCAGATCACTCATTGTGGAGTTGGCAGACCAGTTGGCCCCACATTTGCAGCCTGCACGCCCATAACCCTTTGTGCTGACCCCCAAGGTGAAGGTGATGCGGCCCTACATTTCTTTGCCACAGGGTCATTCCAGAATACTGTGGCAACTGCTGGTGGGATGTCCTAGACAATGTTCAGCCGTGTGCTTCAGGATGTGTTGGAGGCATTGTTACATTTTCTGGACCTCTACATCAAGTTCCCAACACCAGGACAGTTGACAGACATCAAGGGGGACTTTTATGCATTGGGGCGGATGCCACATGTAATTGGCTCCATTGATGGAACACATGTGGCTTTGATACCACCGTACAGGAATCGGAAGCATTACCACTCCATAAATGCCCTGATGGTATGTCTGGCTGACATGATGATATCCCATGTCTGTGCACGTTTCCCGGGATCAGCACACGACGCATACATAATGAGAAATAGTGGGATCCCCCATTTGATGTCTCAGCTGCAACATGAGCGTGCCTGGCTTGTTGGTAGGTCATGTTGTTTGTCTCTGTTGTGTGTTGCGTGTATGGCAGGGTGTACCCTGTTTTCAGACAACTGAAGTGTTTTCTGTGTGCAATGTAGGAGACTCTGGATAACCCAACCTGCTGTGGTTGCTGACACCACTCCAGAACCCTGTCACCCCTGCTGAGGTTCGTTTCAATGAGGCACATGGGAGGACCAGGCGAGTGGTTGAGCGGACATCAGGCCTTCTGAAAACAAGATTCCGCTGCCTGGACCGTACAGGAGGAGCCCTCCAATATGCACCAATTTTTTATTTATTTTGAAGGTGTGTAAGATTATCACTGCGTGTTGCATGCTCCACAACCTGGCAGTGAGGAATACAAGATGACGGAGACCAGCAGCCGCCAGCAAGGGAGGATCCAGCACTGGGACATGTTGCCAGTGATGTGGAGGAGGAGGAGGAGGATGTTTGGAAACAGCTCATCAACAACGTTTTCACATGAGTGTAAGTATGAAATGATGAGGTGACAAAGCACTTTGGTTGCATGACACATCTCCACTTTCAATGGAGAGTTACAGGGAGATTAGCTGTACGTATCCTGGGGACATAGCGGGCCCACCGCCATCTTGTAATAATTCCAAATGGGGAACACTTTTATCGTGGAACATAGCAGGGTTGGGTTCAAAATTATCTTCTCCGGAGTGGCATGCCTTTATTGAAGGTCATGACATTTGCCTTTTTCAAGAAACATGGCACGTGGCTCCACAATTTTGCGTAGGATATTTAAACTATCACATTCCAGCTGTGAGAGGAAAAAAAGGTCGCCCCTCAGCGGGATTGACAATCTGGGTGCGACAAGAACTAGGCATCATTATAGAGGAGCTCCCAACTAAGAATAATGACATCCAGGCCTTACGTTTGAAACTTGACTCACTGGAGAACGTAGACATCTACAATGTATACGCGAGAGGAACCAGAGGGAGGAAGTCGGAAGTTATAGCGGCTCTCGACGACCTCCTTGATAAATACTCAGCAGATACTAATGTTATCATTGCGGGTGATTTTAATACCACTTTTGAGCCCCTTGACAACGAGGAAAGTAACCTCTTAGAGGAAGAAGATGCGCAGTGGGCCATACCGAAGTTGGAGCTCGCACCTATAAAAAAATGGACTGATGTGGCTATACAGATTAATTCCATCTGCTTAGGAAAGGGCTTTCGGGTGGCAAATGGCAGGACCCCTTTAGATAGATTAGGGGCAAATACCTTTAGTAACTTATCCACGGCCAGTCGTATAGACTATATACTAATCTGTCTGAAATTATGGCATACGCTTGGTGACATGGTAGTTAAGGATCGGTTGGAGAGTGACCACAACCCCTTGTGTGCAACCTTGGGTTTATGGCGACAGCAGATATTTTCACAGAATAGGTGCGACTTGTATTCTTGTGATGTAGTTTCCACCAATGACATGAGGCGCCTAAAGTGGAAAAGATTAGTAGAAAAGCCCGAATCTATAGCTATCATTACCAAGGAAATAGATAATGCTTTGATAGAGCTAGAGTCTATTACGGCTACGAATGAAGCACTAGAGCTTACCACCCAGATCCACAATGAATTCTTCACTCATTTGCACACACATTTTTTTAAGCGTTGCAAGCCTAATAAAACAATAAAGAAGAAAGCCAGCTTCTGGTTCAACAAGGAATGTAGGCAGGCCAGAGAATCACTTGGGGACGCAATTAAAAAGGGGGAGCCCGCCACAGTGCGAGTAGCCAGACAGGTTTATAAGAGCACTCAGAAAAAGGCTAAACAATCTTGGGATGAGAAAAGATGGCAGGACCTTAAGGAGGCGTGCTCCCGGAGCGATAGTAAAACTTTCTGGAACATAGTAAAGTGGGACAGAGGAGGTCAGCCGGAACACCCACACAACTATGTAGCACAGGAAGATTGAGTCAAATTTTTCGAACCACAGTATGCCCGTAGTCACAGCGAGCCAAACTCGGAGGATCCCATCCATGTGCTATACCAAGAAGAGGCATTTAACAGTTTTAATGTCATTGCAGCACTGGGAACTGTAGTAGGAGGGAGGGCGCCTGGCCCTGATGGCGTTCCTGCAGACATGTTCCTATATGATAAAATAAGATGGAGCAGGTATATCCTGTTGTTGGCCAACTCCGTTGCGAAAGGAGCCCCTATACCAGATTCGTGGAAAGGGGCAGAAATAATCCCCATTTATAAGAAGGGAGATAAAATACAGCCAGGCAACTATAGGCCCATTAGCCTGATAGACTCCCTACAAAAGATAATGGGTAGGCTAATCCTTAACAAGATTCAGGAGTGGATTGATGAGAATAGCATTTTATCCCCCCTGCAGGCAGGCTTTCGGGCATACACCAGCACCATCGACCAGGTGTTTCGCTTCACTCTGTTGTATTGGAAGACGGTGGCCCTGGGCAAAGGCAGCTTGTATGCTGGCTTTGTCGACTTAAAGTCAGCATTCGATCTTGTCCCCCGTTTTAAACTATGGGCAATCTTGCATGAAATGGGGATCCCACCCAAATTACTCACACTAGTTGTCAGATTGCATGAAGATAATTATGCCTAAATTCGTTAGGGCTCTCAGAGCATGGTTACCAGCTCCTTCCCAGTAGAGAGAGGTGTACGACAGGGCTGTGTGTTGGCACCCACCTTATTCTCCTTATTTATCAATGGTATAGTAAATTATATGGAAGTGGAGACTACTGATGCCCCGTCACTTGCTGGCAATAAAATACCGATTTTAATGTTCGCGGACGACACATTGATCATCTCAAAGACCCCGAGTGGTCTTCAGCGGGCCCTGAACATTTTTGAAGAATTCTGTACCACTCGTGGTCTGGAAGTCAATGTGTCGAAAACGAAATTTATGTCTTTTAACCCTCACAGAGCTTTTAAAACTAAAATATTAATGAACAACCGTCCATTGGAGTAAGTAAAAGCATTTACTTATTTGGGGGTCAATATACAAAGTGACCTAAAATGGAAGCAGCAAATTGACCTGGCAACACTCAAGCATCGACAACTGTCGGGAGTGTTAAACCGGGAGTATAATACCTCACTGACTAAACCAATTAGCCCAGTGCTCCAGGTATACAACATGAAGGTGGTCAATTCTGCACTTTACGGAGCTGAGCTTTGGGGGTATGAAAACCTGTCTAACCTTACCATTGCAGAAAACAGGTTTTTGCGCAACATTACAAACCTCCCCCAAAGCACTCCAGTGTGTCCCCTACTTTATGACCTAGGAAGAAAGCCTCTGGCTGAGGTCGCTAAACTACGCCGTTTACTATACTGGCGTAGACTTTGGACCACACCAGAATTGAACCATTATGCTGCGGGCTTCATGGACATAATAAGGGCTGACACATTTCACAAAATAAGATGGTTAAGAGAAATTAGAGATGCCCTAATAAGCATAGGTATGAAGACACTATGGGAAGAAGCAGACACAGCTTGCTTCCCCTCGAAAAAGATTCTGAAAGAAAAATATTGGGAGATGATCACGCACAAAACACTAAGAAATAGTGAGTCATCGTCACTTACAGGAAACGTTTTGGAAGCCAAGCTGATCCCGAGCCTAGAACCATACTGGGACATAATAACTAAATCACATGATAGAAAACTATATTTCCAGTTTAGGGTGGGCTCATTGTCCGCTAGGGCTTTTACCAGATGGTCTAAATCATGCGATAACATGTGTCCTCTATGCCAGACCCATGAGGAGTCGGTGGCACATATGCTGTTTGTCTGCCCAGCTTATGCCGCTCCTCGTCGGGCATGGCTTGTGCCAATTTGTAAATCACTCGGCACCAGAAGGAGCAAAGAAGCGAGAAGAATCTTACGCACAAATACCTCTATTCCAATCATCACAGCTGTAGCAAAATTTCTAGGTTGGTCATGGGCCATAAGGTCACACTCCCTATCTATCTGACATATGCTATTTTGCACCTGTACTGGATTTACATTTACTAGGGGACCCATAGCCATACTTTGGCCAAAATGTACTTAGTCTAGTATTGCTGGCCCTATTTACCAGGACCAAAGCTTAGTACCCCGCAGTAGAGAATTTAAATGGTGCTTGTTTTTTGTGGTTGTTCCTAGTGATAGTTATTAATGCTTTTTAACATTATTTTATGGGTTTTTTAAACGCCGTGTTGATTTAACTGTATTTTCTAAACAAGCCCTACAATCATGTTTTGCACTTTTGCACAATGATAATGAAATATTTTTATAGTAACATGTTTTGTATTTCGCTTTTATGACTAATTGTCGAATAAAGCTTGTTTGACTGACTGGTTGCATGATATGTGTCTGGTGTACAATATGTTTGTATGCGTGTGAGTGTATGCTACTTAACATGATCATCTGAGTTGTTAAGGGTCTATTAGGTTTGTAGGGTCCCAGGTACAGTGGTAACATGAATCCTAGCTAGTGTTCACATGGACAAATTGGTGATTCTGATATGTCTCTTGGAGATGTGGGCAAATGATTAGGAGTACCTGACTGTTCTATGTATCTCCTTCTCAGGGTCCCTTGGCTGTCGTCTGTAGACTTGTGACCTCCCAGACCCATGATGCAGTGACACATTGCAAGTTAGCTTTGGATCCGGATTCGGTGCCACACACTCACTTCAGACCTGATGCTCAATTTTTGTTCATTTGTGATTTTTGTCAGAGTGTGATCTCATTTTGTGTGAGGGCACCAGGTTGTGCCTGTGGAATAAACCTGTGCTCCACATTGAGGTGTGCCATGTCTGTTTCCACACATCCAATGTTCTTTTGTAAACTCGACATATGACATGATGCTCAGTTTATCTGACAATGATTGTTGTTTGTGCATGGAAATGGTGTTTACTTTTACAACAGTAGAGTAAATTTGGATCATTACCATGTACTATGGGGGTTGTGATGACCTGGTTGTGTGTATCTCTCATGCTGTGTCAGGTTACATTTACTCACAAGCCAGTAGGTGAATTCCTGAACTTGTTTCTCAGCCAATGTCATGGACATTCCATTCTTTGCATTTCTGTGACTCATTTAAATCTGTACATTTGTGTTTCAGTCACGACATAAGCAAGTATTCTGTGCAAAGTGATTTATTTCAGTGCATGAGGTGATGTACACACAATGGGGTAGCACTGTACAAAATATGATGGGCAAAGTGCAGAGAGGAGTTGGGAGTGGCAGTAGACAAATTTGTCAGAGCCAAGTCCGCAGTCATTTGAGTCCAAGGGCCAATTTAGACCCTCCATCCAATGTGGGACAGTTCAGTGTCAGTCAACAAAGTGAAGGTTTGGCACACAATGGAGGATATCAGGCGCAAGTTGTTCATTCCTGGGGGTGATGCGTTGCTATCTGTCTCTCATGTGTCCTTCTTCGGACGACCCCTCTTCTGTTTATCGGGGGGACCCTCAGGTGCAGGCTGCAGGGGTACAGGGGACTCTCCGCCAGAGTCCACATCCCTCCCTGTGGCAGTTGCAGATGTAGATGCACCAGATGTACTGGGCACACAGGGAGGTGTGGTCATGTTATTGGCAATCTGGCGGAGGCAGGTGAGTATGTCCCTGTGCACCGCTGGTCAGGTCATCTATTTTTGATATGTGTGAGTCCATTTTGGACATGTGGGCGTCCATTTTTGCATAATGTGCAGCCTGCTGGTGTTGCATGGTCCAGAGGATGAACAATTTGGCATGTGTGTGAGGAGTAGTGTTAGGTGTGACTACGACTCCCATCAGGCTTTTAGCCACATCCACCTTCCCAAACACACTTCCTGTGACTCAGCTTTCCTGGGAGTGAATATGTGCAGACAAAATGGCTGACACAGGTGACTGGTGTTTGGATCCCACAGCCTTGCTGTGAGTTAGTGCTAAGTATGTACATATTTGGAAATGGTGAGATTTCCTGTTACATTGCAGATATGTTGTTAGTCAAATTGGCATACACATTACATGCTCTTTTGCTATAGTTTTTTTTTAGCTTTGTTAACAGTGTTTAGTATCACTGTCTCGTTGACAGTGATGTCTGTGGCTGTGTATTTGTTAACATTATTGGCTATTTGAGTATGTACTCACCAGGCTCTGGTGCTCCTGCTATTCCATAGACGCCCTCCTGCGGAAGGTTGGCCCGCACCTTCTCCTCCCAGGAAGTGAAGTGCACGGGTGGTGCAGGAGGGCCACCGCCAGTCCGCTGACTCAGGGCATGGTCTCTTTCAAGCAGCTTCTTGACCCTCCTTCGCACATCATAGTACCTGTTCCTGATATCATCCATTGTGCGCAGGCAAGGTGCTTGAGCGTTCACCATGTTGACAATCCTGTCCCACATCTTATTTCTCTGGGACAGGGGGGTCTGTTGGACTAAGTTCCCAAATAACTGTGGCTCTACTGTGACAATTACATCTACCATCACTTCCAACTCCTTTTCTGTGAACTTAGGATTCTTCTTTGGGGGCATGGTGAGGGGTGGTGGTAGAGATGGAGGTGTGGGTGAGTGTGAAGGTGAGGGTGAGTGTGTAGGAGTAAATGAGTGTGTGTTTGAGAGTATAGTTGAACACAGGTGCTAGATGTGTGCAGGTTGTGTGGTGGGTGAGTTGTGAGTATATGTAGCAGAGAGCAGTGAATCAGTGGCTATGTCCTGGCAGTTGTGGAAATTTTGCCAAAGTTCATGGTCATGATTTTGGCCCATTATATAGGTGGAGTTGTGGGTGTGGCTTATATATATATATATATATTTTTGGCATTGTCAATGCTTGTTTGGCCCTTTCCTGTCTGGTTCTGTAGTACTTTATTGAGCATAACCGAAATGTTCCGTAGACCGCACCGGATGATTGGTCATGTAGTTGCGGGGTGGTCCGAGACTGTCCCATTCACGCTAAGCTATGTTGTAGCGTTCACGTACGAGTCGCTCGCATCTGCCTTTTTTCCGGCAGATTCGCTCAGATGGATTGTGTTCCGTACGAGCCGTTCCTCGAGATTGTGCTCCGTGCGAGTCGTTTGGATTTGACACGCATTGCACGCATCGCACTTCGTCGTTCGGACTGCACGCGTACGAGTCGTTTGGAAATCATTCCCGATCCGAGTCGTTGGGAAGGCTTTCCCCATGAGATCGGAATCGGGCCCTAAGTCTGAGGGAAGAAATGTTCACTGTGACTACATTCAGCAGCTCAACCACAACGATGCCTCCTCCTCAGACACCACCGGCTATCTTGCCCCACTTAACTTTAGCTTTTTGTTGAGGGGCACAACAGGGCCCGCTCTCAGTCTCCATTTTACCTTCACATTTAGCTTGACATCTTTTTCTAATGGTGACTTTTTACATGTTTTACACTTACACAATAATGTCCTGAGAAGCTACTGAACATGCAGTCTCTTTCTTTGTAAGCATTATTATCATGTTGTTCATACATTCCGTCCAAGTCTAGATACATGTAACGCGATGACCTTGTATTTGGTTGGCCAGCTGCAGACAGCTCTAAGACTCCAGGCTAACCATCGCATCAGCTTTGCACCGTTGACACAGTGCAATATACATGATGCTTTTATTATATAAACTGCCTTCGTGCCACACTCGGCAGAGGAACACTTCTGGTGGTATTGTTCTGGTACGTGGCATAGTGTGGCTGAGAAGCAGTCCTGCTCACTCTGACCTCTATTCTGCAAAGGACGATAGCCTGTTCCACACAGGCCGACTTCCTGACAAAACATACTCAGGTATGGGGTTAGGCTATCCCAAGGGATCTGACAGAGGGTACTCCAACTATGCTTTCGATAGTACAGGTAGTATTAGATAGGCGTATACTGGTATAATCATATAATCAGATAGTAATGTTATAATGGTTGAACTGTTTATCTTCGTCACCATTCTTGTAAAGCTGGTTACAATACTTTGTTTCTTCTGCCTATTAATTGCAGTACACACTTTCAACACAAGAATACGATTGTTTCAATGAATGTTTGAAAACCCCAGTCGTATCTTTCTTGTGTTTAGCTTGGGCATGCATAAATGACAACGAAAGGGTAGATCTGTTTCCACGATTTCCTTGGGGAATAAAGAGTGGTCATGTTTAAGGTTGCTGATACCATATGGTACCCTGGTACATTTAGGGGTTCAATGGGGCACTGTGAGCTAGCTAGGAAAAAGACCAACATTTCCTGATGATGAAATGCGTGACCCAAGTTCCCATTTCTGATGTTTATGTTGTCCAGATACACAGTCCTGCTTAATTTGTAGGAACAGTATGACATGCTCAGGAACTTTTCTTCAAAATTTTGTCTAAGTCCAAAGGAAAGGTGAGACTGAGCCCAAACCACCTCATACATCCCACCTATGCTCCTTCATGGTCTGCTTTAACTTTTGATGTGGTCTTGCGCAACCAGATACCCCAGATACCCGAAGTTGGTGCTTCCGCTTTTAGGTACTATTTTTCAATATTCACTAATCTACCTCTAGCCACCTGTTCTATCGAGGCATTCCCTGAGGCTTGCCGCCAGTCTTCGGTGGCAGTTAAGCGACCTAGGCGGCATGCCCAGAGTCACCACTTGACATCCCCTAACAATGGGGGATCTTGGTCTATTCCAGGTTCTGAGGCCACCTCGAAGCAGCCTAAAAACTCTCTTGAATTTAAAGGGCCAGCCACTGCCCCCCTTCGGGTTGCTTAATTAAAGAGGACTGCATCACAGTATTAAAAAACTTACTTGTTGCCAAACTCCTTCCTATATTTTACCGATGGCTGGAGATTGAAAATGGGCTTAGGGGTCTTAAGCCAGGTCAGCTTCATGCTTCTCAGGCATTCAGCACCACCCCTAGGGACAACCAGCTTACTGTGTCTGGCCAGTCCACTTCTTTAGCCCCTGTGGTTCCTGTTGCTTCAGATGGTGCGACAGTGATACCCCTACCTGTTCTTCCCTCCACACATGGCTTACAGCCTGCAGCTTCTTTACCACCCCCTAGCTCAAGCGGGAACTTGTACCGTTAAGAGATCACTTTAGGTAGTAAGGGTAATGTTCTAAGATCCCAACCACCCCTGGTTGAAGCCCATGCCCCATTTCAGAGTCCCACAGTGATTGACCTACCACCAACTTTCTGCCTCTATGTAGTGGTTCTTGTAGGAGTTCCACAGTTGCACAAGGGACAGAGAGAGGCCCCAGGCAAGCTTACCAATAAAGTATTGGATTGGCTGGTGAGATTTAGAAACTTCCACCTCTTCCAAGCGAATAGCATCTTGCTAACTCATAGGGTGGGGTGGTTGGGTCCCAGCAAGGCTGACCACCCTGGAGACTATGTGGACATTAATTTTAGGTCTTCCCATCTGGTAGAATGCTTACTATTGGGTCATCTTAGCAGACGGGTGGGTTCCTCAGGCATTGACTTGCTTCCACTGGACTATTTTTACAAACCCATTTACCTTTATAGGATAGCAGCCCCTCACTTGATCCTGTTAGACTTGTCGGCGGCTTTCGATACAGTCTCGCACCAACTTTTACTGGAAAATTTGCATGAAAAAGGGATACACGCGAAGGCCCTTCAATGGCTGAGTTCATTTTTATGTAACAGAACCCAAACTGTACAGTTGGGTACCTTTTCCTCCACCCCAAAAACCTTAACTGTGGAGTTCCGCAGGGAGCATCCCTGAGCCCCACATTATTTAATGCATATGTTTCATCTTTGGCCAAAATTGGCATGAAGTGGGGCTTCGGAATTTGCTCCTATGCAGATGACACCCAACTGACAATAGCCATTGGAAATGAGCATGATGACACCAGAGCCAAACTCAATAACTGTCTGACCGAGATGGCAAACTGGATGTCAGAGCACTGTTTAAAGCTCAATGCAGAGAAATCTGAAATCCTGCTTCTCGGCGGAGCCAATCAGATTTGGGATACATCCTGGTGGCCCCTTTCTTTGGGTATGGCGCCAGAGCCAAAGCAGTGTGTCAAAAACCTAGGTATCATCATCGATAATACTTTATCGATGAAAGACCACGTGCGGATCCTGTGTGGTAGAAGCTTCGTTACCCTGAAGCTCCTAAAGAGATTATTTCCCTGGATCCCTCGGGAAAGTAGGACGACCATTATGCAGGCACTACTTGTTAGCAGGCTGGATTACGGAAATGCACTCTTTGTTGGTATGCCAGATTATTTATTTAAACGTCTGCAGGTCATACAGAACGCAGCGGCTAGACTAGTATGCAATGAGAGCAGATACAGTCCTGCGACAAAATGCTTGAAACAACTCCACTGGCTGCCAATGCGCCAAAGAGCGCGTTTCAAACTCTTAGGACACGCCCATAGGGCACTCTACTATACAGGCCCTAAGATTCTACAGAACACAATAAAGTTCTATGTTCCACCCAGATGCCTAAGGTCACGCTCCCTAGCACTAGCTGAGACCAAGAGGATAAGAAAAAGCAGGACAGGTGGACGCACTTTTTCGCACCTTGCAGCACTTCATTGGAATGAGCTCCCGTTGGAGCTAAGATTAATTGAAGAACATATGGCGTTCAGGAAGAAACTTAAGACATATCTATTTCCCTAGACAAGCCGTCTGCCCCCAAACTAACCATAACTTTACTCATCTTCTCTCCGCCACAACTAGCGCTGTGATATCCCAATGGGATGAATGTTGCGCTTTACAAATAAATAAATAAATAAATAAATAAACGCACACTGTCCATTCCTGTAATGGTTCATGCACCAGTTGACCCTGCTTGTACGCAAGCTGGTTTTGGTTTCTCCACCTCTAATCGCTTTAATGCCCTTGGTGATGACTGACAAACTCTCCCACTGGGCTCCCATAGACATGTTTCATACGAGGCAATGTGCACAAGGAGTTGGGGCGTTGTGAGCGCACTGATGGGCTTTTCTAGAAAGTCCTTGAGTGATACTCTAGCACCAGGGAACAGGTCCCCTGACTTCACCATGAACAGGGCGTCCTAAGATGTTTGTACGTGGTCATTTTTTTCAGCCATGAGACCTCCTTTGTCATTAAGAAACCACAGGCAGAGGGCCCTGTCCAAGTCAGAGTTAACCATTGAGCCAACCAAACCCCTAGGGGACTAAATTAATTGTCCTCCCATAGATATCATGCCATAAACTCAATATAGGATCAATCCCATTAGCAGCAAGCTGGTCCCATCTCCTAGTGTATCTCCCTGCCCTAGTGCTTGCATAGACAGAGGTGGAAGGTAAGGGCTTAGCACTGCTGATGTACTAGCCTTAACTAGTTCAGTCCCCTATTCTAAACTGCTCTCCTGGAATATTGCGGGGCTTGCTTCTAAGCTGGATTGCCCTGATTGGGCCCATTTTACTGACTTATATGACCTCTGCCTATTCCAGGAGACCGATGCACCAAAGTTGTGCATCGGATGGGATATATCAACTTTAGTAAGGGAGATCTATCTACAGACAAGGGGAGGCCATCGGGGGTGGGGGACTAACTACATGGGTGTGTACAGCCATCGCCGGTAAGGTGGAGGAACTTACAATTTCCTCACCAGACATTTTGGGTATATCCCTGACTTTTCCACCATTCCCCCATGCATTTACATGTGTACCTTAGACTGGGGCACATTATAGAGTTTCTTCAACCTTAAAGGTGTTAAGCTCACACTTGGCATCTGCTCCGGCTGGAGTCTGGAAATTAGTGGGAGGGGATTTTAATTGTCAATTCGAACCCCTAGAGAGTAACTCAGTGACCAAGAGGAAGACAGTTCATGGTCCATCCTCAAGTTAGCAATTCCTCCAACTAAAAAATGGTCTTCTCTCGCCCTTCAAATCACTGCTTTACTATTGAACCAGGACTTATGAGCCTGTAATGGCAGAACCGCAACTGATAGGGAAGGCAAACAGACTTTTAACCGCCCCTTTAGCACCAGCCTCATTGACTATATCCTGGTGGATGTGCTGGCTTGGCCTTATCAAACCGACATGGTAGTCCTCTCAAGACAGGATAGTGATCACAATGCACTTTCTAGTGACATTGCTTTTCCACTCTGTGGCATCACAGCCAGCTCCACTGATCCTTTTGATAGAAGACTGAGGCACACTAACAACATGCGCAGAGTGAAATGGTGTCATAAGGCTCATTTTGAGTAGCTGGTGGGGGCAGTCTACAAAATCGTAGTAGAACACTTGGAAGGCCTCCTAGCCCAGGCAGGGTCTGTAGACTCTAGTGATAACCAGGAGAAGATCAGCGTAGGTCATATTACAATGGCCGAAGAGCTTCTTAAACTCTTCTTTGTGGAAACAGAAAAAGGCTGTAGAGATGCAGTCTTCTCCAACGTGGTTTAATATATTCTGTAGGCGGGTCAGGGTTGCCTTGATGCAAGCCATCAAGCAACATGACAGGAATGAGATTAAAACTTGGAGGGCCGCATATGAAAAGGCCATTTACCATGCCAAAAGGGTGTGGTAGGCCACAAAGTGGGAAGGACTTTTAGATGCTGTGCAAAAGGGAGACCAGCGGATATTCTGGAACTTGGTGTCAACAGGCTCTACAGAGGGATTCCTCATTCTGGAGACTAATGTCCCTGTCACCAATTAGGTCGCACATTTTTATAACCTATACTCTGTAATTGGAGAAGCTAGTTCCTCTTTGGCAGTCCCTAGTTGTAATATGTTAGTGGACCTGAGACACGTGTATGACAGAGATGAATTTCCCAGTATCACGTTTCAAGAAGTCAGATCCACGATCCTTAAGATCATTCCTAACAAGGCTCCAGGTCCTGACAAAATCCCATGTGACCTTTATCGTAGTGAGATGGATGTTTGGGGTCCATACTTTATAGTTCATTTTAATGCTATATTGAATGGGGCTTCCATTCCGCCTACCTGTTTGGGGGCAAAAATTGTTCCCTTATACAAAAAAGGCTGTCCATCACTTCCTTCTAATTACAGACCCCTAAGCCTCATCTACTGTTCCCAGAAGCTATTCAGGAGAAGCCTCCTAGAAAGGTTAGAAGAATGGCAAGCTGCTGACGAAGTGCTCACCCCCCGGAAGGCTGGCTTTAGGAATAGCACCAGCACACTGGATCAGGTCTTCCACCTCCAAATGCTTTTTTGGAAGATGGTGGTTTTGAAAGCCGGGAGGTTGTACCTAGTGTTTGTAGATCTCCGCTCTGCATTTGACCTGGCCCTGAGGCTTACGCTTTGGCAGTTGTTGGACGATTTGGGTGTACCTAAATATTTACTGTCCAACATCATAAGACTTCATGGGCACAATTATGCCCAGGTGAGGTGTGGTCAACTAGGTGAGCTGACAGACTGCTTCCATGTTACAAGAGGGGTCAGACAAGGTTACGTTTTAGCCCCCACTCTTTTTTCAATTTATGTTAATGAGCTGATTGTCCATTTGAATGGTTGCGAGGGAGATTTCCCAAGTCTCACAGGCATCAGGGTCCCGCCCTGATGTTTGCGGATGACACTTTATTAATTTCCAAATCACCTATGGGGCTGCAGAGGATTCTATATACTTGATACTTTTTGCACTAAGAGGGGACTGGAAATCAATTTCACAAAAACAAAATATATATCCCTGTTGCACTACCAGACCCTATCTACGGCTTAAAGGCTCCTTACTGGAGCGTGTGCACACTTTTAAGTATCTAGGATTGATCCTCATTAACCAGTTGAACTTGACTCCATAATGTCTACGCCTACAATGTTCCAATATCTCAATACTTAAGCCACCACCAGCCAATGGATGTAGGTGGGCAGTATTGTACTGAGTCTAATTTGAAAATAATAAAAACAGATCTAAATCCTAAGCAGTTTGACTGGCATCGTCACATTGACAGGTATAGACTTAAATGCGAGCAACATACTGGTGGGTTGATAAAAGTGCAGAGTGGCTCGAAATTTCCACCCAATTTCACCACCACTGCAAATTTATAAACAACAGGCCATGGGGGCTGCCCTCTATGGGGTGGAGCTCTGGGGCTATAAGGATGCAGTGGCCCTTGCAATAGTGGAAAACCGATTTCTGTGCCAGCTGACAGACCTGCCTGTTAGCAACCCCTTCCTTCCACTCAGGCTTGACATGGGTATTCAGCTAATCTCAGAAGGAATAGGGTTGAGACCAATCCTCTACTGGAGAAGGCTCTGGGCTACCCCTGAACTTAAAACATACTGCCAGGGGTTGGAAGAAATTTTGGGTCTGCCAGGCTCTGGCAAAATCCTGTGGATAAAGTACATCAGAGAGACGCTAGGAAAGTTGGGTAATGGGATTTTGTGGGATGACCCGATGACAGCTGGATCCATTAATAAGAACACCATCAAAGCCAATTATGGGCAACACATAACGAATCTAATGCACTCACAATCCTCTTTAGGCCCCCTGTCCGATGTTTTCCTTTTGGGGAAGGACAAATTTAAGGTGGAGCAGTTCCTTGACGAGATTGAACCTGCAGCAGCTAGGAAGCTCTACCTTCGGTTTTGTTATGGCACCCTTCCCCTGCTTTCCTTTACCTCAGGTTGTGGTCAGCAACATGAGTTGGACCAGTGGGCATGCCCCTCCTGTGGTGACAACAAGGAAACTGTGGAGCATTCATTGTTCTTCTCTCCCACTTATGTGAAGGGGAGTAAAAAATAGATACTCCCAGTATGCTGGATTTTAGGGTAAGGAAACATGTTAAGACCCTTCATATTCTGAGATACAACACGAGACAAAGCATTGTTCTCGCTGTCTCCTGATACCTTCTGAAGATGGAGAGGACTAGACGCATGATGTCCAAACTGGAACCTGATGCCACAAATGTACAGGGTGATCCTAGTGACTTTGTTCCCCTCATACACTAGCACTTTGAGATGTTGTGGTCCAAGTCTGTATCGGCTTACCATAAAAGTACAGGGTGTCCCTAGTGACTCTGTTCACCCTCATGCACCAGCGCTTTGAGAATTTATGGTCCAAGTTTGTATTTGCTTATTTTTGTGTCCCAATTTATTGAGCTTATGAAATCTTTTGGCTGTATTGTTTTATCTGATAACTTTTTATGATGCTTGTCTGCTTTAAACAGGTTGTATCGCTTCTTTTGTGTATGTTTGCTCAATTTTAATGCTTTAACAATTTTATATTATGTTTTATTGTTCTTTTATGGCTTGTATCTGAAATAAAGATTTGAATTGAATCGTACTGTGTTGTTACAACAGAACTCAGGCAGACTTCTTCAGTACCCTCCGTCTAAGGGGGCACACAGTCTACTTGCATTGTGGAAACAATATGGGGACTCATGGGCCCCACTCTTGCTGAGTGATACAGGCCCTTCTCTGGTGCTGCAGTGAACATGTTCCACTCATCCCGCCTCAACTCCTTCACTCTGCTTCTCCTCCTAAGCAGTGTCTCCCGAGTGCAAGGGCACATCCAAAGCCCCTCCTGAGCAGTCGGCCAACTCGCTCCCTTAAAGCAGGGTCCACGTAGCCACTTCTGACAGTTTTGGTCAATATTCCAAGGATCCTAGTCCTGAACATGGCAAGGGGAGTTATACAAACAATGGCACCGAAGCGCACACACTGTAAAATCTATATCGTCCTTGATAAGAAAGTCCAATTCAGTCGTGGATGATGAAGAATTCTTTCTTTTAATTCATAGTTGAGATCTGTACATGTAATTTTCCAACAGGAAGCAACCGACACGTGTTTCATAAACCCGCACTTTTTCAAGGCCAAATGTATGTCCAATCACTGTGATGTCAAGCGTAAAAATGTCAACCTCATGAATTTGTGAGACAAAGCATGGGCATTGGTCAAAAATTGTATCCAGACAGAGCCCCCAATCCGTAGTAAGACAGGCGTAGGTTACTCGAGGGGTAGCCGTTCCGCCGTAGTTTGAAGATAATGAACGCCGTATTAGTCCGACATAGATTATGACCATGATAAGCCTATATTGTAGAAGAAATGGGAGAATCACGGCACACTGGCTGGAAGTTCCTGTCCTATCTTTATACTAAAGTTGCAGTCAGTACAGTAGTAGTGTATTCAAACAGAAGCTGTGAGACTGATTCTGGACAGTTCTTTGCTTATTTCTCTCAAATTGGTTAAACCAAGATGCTGCTACAAGGTGCTACTAGAACAGTTCTGCCCCTTTTGCATTATTTCTCTCAAATTGGTTGACCCAAGATGCTGCTCACAAGGTGCTATGAGAACAGTGCTCCCCTTTTTGCTTATTCCATTCAGACTGGTCCACCCAAGGTACTGTTACAAGGTGCTATCAGAAAGGTGGGGTGCAGTTGGGAGTCTCCTGGCAGAAAAGACCCAAAATAAGGGTACAAAAAAAAGAAAGGCCATCCTACTTAACTACCTTTTATTCTGATGTATAGGCCTTGCAGTGAGCATTGGGCCAGGAAAAGGCAGAGGAAATTATCTAAGCTTTTAAGGCGCCCTCTGTCTCCTCTTCCCCAAGCCCAAACATTTGACCCACTACAAAGGACTCTTGGCATGTCCTCGATGAGCCCTGCAGTTCACATCTGTTGTCTGGGCTCTCTCTCATCCTTCATCTTAGGCATCACTTTGATGTAGCGAGTGCAAAATGGATTCTCTTGCGACTATGAACACATTTCACACATGCTCCACACATGCTCCACACACTTCCTCTACACACGCAGATAAGTGTGCACACGCGCCATCCATGTCCCATATGGGTATGCGACGAACCAGGTTGTCTGGGACTGATGGACCAATTTAAAATGTGGAAAAGGACAGTAGGAAACTCTCCATGGCATGGACAGGTATCAGTATAAACAGTTTCACTACCACCACAGCCCTTCTGCTGTGGTCCACCAAGCTGACAGTAGTCACGCTTTGTAAGGAGTGTGCAAATTATCTGCCCCTTCGGGCCACAGATCCCCCGCAGGGCTCAATCCATGCAGTGCTTACTTTGAGTTGGTGATTGCAGGTGGGGGCCACCAGCGGGGATCTACAGTTATTTTTCCTAAACAGACTTTGATTGAGAGCAAGAGAGAGAAAAACACAAACATGGGAAAGGAGGAGGAAAAGAAAGACGGAAAAAGTGGCGAAGGGAGAAAGCAGGGATTTAAAAGAATCTGCAAGAGGAGATAAAGAGGCAGTGAGTGTCTGGTGATGGATGAAATAGGCATGAAGTAGAATCAAGACTATGCAGCCGTGGTATTCGGCACCTCGACCTTCAATAGCGAGGGCTTCAGGGAGTGTCAAATTAACCCCTGTGGAGGCCACTAGACAGTCAAAATTTCACCCCCCCCTGCAAATATCTCCTAATAACGTTTTTAATTTTACCAACCAACAATTCTAATAAACCAATTTTATTACACAAAACTAAACATTAACAATTATTAATGTTATTAAACAAAAATTAATTGGAAACAATTTAAGAAAGCTTGATTGTAATTTTCTGTCAAGATCAAATTCATTTTATTCGGGCACCTAAAAGGAGTGGGGCCCATAGGCTGGTGCCTACTTTGCCTGTTTGGTAATCCGGAGCTGACTGAAGGCTTCTGAGGAAAATATTGGGCCCTGTACCTATTATTGTACAAATTAGGGACTGAATCCATGCCACAAATGCCTCCAGCACGACCGCCATGTGTGATCTGGTGGAGGTTGAAAACCTGCAGCTTACTATGGCAGCTCCTGGCAGAGGCGAGCACTCTCCAGAGCCATGCAGGGGACCTTTGTCCCAGCAAGACAGATTGTATTTATTGTAATTGTATTTATATAGCGCTTACTAGCCCTGGCGAGGCGCCTTAACGGTTTCTGAGGAAGAAAGGGATGTAGACGGAAGTAACTCTTTGACTTCAATGCTCTAGAAAATAACGTGGGACAAATATGTTTGAGAGTGCAGCAAGCTAAACATATTATCATGTTTAGGAATTCATGTGAATGATGCAAAACAGTTTTTGTGGGAACAGTGTAATTGTAAAATCAAGTAATTAAATCATTGAAGTAAGCAATGATGATCTGAACTAAGTTTATTCCAGAGAATAAAAGGTCCCATCCATCAAGCAGCTGGAGTCAGGTGCAACTGACCCTTACCAAGTTCACAAGATTCCATTACCATGGAGCTACTCAAAAGGTAACACTGTGATGGATGACAGAAACAGGAAACTGTAATAGGACAACATAAGTAAAAGACATAAGCACAATATTACACATCTTCCCTCTATATAATACAAAACAAAAACAAGATAGTACGTTAATAACATATTAACCTTTCATTACAAAGTCTTTGAATCTTGAAGGTTTTATTCTAGCTCTCACACTTCTCTCCCTTTGAGGTGCAGAAGGGAGTGTGGGAGGACAAGAGGCAGCATTAGTAGGATTGACCACAGACCCACCACTCAACAAAGAACTATTTTTGATAACTACCACCCTGTTGAGAATCCAAATGCGAGAATCTTCAGTCTTAATTGCATTAGTTAACAATTTGACAACTTTGTGTGGTCTTTGAAATAAGCCTGAAGCTTTACGCCCCATGGGAGCTCTGATCATAACCAGATCACCAACATTGACAATAGTGGTTTTAACAGCTTTTCTAGCATCATAATTTTGTTTCTGTGCATAAACCTTTTTAGCCTCTTTAGCTTCTTTTGTCCTCCACTGATCATGTGAACACAAACTCTCCCTCATGGATTCAACATCATTAACCCAAAAAGGTGCTACCAGAGTATTAGGATGTCTTCTTCTCAGTAAATCAAAGGGTGTACATCCTGTAGTTGCATGGGGGGTGATCCTATATATCTCGACCTTTTTGTTTACCTCTTCTTTCCAGTCCAACCCATTTTGTTTTGACATGGCAATGGTTTCTTTTAGGACACGAATAAAGCGTTCCACCATACCATTCATTTCTGGATGATAAAGCGAACAACGTTTGTGACTGATGGAACAGCGTTGCAAAAACTCCTCCATTTCATTAGACACAAACTGCACCCCATTATCTGTCAACAAAAAACCAGGAAGACCTTCACGTGTAAAGATCTCTTTCAGAAAAGAAATATCATGTTTGGTGTCAATGCTTTTAGTAAATTTGATTTCGGGCCACCTGGAGTACATATCTATTAGAACAAAAACATAGGTCTCACAAACATTACTACAAACAGGCCCTAAGATGTCCAGAGCAAGTTCTTCCCACGGACATTTAGGGCGCTCTCTGATGATCATGGGTTGGACCCTGGGTTTGAGACATTTTTCACTTAAGGTACATGGTATGCACTCTCTAACTAATCGTTCAACTTGGAGATCCATACCTGGCCACCAGTAATTAAGTCTCAGTCTTTCTTTAGTTTTAGACATACCCTGGTGCCCTTGATGAGCCAACTCAATTAACTCACCGCGAAACAACATGGGAGGAATCAACCTTGATCTCTGAAGATCAAACCACCAGCTTCAGACAGCTCATCCCTAACATTCCAAAACTTTTCCAAGTTACCTTGGATTTTTTTATTCCACCCTTTTTTGATTAAGCCACAAAGTCCTTGTAGCTCCTCATCAGACTTACACTCCTCTCGCCACTTGCTTTCTTTTATTCCATCATTCTCAATGTTATATACCCATTCATTCAGCTCTTGGTCTTCATAATCCATACTGTCCTCATTGGAGAGTACAAGTCTTGAGAGGGTATCAGCAATGCAGTTGTGTGCCCCTGGTAAATACTCTACATTGAAATCATAACCACAACCCACTTGGAAATTCTGCTCGATATAGCATCTACACCTTTCTTATTAAAAACTTCACACAGAGGCTTGTGGTCCGTACGCACAGTGAACTTGGTCCCCCAAAGGAGATTTTTTAGTTTTTTAGTGGCCCAGTGTACCACCAGAGCTTCCCTCTCAATAACAGAGTAACGTAATTCTGCCCCCTTTAAACTCCTAGAGAGAAACAGAATCACATTCACATTATCACCTTTTTCTTGCTGACTTGAGTTCAACGAGGGATCAAAACTTCTCAACTTGGGAGTGTTCTTAAGTGAATCTTTCAAATCAATAAATTCAGCTTCACATTGTTCTGACCAGATAAAGTCAACTCCTTTACACAGCAGTGTCCGCATGTTCACACATTTTCCAGCAAACCCTTTGACAAATTTACTGTAGTACTCAGCCATACCAAGAAATTTCATTAATTCTTCTTTATTTGCTGGTGGGGCCAAGTTTTGTATAGCTTCAATTAACTCATTCTTGGGTTCCACACCATTCCCAGTAATCGTGTGCCCAAGATAATCAATGGAGGATCTCCTGAATTTACACTTGTCTACCCTGACAGTGAGATTATGTTGGCTGAATCTCTCCAACACTTGTCTTAATCTTAAATCATGTTCTTTTTCATCCTTTCCAAAAATTAAAACATCGTCTTGATAGATTTTTACACCAAGTTGACCCCACAAAACTTTCTCTAGGGCTCTTTGGAACACCGAAGCTGCCGATACCAACCCAAACGGTAACCTAACAAATCTGAAGGTACCGAAAGGGGTAACAAAGGCAGTGTAGTCCTTAGAGTCAGCATCTAATCTAATCTGATGATAAGCAGATTTAAGATCCACCGTTGAAAATACTTTGGCATCCTTCAACAACATGAGCATATCTGATATTTTAGGAAGGGGATACCTATCCACAATGACTTGTTTATTAAGAGCTCTCAAGTCTATGCATAGACGCAGACTACCATCAGATTTGCGTGCTGCGACGACTGGCGCCAACCATTGAGTCCCTTCAACCTCTTCAATAATACCTTCTGACTTTAGTTTTTCTAATTGGTTTTTCATCTAATCCCTCACAGAAAAGGGAACACCGCGAACTTTGCTTGTCACTGGCACAGCCCCAGATACTAACTTTATCTTATGAACATAGTCATGAAGGCAACCAAGTTTACTACTGAAAACATTGGGAAATGATGTTTTTAACCCCTTCGCTGCTATGCCTTTTCCCCCCCCTTTGCGAAGCCTTTTTTTGGCTATTTGGGGTAGTGCGCGCTTAGGCCCCTGTAACTTTTTGACCACATAAGGTATCCACGCCAAATTTGCGTCCTTTTTTTCTAACATCATGGGGATTGTAAAGGTACCCAGGGTTTGTGGATTCCCCTGGATGGGACCCAGAAATTAGCCAAAATACAGCAAATTTTGTTTTTTTGGGGAAAAATGCGAAAAAGGGCTACAGATGAAAGCATCTTGTTTTTTCCCTGCAAATGGCATCAAAAGGGGTTGTGGTGCTGAAATCACCATCTTCCCAGCTTTCAGGGACAAGCAGACTTTTGTCAGAAAACCAACTTTTTTCACACAGTTTTGGCATTTTTCTGGGACATAGCCTATTTTTGCTATTTTTTGTGCTTTCAACCTCCTTCCAGTTAATGGTAGAAATGAGTATGAAACCAATAATGGATCCTAAAAAGCCATACATTTATGAAAAGTAGACAAAATTCTGAATTCAGCAAGGGGTCATTTGTGTAGATCCTTCAAGTTTTACTTATAGAAACTAACAGTTAAATGAAGGAAAAATTGCAAATTAGTTGAAAAAAACAGCCATTTGTGTCAACGTTTTCACCTGTAACTTCTTCTAATTATGACAGCTATTTGAAAGCAATATACCGTTATATCCGCTGGACCTTTCTGGTTGTGGGGATATATAGGACTTGTAGGTTCACCAAGAACCCGACGAACCCAGAGCCAATAACTGAGCAGCATCTTGCAATGGTTTTTTCTTATGTACCGGGTATATAGCAATTATTTTGGGAAAATGTATACATGGAAAAATTGTTATGAAAGACACCTATGTATTTCTGAAATGGGAACAAAATGTAGATTCTAGAAACAGTAGATATTTGCACATTTCCGAAATTGGGAGTACCCATACTAGCATGAGAATTATAGGTCATTTTTCAAAATGACTTATTTTTTACACATTGTCTTTCATTTGGAAGGCAGAAATGCATCGAAAGTCAATAGGTAATAACAGTTGCTCTACAATTCTGTGTTACCCTAAGTCTCCCGATAAAAATGGTACCTCACTTGTGTGGGTAGGCCTTGTGCCCACAACAGGAAATGGCTCAAAATGCAACGTGGACGTACCACATTTTCACAATGAAAAATTACCCTTTTTTGCAAAGTGCCTAGCTGTAGTTTTTGAACCCTAGCTCTGCGGGCACTTAGGGAAACCTAGCAAACCTATACAGTTTTGAAAACTAGACACCCAGGGAAATTCAGGATGGGGTGACTTGACTGGCTCTCACCAGGTTCTGTTACCCAGAATCCCTTGCAAACCTAACAAATTGGCAAATAAAACACATTTTCCTCACTTTCCTGTAGTGGAAAGTTCTGGAATCTGCGTGGATCCACAAAATTCCACCCACCCCGCGTTCCCCACGGTCTTCCGAAAAAAATGGGACCTCACTTGTGTGGGTAGGCATAGTGCCCGCGACAGGAAGCAGCGCAAAACACGACGTGGACGCACCACATTTTCACAGTGAAAAATGACCCTTTTTTTGCAAAGTGCCTAGCTGTAGTTTTTGAACCCTAGCTCTGCCGGCACTTAGGGAAACCTAGCAAACCTATACATTTTTGAAAAGTAGACACGCAGGGGAATCCAGGATGGGGTGACTTGACTGGCTCTCACCAGGTTCTGTTACCCAGAATCCCTTGCAAACCTTAAAAATTGGCAAAAAAACACATTTTCCTCACTTTTCTGGGGTGGAAAGTTCTGGAATCTGCAAGGATCCACAAAATTCCACCCACCCCGCGTTCCCCAAGGTCTTCCAAAAAAATGGTACCTCACTTGTGGGGGTAGGCCTAGTGCCCGCGACAGGAAGCAGCGCAAAACGCAACGTGGACACACCACATTTTCACAGTGAAAAATGACCCTTTTTTTGCAAAGTGCCTAGCTGTAGTTTTTGAACCCTAGCTCTGCCGGCACTTAGGGAAACCTAGCAAACCTATACATTTTTGAAAAGTAGACACCCAGGGGAATCCAGGATGGGGTGACTTGACTGGCTCTCACCAGGTTCTGTTACCCAGAATCCCTTGCAAACCTTAAAAATTGGCAAAGAAAACACATTTTCCTCACTTTTCTGTGGTGCAAAGTTCTGGAATCTGCGTGGATCCACAAAATTCCACCCACCCCGCGTTCCCCAAGGTCTTCCAAAAAGAATGGTACCTCACTTGTGTGGGTAGGCCTAGTGCCCGCGACAGGAAGCAGCGCAAAACGCAACGTGGAGACACCACATTTTCACAGTGAAAAATGACCCTTTTTTGCAAAGTGCCTAGCTGTAGTTTTTGAACCCTAGCTCTGCCGGCACTTTGGGAAACCTAGCAAACCTATACATTTTTGAAAAGTAGACACCCAGGGGAATCCAGGATGGGGTGACTTGACTGGCTCTCACCAGGTTCTGTTACCCAGAATCCCTTGCAAACCTAAAAATTGGCAAAAACCACATGTTCCTCACTTTTCTGTGGTAGAAAGTTCTGGAATCTGCGTGGATCCACAAAATTCCACCCACCCCGCGTTCCCCAAGGTCTTCCGAAAAAATGGTACCTCACTTGTGTGGGTAGGCCTAGTGCCCGCGACAGGAAGCAGCGCAAAACGCAACGTGGATCCACCACATTTTCCCAGTGAAAATTACCCTTTTTTGCAAAGTGTCTAGCTGTAGTTTTTGAACCCTAGCTCTGCCGGCACTTAGGGAAACCTAGCAAACCTATACATTTTTGAAAAGTAGACACCCAGGGGAATCCAGGATGGGGTGACTTGACTGGTTCTCACCAGGTTCTGTTACCCAGAATCCCTTGCAAACCTTAAAAATTGGCAAAAAAACACATTTTCCTCACTTTTCTGTGGTGGAAAGTTCTGGAATCTGCGTGGATCCACAAAATTCCACCCACCCCGCGTTCCCCAAGGTCTTCCAAAAAAATGGTACCTCACTTGTGTGGGTAGGCCTAGTGCCCGCGACAGGAAGCAGCGCAAAACGCAACGTGGACGCACCACATTTTCACAGTGAAAAATGACCCTTTTTTGCAGAGTGCCTAGCTGTAGTTTTTGAACCCTAGCTCTGCCGGCACCTAGGGAAACCTACCAAACCCACACTTTTCTGAAAAGTAGACACCCGGGGGATTCTAGGGAGGTATGTCTTGCGTGGATCCCCCAACGTTTTCTTACCCAGAATCCCCTGCAAACCTGACATTTTGCTGAAAAAATCCCTTTTTTCACACATTTTTGTGTGGGAAAGTTGTGGCATCACCGGGCTGACACAAATTTCCTACCACCCAGCGTTCCCCCAGGTCTTCCGATAAAAATGGTGCCTCACTTGGGTGGGAGGCCCAAGTTCCCGCGACAGGCAAGGGCCCACAACGTATTGAGGAGGCCTCAAAATGGCCTATCACAAAACCACCTGGTTTTGCAAGGGGGTCCCATGACGTTTTGGCCCGGGGCTCGGCGGCCACCTAGGGAGACCTACCAAACCCACACATTTCTGAAAAGTAGACACCCGGGGGATTCCAGGGAGGTATGGCTTGCGTGGATCCCCCAACGTTTTCTTACCCAGAATCCCCTGCAAACCTGACATTTTGCTGAAAAATCCCTTTTTTCACACATTTTTGTGTGGTAAAGTTGTGGCATCACCGGGCTGACACAAATTTCCTACCACCCAGCATTCCCCCAGGTCTCCCGATAAAAATGGTTCCTCACTCGGGTGGGAGGCCCAAGTACCCGCGACAGGCAAGGGCCCACAACGTATTGAGGCGACCTCAAAATGGCCTATCACAAAATGACCTGGTTTTGCAAGGGGGGTCCCAGGACGTTTTGGCCCGGGGCTCGGCGGCCACCTAGGGAAACCTACCAAACCCACACATTTCTGAAAAGTAGACACCCGGGGATTCCAGGGAGGTATGGCTTGCGTGGATCCCCCAATGTTTTCTTACCCAGAATCCCCTGCAAACCTGACATTTTGCTGAAAAATCACTTTTTCACACATTTCTGTGTGGTAAAGTTGTGGCATCACCGGGCTGACACAAATTTCCTACCACCCAGCGTTCCCCCAGGTCTCCCGATAAAAATGGTGCCTCACTCGGGTGGAAGGCCCAAGTACCCGCGACAGGCAAGGGCCCACAACGTATTGAGGCGACCTCAAAATGGCCTATCACAAAACGACCTGGTTTTGCAAGGGGGGTCCCATGACGTTTTGGCCCGGGGCTCGGCGGCCACCTAGGGAAACCTACCAAACCCACACATTTCTGAAAAGTAGACACCGGGGGGATTCCAGGGAGGTATGGCTTGCGTGGATCCCCCAACGTTTTCTTACCCAGAATCCCCTGCAAACCTGACATTTTGCTGCAAAAATCCCTTTTTTCACACATTTTTGTGTGGTAAAGTTGTGGCATCACCGGGCTGACACAAATTTCCTACCACCCAGTGTCCCCCCAGGTCTCCCGATAAAAATGGTGCCTCACTCGGGTGGGAGGCCCAAGTACCCGCGACAGGCAAGGGCCCACAACATTTTGTGATAGGCAATTTTAATGTCGCCTCAATACGTTGTGGGCCCTTGCCTGTTGCGGGTACTTGGGCCTCCCACCCGAGTGAGGCACCATTTTTACCGAAAATGTAAAATAATAAAAAAAATGGCCACCACGTTACGCGCGTTGCGTACAGCGTAACGTGACGTCGTGAGATCAAATCCTGGAATTCTGGATGTCGAAATGCAGCGTTCGTAGAAGCAGTGGAGTGGTGGAGCGGCTGATTCCAAGTTCCAAGTAAGATCGTTTCCCGTATTCAAGAGCAAACAAGATGATGTAGACAGAACTTGTTGTTTTACAAATTGTAAACGTTATTGCTCAAGATGGAAATCTTTAAGTGTGTCATCAGAACACAAAATGCGCCGAAGCCAAGAAATCTCCCAAACACAGCAGGCGTAGGTTACACACAGCGACACTGCACACATGGAAACGCAGGCTGCAAACAGTGTATCTCAAAACTTGAGCATTATTTTCTCAAAAACCGCAAAGAGCGCACCATAAATTATCAGGCTTAGCGTTCCAAGGCACATCCGAATGAAACAAATAACTAGATTGATCAAGTCTTGGTAGCAAAGCGTATTTGTGAAAGAAGGCAATAAGGATTATCAGATGCCTGTACCACCGCTTTGTTAATTAAAAGTAATAACAGTCTCACGTGAGGAATGAGAGAATACAGGGAGAAGGTTAACTCCTGTCTTGTGAGTCTACTCCGTAATTACTGTAAACTTTAAGTACAGAAAGGAGTGCTGAGTCTACTCCGTAATTACTGTAAACCTTAAGTACAGAAAGGAGTGCTCAGAACAAGATAAGTTAGGAGTACACTAAAAGAGCCCACATCGAAGCCTCCCAACCCCAAAGAAATTGTGAAAAGGTGAGGCATGTGGCGAATGCTCAGTTTCTCCTTGTAGTTTAAAACACTCACGTGAACAGTTGTCTGAAGAGAAAGAAGCAGTTCTTCAAAAGAGGTTTAAAATCTCTATTCCTGCTTTAAATGCGACGTTGAGACCATTCTTGTTTCTTCTGGAAACGCTGGGTAGGTTCCAATAACTCGTCGCCAGTGTAAAATCAAGTAATTAAATCATTGAAGTAAGCAATGATGATCTGAAGTAAGTTTATTCCAGAGAATAAAAGGTCCCATTCATCAAGCAGCTGGAGTCAGGTGCAACTGACTCTTACCAAGTTCACAAGATTCCATGGGGGAACACCCACAGCAACACCCATGGAACACCCCTTTCACGCAAAGTGCTGCGTGCAAAGGGGCCATATTTACAAGGACAGGAAAAGTCACGCCGGGTGGCTTTTCCTGTCCTTGTAAATATGGAACAGTTAAATGCGCCACCGGTACGACACAAAAAGTGACGCACCGGTGGCGCAAGGGGCTTGTAAATCTGCCCCCAAATTCCTAGATTCAGAGAACAGTCGGCACACGCTGAAAAGATTAAATGTGAGGCCAAGTTGTGTTAATATTCATTTCAGTTGCGTGTGTACAAGTTCAATGCTTTGTGATAACAATTAAACATCAAGCTGAAATTCACGTTTTATTTATTTTACTTTGGTCAACTTAAAAACCTTTAACATGTAAACTTAGATCTGGCTAAATAGCTATTTTCAAAGGATTTGAGGCAGTTTTGAAGATATTTTTCATCTCGGGCATACCCTGCAATGGAAAGGTTCATGGTAGGACTGGCATCTAGGGCCACCCGACAGTTCCCGAAGGGCTGGTCTGACAGGCCAGTGTGTTGGCTGTTTTTGGCTGCTTGTGGGCCTGTTTTATGGTCTGGTGGGCAGGTTTATTCTGTTCAGTTCTCTGATATTACCACAAACATTGCCTGCAGCAAGCACAAATGCATTCAGTCTTCCGCACCTGGCAAAACACATACACATCTTGTCAAGTTTTCAAGTCCTTACAAGTTCAAAACTGGCCTCATTTACAAATGTGGAACCAATCTGATTTGCTAATGGGGGACCCTATTATGTTTAGTGCTCAGGCCTATTTGTTCTCACAGTCCAACCTGTCCCGAGCTCTGTGGTAAAGCAAGGCAAGTCATCAGCCAGGTGCAAATCTCCGACATCTATGCCTTGAGTGTCTGAAAAGGTCACTGGGGTCATCCAGGAAGAACAGTGTGAGCAAGAGGCAGGGATCTGTGGTGCTAGGCAGACTTTTATATCTGACTCGCACCCATCCACCACTGGTCCCAGTCTGCATGTCAGATACCTGGGCAGATACATAACTGACATGAATAAGCATTAGCAAAGCCAACAGTCTGCCTTTAATGTGTTAGTGAACACAAACACTTGTCAATCAATCAATCAGTGTATTGTAAATCGCGCTACTCACCCGTTAGGGTCTCAAGGTGCTGGGGGAGGGGTGTGTGCGCGACTCCGTTGGGGTCACTCCAAAAGCCATGTCTTGAGGTCTTTCCTGAACAAGTGCAGTGTTGGGCTTCGCCGGAGGTGAAAGGGGAGGTCGTTCCAGGTCTTGGCAGCGAGGTAGGAGAAGGACCTTCCACCCGCTCTGGTCCTGTAGAAGCGTGGGACGGTGGCTAGGGAGAGGTCGGCTGAGCAGAGGTTTCTCTTGGGGTGTGGAAGTAGATGCGGTCGTTGAGGTAATGGGGACCGGTGTTGTGGAAGGCCTTGTAGGCATGCGTGAGCAGCTTGAAGTTTATTCTTTTTTCGATGGGGAACCAGTGGAGGTTGTGCCGTGGGATGTCGAGGATTAGTCTGGCTGCGGCGTTTTGGACGGTCTGGAGTTTGTGGAAGAGTTTTTTGTTGATTACAGCATAGAGGGCATTGCTGTAGTCTAGTCTGCTGGTGACGAGTGCATTAGTGACCATTTTCCTCGAGTCGGGGGGATCCACTTGAATGTCTTGCATAGTATGCGGAGGGTGTTGAAGCATGCAGAGGAGATGGCTTTGATCTGGCGATTCATGGTGAGTGATGATTCAAGTATGATTCCGAGGTTGCGTGCATGGTCCGTCGGGGTGGGTGGGGTTCCGAGGGCAGGGGCCACCAGGTTTCGTTCCATGCGGATGGGGTAGAGCCGAGAATGAGGACTTCTGTTTTCTCCGAGTTGAGTTTCAGGCAGCTAATCCTCATCCAGGTTGCGACGGCTTTCATCCCTTCTTGGAAGTTGTGCCTGGTGATGTCGGGTTCCTTGGTGAGGGAGAGGATGAGCTGTGTGTCATCGACGTAGGAGACAATGTTGAGTCCGTGATTTCTGACGATGGTTGCGAGGGGGGCCATGTAGATGTTGAAGAAGGTGGGGCTGAGGGAGGATCCTTGGAGTACCCTGCATCTGGTGTATGTCGGTTCTGAGAAGAAGGGCAGGAGTCTTATTCTGTGTTCTGTCCGTGAGGAATGAGCAGATCCAGTCTAGGGCCTTTCCTTGGATGCCAGCGTCGTGGAGTCTGGTGGCTTGTGCGGTGGGAGACGGTGTCGAAAGCTGCTGACAGGTCCAGGAGGATGAGGGCTGCCATTTGGCCTTGGTCTAGGAGGGCGCAGATGTCGTCTGTGGTGGCGAGGAGGGTGGTCTCGGTGCTGTGGTTGCTGCGGAATCCGAATTGAGAGGTGTCTAGGATGTTGTTGGCTTCGATAAAGTGTGCTAGCTGGGTGTTAACGGACTTTTTGATCACCTTGGCTGCGAAAGGAAGCAGTGAGATGGGCCTGAAATTCTTGAGGTGTGTCGGGTCTGCGGAGGGCTTCTTTAGGAGGGGGTTGACTTCGGTGAGCTTCCAGTTGTCGGGGAATGGGACGGTCTCGAGGGAACAGTTGATGGATCGACGTAGCTCGGGTGCGATGGTTGTGGCGGCCCTGTGGAATATGTGCGGCGGGCAGGGGTCAGAAGGTGCTCCAGAGTGAATGCTCTTCATTGTCTTTAGGGTGTCTTCTGTCATGAGTGGTGTTTAGGGCAGTCCCGAGGTCTTGGTCAGTGAAGTTGTTGTTGAGGTGAAAGAAGGAGCTGAGTCTGTTGAAGAGGTCTTGGGATGGAGGGACATCAGTTGTTTCGCTGCTGGGTTTGGCAAATTCCTGTATGACAGTGAAGAGTTCCTTGGAGTTCCTTCGAGTCATGGGCGTTGGAGAGGATTCTGTCTTGGAGGAAGTTTTTTTTTAAGATGAACATATACTTTATTTTCAAGATGAAGCATGCAGCATACCCTGTCAACCTCATCTCCAACTGACTCCCACATAATTTTCATCACACAATTCCAATGATGGTGCTGAGAAAATAAGGGAGTCAGTACAATAAACAAATTATATTGAGAAAATTACACATTCTATTGAGAATATAGCTGTTTTGTTTTGGCAAGAGACATTGTTTATTCTGTTTTGTTAAACGTCTTTAATTTATTTCTCATTATAGCATATGATTGTTTGTCTGTTGTACATTGGTTTTTTTTAAAGCTGTTTTTATTTAGATTTTTTAAATAGTATCATACAATAAGAAAAACTGTGGATACACGGTACATATTGGATATTGCTCAATATTAAGTGGTGAGGTATAAAAATTACTGCGCTGTATTCCCTGAAAGAGAGCATGAGGTTAGATACAAGTTTCATACATTCATAAGTGAGGAAGGTCAAACATGGATTGCCTACTTCCATCAACAATGGGTCAGAGACAACATTTTTCAGGGTTCCTTCCCCGACCTCCCCTTTGTCAAATCCGATGTCTCCTCTTCATCATCCATTTCCAAGCCATAATACTCTAACCATGGTGTCCAAATCTTTCGGAATTTCCTGGGGCATCCGCTCGCCTTATATGTTATTTTTTCCGCTACCATGTACAAGTGTAGGCATGTTCTCCATTCCTTGAGCGTAGAAAGTTGTTGGACTCCCCAGTGTCTAGCTGTGTCCCTCTTGGCTACGACCCACCCCAAATTGGCAAGCATGAGTTTGTTACGCGGCAGATCAACCTCTGTAGGGATTCCCAGTAGGACGTATCTAGCGTCCAACTCAAGTTGAGCTTCCAGTATATTGTTAAGTTCCCTCAGTATCTTAGTCCAATATGTTTTGATCAGGCTACACTCCCATAGGGTATGTATGAATGTGCCATGTTCTGTATGGCATTTAAGACACTCCGGGGCGTCTGCTCTCCACATATTGTGTAGTCTAGCTCAGTCAAAATAAGTCCTGTGGAGAATTTTATATTGAATCAGTCGTAGTCTCTGTTTTATCGCCACTTCGCGTGGGTGCATGAGGGCAGCTTCCCAGTCAATGTCTTTCAATGGACCTGTGGTGAGTTCCCATTTGGCTCGAAGTGGACCTAGTTTGTCGGGCATGTTATTAAGAAATGTCTTGTACGTCAGCGAGATAGCCTTGGTAGGAATCTCTTCTTGCAATAGTCTGCCCTCTAGGGGGGAATATTCTGGCAGTGTTGCGGTGTCTAATCCCTCCGCCTGCCATGCATGGTGTAACCTAAAATAAGCATAATTTTGGGTGTCGTTTAGTTGGAATGTGGTTTGAAGTGCGCTGAATGGTGCCAGAGTACCTTTCTCCATAACATCCCCCAATTTGGAGATCTCTATCAGATCCCACTGTCTAAAGCCTCTCAGCTTTCTGATCTCAGTTAATCTCGTTCCTTCCCACAAAGGGGTTTCCCTCGTAGGCTTCATGTCCCAATTCATGGTCTTTTCCACACTTTTTCGCGCTTCCAGTACTTTTTGAGTGGCTGGCAAAAGGCGACTACTACCCTTGCCTCCATAGATATAATGCAAATGTGAATGATCTCGGAATTGAAGTCGCTCCAGTGCATACGTGGGATGGTCCCGCGTGGGATGGACCCATTCATTAATTACAATGAGATGGGCCGCTCTATAATAGGCTCTAATATCAGGGAGGGCCAAGCCCCCATTATACGGGTTCCGCTGCAGCGTTTGCAGCGATATTCGTGGATGGGCTCCATCCCAGAGAAGTAGACGTAGCTCGTCGTTTAGGGTTGTGAAAACGGTCTCCGGTATTTTACAATAGGTGTTCTGCAACACATAAAGTAGCTGCGGGAGTGTGACCATCTTGTAGATGGCGGCCCTACCCATGATCGTCAATGGGAGTTTCCTCCACCTCTTGACATCTTCCTGAAAGTTTAAGAGGACTCGTTTAATATTATGTTCCAAGCTGGTGGCCACCTCAGTGGTGATATAGAGCCCAAGATAAGTGAACCCCTCAGTTGAGGTCTGTAGGCAGCAGGGGTAGATCTGGAGGACCGTGACACCACCCACTGGGTACAAGGTGGATTTACTCCAATTGATCTTATAGCCGGAGTGGCGGCCATAGTCTTCAAATATTTGCAGAATTTTGGGGAGTGTCTCGGTTGGTTCCGTAACAAACAATAGGATATCGTCCGCATATAGGGATATGCGTTCCTCATCTAGGAGACGGGACTCATCCACAAAACTGCCTAGTCCCTGATACGATCTAATGACACATGCCAACGGCTCCAATATTAGGGCAAACAGCAAGGGCGACAGGGGACATCCCTGTCTAGTACCTCTCTGAACAGACCAGCTCATCGACATAACCTCATTGACCCGGACTTTCGCCTCAGGGGCATTATATAGTAGTGCCAGCCATTCCCGGTACACTGGACCAAATCCAAATTTCTCCAGAGTACATAGCATGAAAGGCCAGTGTACAGTATTGAATGCCTTTTCGGCATCAAGTGAGAGGAGGACGTGTGGGCTATCCCTATTCTGGACCGTGTCTATCCAGTTAGCCAACCGTCTTAGGTTAAAACGTGTGGCTCGCTTCGGCATGAAGCCTGATTGGTCTTTATGTTTTAGGAGGGTAATATTTGCCAGGAGGCGCGTCGCCAGAATACTGGCCAATATTTTGGTTTCAATATTGAGCAACGATATGGGTCGATAGGTCCCACAGTCCTCTGGAGGTTTCCCTGTTTTATGAATCACTACCACTGTTGCTGTTCGGAGATATTTGGGGAGAATCCCTTCGTCTTTCGACGCGTTGAACATGTGTAAAAGATACGGGGCCAGCAGACTGCTGTTTAGTTAAAATAATTCCGCCGGTAGTCCGTTAGGGCCCGGGGTTTTCCCCGACTTCTGCCGGCCAATGGCCTCCGCCATTTCTTCGAGGGTCAAGTCCTCATCTAGCCTATCCCTCTCCTCCTGGGAGAGTGAGGGAGTTCCAATTGCTTCTAAGTACTGAGTTATTTGTGCCTTGCTCGCCTGTGTTTTGGCTTTATAGTGTTCCGCGTAATATCGGGCAAAAGCCCCCGCTATATCATTGGGTGTGGTGTATGTGTGACCCTATTCCTGTATGGATGTCACCCATCTCGCCTCTAATTCCTTCCTACTCAACCATGCGAGCAGCTTGCCCGCTCTGTCACGTGTTTCGTACAATCTGTGTTGAACGGCTAACTGGCGAGCCTTCACCTCCTGCGTGACTCGCGCCTGATATTCTCTTTTTGTTATTTCAATTTGCCGATGGGTAAGGCTGTTTATAGCGGAGGAATCGCAATTCTCCAAACTTAACAACTTACATTCTAGGGCCTCTATCTCTTGGGTTTCTTGTCTTTTTTTGTGGGCAATGATATTTTGCGCCCTATCTCGAATTACTGCCTTAAATGCCTCCCATAGGGTGACCGCTGACTGCACTGAGCCATCATTTTCCCTGAAATATAGCTCCGAGTCTACCCGGTGTTTCCTGGCCATAGCCCTGTCTTGCAGGGCCCATGAGCTCAGTCTCCAGTGGACTTCCCTATCTCTACATCTTTCTCCCACCGTCAATAAGAGCGGCGAGTGGTCAGAAATACCTCTAGCCAGATATTCCACCTTATCTATATTCCCAATCTCACCCACTGGAGTGAAGAGGTAATCAAGTCGAGAAAAAACCCTGTGGGCCCCAGAGAAATAGGAATAGGCTCTTGTGGTTGGATGATGGCATCGCCATGGGTCAGTCAGTCCAAGGGTAGCCTGAAATTTTGCTAGGTGTGTGGGTCCATGTATTCCGGGGTGTAACTGGGATCGGTCTAGAGAGGGTTCAAACACATCGTTGAAGTCTCCTCCTAGAATGTGTGTGTCAGACTCGGAATGTAGTAGGAGCTCAGGCAATTTGTCTAGTGTACGTTGTTGCAGTCGCGGGGGAGCATAAACACTGGTGAGTAAAAGTTTCTTACGATTACAGGTCCCCTGCACTGCCACGTATGTCCCGCCTGGGTCTACCCATTGTTTTGTAACACGAAAGGGGGGAGATTTCTTAATTAAAATCGCCACCCCTCTAGAACCTTTGGTAAAACCCGCATGTGCCAGGGTGATATATTGACTAGGAAGGAACAATGCGAGCCCATCAAATGCATCTCTTGTAAGAAGACTATATCAGGTTTAAGTCTCTTAAGACAGCTAGCTACTAAACCTCGTTTTACTTTATTTCCTAACCCATTGACATTCCATGTCATTACTGTGTATCTACTCTCAGCCATTGTGAAAAAGTCAACGAGTCATCACAATTCCAGCCCTCTCCAGGAGTATAAACATCATTCCTCAATCCCATCGCAATGTCGGTATCCATGTGAGTTAAATGAGAAAAACAATCCCCCCTCCCCTCTGTCGAACTCGTCCCAAAACAGTTAACGGTGCCCCACACGCCCCCCACCCTACACTCTCCCGTTACCCACACCGCCCCCAACTCGTCAACATGACAATTATGGCACGGGTAATCTACCAAGAGGTCTGTAACCCTCCCTCCCCCTCAGTTCAAGTAATTATTCAATTACACCTCATACTGTATTTCACTCTGATCGGGCCAAAGATCTGCAATGTCTGCAAGGCCCCGAGAATGTCTTACTGTCTTTTGGTGACCCTCCGGCCCCTGCGACTCAGTCCTCTTCGCCGTTACTACGTTGTTGTTGCTGCTGGATTCTGGCTTCCGCCAGGATTGGGTCTGGAGCCTCCAACCGCTGAATACTCTCAAGCAGTGGATGCTTGCTGTCTACCTCTGCCGAATCTTCTCTCTCTGATTGTTCTGTGGTAACATATTCACTTGGCCGTCATGAAGTCTGCGCAGCTGTCCCAGGAGTCATGTCATCCTCTGAATCTGAAATTTGCGGCCTCCCCTCCTCGTGCCTCAAAGGTTCTCATTGGTGTTCTAGTGGTGGGTTTCCGTATCTTCAACATTCGCCTCTGCCGCTTCTCTTTGGGTCTTTCCTGACTTGGACCCTGCCGCCCGGCTGTCCGGAAGTCTTTGGCCTGAGACAGTCTACGCCCTAACGAGGGCTGTTCCTCGATCCAGGACCATGCTTCCTCTGGGGACTGAAAGAACTGTGTGGTACCCTGGAAAATAACTTTAAGCTTAGCAGGGAATAATAGCATGTATTAAATCCCGAGTGCTCTGAGTTTCGCCTTGATTGGATCAAAGGTACGTCTCTGTTTTTGCACATCGCGTGAGTAATCCGGGAATACCATCACTCGCGAATTTTCATATTTGACCTCTCCCTTTTTCCGCAGCTCCCGAAGTATTAAATCCCGATCCTGGAAGTTTAAGAAATGGGCAATCAAGGGGTGAGGAGGGGCCCCCGGTGGTGGACGGACATTTGACATCCGATGTGCCCTCTCAATGACAAAACATGTCTAAAACTGCGTGGCGGGAAGGACATTCTTCAGAAAGGTCAGGAGGAATTGGCCCGGGTCCGCTCGCTCTGCATCTTCCGGAAGGCCAATAAATCAGAGGTTATTCCTGCGGGCCCTGTTTTCGGCGTCATCAACCCTCCATGTCACTTCTTTCATTGAGGCCATAAGCCCTGTCACATCTTTGCGCATAGTACGGGAGGTATCTTCCAGTTCAGAGACACGGTGTTCAGCTTCAGTAACTCTCTCTGAGACTTTTCTTAGATCGTGGCGTAGCATTGTGACCTCGGAGCATATCTCCGCCATCTTCCCCTCCAGGCTCTCTCTAGATGCGTGGATCGCTTGTAATATGGCCGCGTTGTCTGGGAGAGGTGGGGTACCTCCCTCCGCCCCTGTTGACGTGGGGAGCACCTTAGCGAACCGGTCCAGATTCCCCTGCCTCGACGACTTAGGCTCCTTGTCTCTAGCCATCATAAGCAAACCAGTGGGCGGCTGTAGGCAGGCGTTGAGTGGGCGGCTGTAGGCAGGCGTTGTCCCCCCAGCTACACTATCAGCGTCCGCAGCCCACCAGTCCACGGGCCACCAGACCACCAGGCGCAGGAGTGGTATCCAAAGCGCAGGAGAGGGGGCTCGCGCACCACCTCTTCTCTTTAGTTATGTTTGTCTGGAGTTTGAGGTATCTTGCAGCCTCTTTTCCCAAAGCAGGGGCAGTACCAGGTCCGGTGAGGACTCTAGGCAAGGCGGGCGTCAACCTTGTGACGGGCACTCCAACTCATAAAGAAACAGGGCCTGCGTGGGTCATGAAGCGCCGGACTCTTGTACCACCTATCATGGCCACTTTGGAGATCAACCCAGAAGGACTATGTGCGGCTCCTACATGGATCAGTATGTTGTATGCCAACCAGGCCAGTTTGTGGTTTTGCTGTTATACACCCTCAGGGAGTGCCAGCCATTCCCGGTACACTGGACCAAATCCAAATTTCTCCAGAGTACATCGCATGAAAGGCCAGTGTACAGTATTGAATGCCTTTTCGGCATCAAGTGAGAGGAGGACGTGTGGGCTATCCCTATTCTGGACCATGTCTATCCAGTTAGCCAACCGTCTTAGGTTAAAACGTGTGGCTCGCTTCGGCATGAAGCCTGATTGGTCTTTATGTTTTAGGGGGTAATATTTGCCAGGAGGCGCGTCGCCAGAATACTGGCCAATATTTTGGTTTCAATATTGAGCAACGATATGGGTCGATAGGTCCCACAGTCCTCTGGAGGTTTCCCTGTTTTATGAATCACTACCACTGTTGCCGTTCGGAGATCTTTGGGGAGAATCCCTTAGTCTTTCGACGTGTTGAACATGTGTAAAAGATACGGGGCCAGCAGACTGCTGTTTAGTTTAAAAAATTCCGCCGGTAGTCCGTTAGGGCCCGGGGTTTTCCCCGACTTCTGCCGGCCAATGGCCTCCGCCACTTCTTCGAGGGTCAAGTCCTCAACTAGCCTATCCCTCTCCTCCTGGGAGAGTGAGGGAGTTCCAATTGCTTCTAAGTACTGAGTTATTTGTGCCTTGCTCGCCTGTGTTTTGGCTTTATAGTGTTCCGCGTAATATCGGGGAAAAGCCCCCGCTATATCATTGGGTGTGGTGTATGTGTGACCCTGTTCCTGTATGGATGTCACCCATCTCGCCTCTAATTCCTTCCTACTCATCCATGCGAGCAGCTTGCCCGCTCTGTCACCTGTTTCGTACAATCGGTGTTGAACGGCTAACTGGCGAGCCTTCACCTCCTGCGTGACTCGCGCCTGATATTCTGTTTTTGTTATTTCAATTTGCCGATGGGTAAGGCTGTTTATAGCGGAGGAATCGCAATTCTCCAAACTTAACAACTAAGGGGCATATTATCAAGAACGGTGATAAAATTATCGCCGCTTTAGCGGCAGAAAACTGCCGCTAAAGCGGCGATAATGGGCTTGATAATATGCCCTGGAGAATTCCAATAGAAGCCCATGTTCTGCTGGGATCCTGGGCTTCTATTGGAAATCTCAAGGGCATATTATCAAGCCCATTATCACCGCTTTAGCGGCAGTTTTCTGCCGCTAAACCGGCGATAATTTTAACGCCGTTTCTTGATAATATGCGCCTTACATTCTAGGGCCTCTATCTCTTGGGTTTCTTGTCTTTTTTTGTGGGCAATGATATTTTGCGCCCTATCTCGAATTATTGCCTTAAATGCCTCCCATAGGGTGACCGCTGACTGCACTGAGCCATCATTTTCCCTGAAATATAGCTCCGAATCTACCCGGTGTTCCCTGGCCACAGCCCTGTCTTGCAGGGCCCATGAGCTCAGTCTCCAGTGGACTTCCCTATCTCTACATCTTTCTCCCACCGTCAATAAGAGTGGCGAGTGGTCAGAAATACCTCTAGCCAGATATTCCACCTTATCTATATTCCCAATCTCACCCACTGGAGTGAGGAGGTAATCAAGTCGAGAAAACACCCTGTGGGCCCCAGAGAAATAGGAATAGGCTCTTGTGGTTGGATGATGGCATCGCCATGGGTCAGTCAGTCCAAGGGTAGCCTGAAATTTTGCTAGGTGTGTTGGTCCATGTATTCCGGGGTGTAACTGGGATCGGTCTAGAGAGGGTTCAAGCACATCGTTGAAGTCTCCTCCTAGAATGTGTGTGTCAGACTCGGAATGTAGTAGGAGCTCAGTCAATTTGTCTAGTGTACGTTGTTGCAGTCGCGGGGAGCATAAACACTGGTGAGTAAAAGTTTCTTACGATTACAGGTCCCCTGCACTGCCACGTATGTCCCGCCTGGGTCTACCCATTGTTTTGTAACACGAAAGGGGGGAGATTTCTTAATTAAAATCGCCACCCCTCTAGAACCTTTGGTAAAACCCGCATGTGCGAGGGTGATATATTGACCAGGAAGGAACAATGCGAGCCCATCAAATGCATCTCTTGTAAGAAGACTATATCAGGTTTAAGTCTCTTAAGACAGCTAGCTACTAAACCTCGTTTTACTTTATTTCCTAACCCATTGACATTCCATGTCATTACTGTGTATCTACTCTCAGCCATTGTGAAAAAGTCAACGAGTCATCACAATTCCAGCCCTCTCCAGGAGTATAAACATCATTCCTCAATCCCATCGCAATGTCGGTATCCATTTGAGTTAAATGAGAAAAACAATCCCCCCTCCCCTCTATCGAACTCGTCCCAAAACAGTTAACGGTGCCCCACACGCCCCCCACCCTACACTCTCCCGTTACCCACACTGCCCCCCAACTCGTCAACATGACAATTATGGCACGGGTAATCTACCAAGAGGTCTGTAACCCTCCCTCCCCCCTCAGTTCAAGTAATTATTCAATTACACCTCACACTGTATTTCCCTCTGATCGGGCCAAAGATCTGCAATGTCTGCAAGGCCCCGAGAATGTCTTACTGTCTTTTGGTGACCATCCGGCCCCTGCGACTCAGTCCTCTTCGCCGTTACTACGTTGTTGTTGCTGCTGGATTCTGGCTTCCGCCAGGATTGGGTCTGGAGCCTCCAACCGCTGAATACTCTCAAGCAGTGGATGCTTGCTGTCTACCTCTGCCGAATCTTCTCTCTCCGATTGTTCTGTGGTAACATATTCACTCGGCCGTCACGAAGTCTGCACGGCTGTCCCAGGAGTCATGTCATCCTCTGAATCTGAAATTTGCGGCCTCCCCTCCTCGTGCCTCAAAGGTTCTCATCGGTGTTCTAGTGGTGGGTTTCCGTATCTTCAACATTCGCCTCTGCCGCTTCTCTTTGGGTCTTTCCTGACTTGGACCCTGCCGCCCGGCTGTCCGGAGGTCTTTGGCCTGAGACAGTCTACGCCCTAACGAGGGCCGTTCCTCGATCCAGGACCATGCTTCCTCTGGGGACTGAAAGAACTGTGTGGTACCCTGGAAAATTACTTTAAGCTTAGCAGGGAATAATAGCATGTATTGAATCCCGAGTGCTCTGAGTTTCGCCTTGATTGGATCAAAGGTACGTCTCTGTTTTTGCACATCGCGTGAGTAATCCGGGAATACCATCACTCGCGAATTTTCATATTTGACCTCTCCCTTTTTCCGCAGCTCCCGAAGTATTAAATCCCGATCCTGGAAGTTTAAGAAATGGGCAATCAAGGGGTGAGGAGGGGCCCCCGGTGGTGGAAGGACATTTGGCATCCGATGTGCCCTCTCAATGACAAAACATGTCTAAAACTGCGTGGCAGGGAGGACATTCTTCAGAAAGGTCAGGAGGAATTGGCCCGGGTCTGCTCGCTCTGCATCTTCCGGAAGGCAATAAATCAGAGGTTATTCCTGCGGGCCCTGTTTTCGGCGTCGTCAACCCTCCATGTCACTTCTTTCATTGAGGCCATAAGCCCTGTCACATCTTTGCGCATAGCACGGGAGGTATCTTCCAGTTCAGAGACACAGTGTTCAGCTTCAGTAACTCTCTCTGAGACTTTTCTTAGATCGTGGCGTAGCATTGTGTCCTCGGAGCATATCTCCGCCATCTTCCCCTCCAGGCTCTCTCTAGATGCGTGGATCGCTTGTAATATGGCTGCGTTGTCTGGGAGAGGTGGGGTACCTCCCTCCGCCCCTGTCGACGTGGGGAGCACCTTAGCGAACCGGTCCAGATTCCCCTGCCTCGACGACTTAGGCTCCTTGTCTCTAGCCATCATAAGCAAACCAGTGGGCGGCTGTAGGCAGGCGTTGTCCCCCCAGCTACACTATCAGCGTCTGCAGCCCACCAGTCCATGGGCCGCCAGACCACCAGACGCAGGAGTGGTATCCAAAGCGCAGGAGAGGGGGCTCGCGCACCACCTCTTCTCTTTAGTTATGTTTGTCTGGAGTTTGAGGTATCTTGCAGCCTCCTTTCCCAAAGCAGGGGCAGTACCAGGTCCGGTGAGGACTCTAGGCAAGGCGGGCGTCAAACTTGTGATGGGCACTCCAACTCATAAAGAAACAGGGCCTGCGTGGGTCATGAAGCGCCGGACTCTTGTACCACCTATCATGGCCACTTTGGAGATCAACCCAGAAGGACTATGTGCGGCTTCTACATGGATCAGTATGTTGTATGCCAACCAGGCCAGTCTGTGGTTTTGCTGTTATACACCCTCAGGGTCTTTGTCCCGGCAGCGCTCTCGAATTTCACCCCGGTGGCCCACACGTCTTAAGTAGAAACTTGGTGAGGGGGGGAGAGAAGGAGTCCGACTCCGGGGCCTTCAAGTTATGGCTAGTTGTCCTGAGCTCCTAAGCCCACTTCACATCCTCAGACTGGCAACCCCCGGCCCGTATTGCCGGAGCTCTTGGGGATATTCCCGAAGGTCAATGAGGGTCGGATCAGCCGCCTCCCGCACCCGTTGTCGCAGCCGCTGGTACCTGGAGAGGGGTGCAGGCTCTTAAACAGGTGCTGCAGCGGGTTGCGGCCGCCCGCTCAAGCCGCCCCTGGTGTCGTTGTCCGGTCGCAGAGAGTCAGTCCGTCCCCTGAGGCTCCCATCCGACAAGTCCGCTCCGCCTCCGGGAGCACTCTCGACTTTCACCCCGGTGGCCCACACGTCTTAAGTAGAAACCTGGTGAGGGAGGGAGAGAAGGAGTCTGACTTCGGGGCCTTCAAGTTATGGCTAGTTGTCCTGAGCTCCTAAGCCCACTTCACATCCTCAGACTGGCAACCCCTGGCCCGTATTGCCGCAGCTCTTGGGGATATTCCCGAAGGTCAATGAGAGTTGAATCAGCCACCTCCCACACCCGTTGTCGCAGCCGCTGGTACCTGGAGAGGGGTGCAGGCTCTTAATCAGGTGCCGCAGCGGGTCGCGGCTGCCCGCTCAAGCCGCCCCTGGTGTCGTTGTCCGGTCGCAGTGAGTCAGTCCATCCCCTGAGGCTCCCATCCGACAAGTCCACTCCGCCTCCGGGAGACAGGGCCGGCGCCTCCGCCGGTCGGACACACTCCACTCCACGTCACAGCCTTGGGAGGACGTAATTCACACACCACCGTGAGCTGGCACTTCGGCGAATCCCGAGAGCGCGCTCACCCCCTGCCTCACTGTCTGGGCCGTTCGCCGCATCGCAGATTCCTCGCAGAATTGGCGTGTCCCATCAGTCCGCTCTGGCGGGGCGCCACCTTGGGAGACGCCACGCGGGCCACGGTCATCTCGGCAGGAATCCACCGCTACTTCTTCATAGGGCACGTTTCGGCTTCAGCCCAGCATCCGATCACTATTTGTACATTGCTACGGCGTCAGGGGACAGGATCAAGATCAGGATTTGGTCGGGACCGGAGGAGCCGACGAGAAGCGCCGCTACTCGGCCATGTTGCTGGCCACGCCCCCCTTGGAGGAAGTTTTGATGAGTTGGTGGAGTGCCGTGGTGGCTGTTTTGTAGGTGGAGGGTGCTTCCGGAGTTTTGCTGTTTCTCCACGTCTTTTCCAGCCGTCTGCAGGAGCGCTTGGATTCTTGGAGTGCCGTGGTGAACCAGTTAGCTTTCTTATTGTGGTGTCTCCTGGAGTTCTGGAGGGGGACGAGTGTGTTGGTGCAGTTGGCGATCCATTGGTGGAGGTTTCTTGCTGCGGTGTTGTTAGATCTACAGCTTCCTAGCTGTCTATGCCTATGTCATAGTTTGATGTAATAGGATTCTCTTATGGAATGTGGGGATGCTTAGATTCATTCCCATCTAGGCAGTTGGAGCTGTACCAGGGTACTGTTCTGCAAGTAAATAAACCATCTATCAAGTTATACTTGTTTGCCTTATTTGTGGATTTTACAACTGGCGACGAGTTGTAGCATCACCTGCTACCCTCCTACCTATGCAGCACAGGTGTGGACTCGGAGGCGGCGTGGTACCGGCGGTAAGGTACGTAACTTTTTATTTTTATTCCACCCCCGCGCCCCCCTCCCTCCCGCGAGCATGCCGGGCCTGGACTCAAGGAGTGCCAGAAGCGAAGCCTGCAGGAAGTGTAGCACATGATTGACCCGGGCTCAGCCCTTCAGACCGTTCGGCAACACCTCCTAGTCTCTACGTTTCCCTGTAGGCCAGTGAGCCTTGTCACGTTGGGCCGTTCTTCGGAGTGAGTTGAATGCTTTTCTCACTGAACTCTTTTTCACCTTCCTGGCTATCACCCGGGCTCTCATTTTACCATGTACACGTTGTTGCCTCTTCTGTACTGACGGCTTCCCTCCACTTCAGCGGCTTAGCACAACTGGCTGCCCTTTCCATTTACCGCTGCATTTCTGATCCTTTGAGCTCCTGCTGCTGTCTGTAACCTGACCCCTGTCACTACCTCTTGGCGTGCATGCCAGAAGCCCCGTTGCCACACATATATCTTTCTTTTTGTCTGCCTCCCCTGAATGTCTCGCCATTTTGGGGGAAAGGGCCTTCATGTTGATTGTGTGTCATAGATAGGGGACCCTCTGTTCCAGACACAGTGTGCTCTCTTTCACGCATTCTGTATTTTTGGCACATTTAAAAATGTCCTGCAATTCCTTCTGCTTCTTTGGGTTTGGGAAATGTCTAGTTTTGTGAGAGAGGGGAAAGTGGGACAAGAGTATAAATAAACGGCGTGCATGGTCAAAATAACATAACCTAATGGTATTGAATGTATTTATATTGTGTATATCACCAACTGGTGACGTAATTGTACTGCCCAATATTATGTAGGAACAAATTCAGCAAGTATCTATCTATGCAGTTACAGTGTTGATTGTAGGGCTGGTCCTGGCATTCTGCAACTCCGGTATTTTACCAGTGGGCTGTATTGTCGCTAATATCGCCGCATGCCAGCCCTGTTGTTAGCGGGTATCACTTTACCGGAGCCATTATGGGCCCAACCTCAAACACTAAAGCTCATTCTCGTAGTGTGCTTTGATACCTCCTGGTCTCATTTGATAGCCTGCCTGTAGCCGGGCCAAGTTGGCTATGTCACCCCTTGCTGATTGGAGGCGCTGACATTTTTGCTGACTGGAGTCATGCTATGTTTGCCAGCTCACTGGAATAGACAGAGACGGCGATTGGGTCATGCCGAAAACATTCTTGGCCGGTGAAGCAAGTCTGTTTGTATTTTTGGTTTGCCAGGACTAATGAATTAAAAAGCTCTGGGTTGACCCTACTTTGTAGTTTGTGACAGCCTGCCACGGGCGGGGGCACCCCTCCCCCCCAGGAGGAACGCAACTCGATAAATGCTCTTTGTTGGCAAGGAAGGCGCGTGGATTTGTGGAGGGAAGCGGAAAAGAACGGTCCTGCGGCTAGAGGACTCTTTGGGAAGTGCAGGTACCAGCAGCAGCTGTCCCGGGCCCTCACGCGCTGTCAGCGCGCGGCCATGTAGCAGGTGCAGGCCCCCTCTCCTGTATTGACACTGTGCTGCATAAAGGCAAAAACAAGCCAAAGCGGCGGCTGGGCCGGGATTACACAAGCGCGGACACGCTCAGCTGAGTGAGGTAAGATAACAGGTGGACGAAGCAAACTAAAGCGAAACGGCTGGAGCAACGACTACCACCGATTTTATGTCGAAAGAAGCGCGCTTTCACAGCCGGGTAGATTAGCAGAGGGACTAGTTTTTGGGAGGACTTCTCTGACCGCCGCTCACCACCTGCGAGGACTGGGCAGCCGTCGTGCATAGATGCTCTTTTGTGTTTTGGGGAGGGGGAAAGCATGTTGACTTTGACACCTCACACATCTTAAAATAGCTGTTCCTGGTTAGGAAGTCCACCTATTATGAGCAACTAGACGTGGCAAAAGCATTCCAAGGGCAGGTGTGAGAGGGGAAATAAGAGGCAGAGAAAGGGGGTACACTAACCAAGAGGAGAGGCAGGAGTCAGGAGCGAGATGGAAGGGGGGAGGAGGCTGAGTGTCTGACTATTTGTCTGCATTATAATTCCTATTATAAGATCCGTTTGGGTGTCTCTGCTTTACAGTTTCAAGACTGAGATGTGTCTGCTTGTTAGTTGTGTATTTGTCTGTCTACTTGGCAATCCCCAGTAGAGAGGTGTGTGCACACCTGTGAGTGAGCATGGGTCTCTGTGGAGCTGGGTGAAGGTACAAGAGCCAAGCTGTGTGAAGCGAGGGGAGGGGAGGTGCAGTGACCGATCTATGGGCCATATTATCAAGAACGGCGATAACATTATCGCTGCTTTAGCGGCAGGAAACTGCTGCTAAAGCGTGGATAAGGGGCTTGATAATATGCCCTATAGAATTCCAATAGAAGCCCAGGTTTGATGTCCTTCACACCAGAACCTGGGTTTCTATTGGAATTCTATAGGGCATATTATCAAGCCCCTTATCGCCGCTTTAGCAGCAGTTTCCTGCCGCTAAAGCGGCGATAATGTTATCGCCGTTCTTGATAATATGGCCCTATGTTTATTAGGCCCAGCACTAATTGCTTTATTAACCTTCCTGCTTCCTCAAATTTGCTTGAAAATGCACCGTTTGTCCACTCTTTTTTCAAAATTTTCTTTGGGGGAGAACTCCACCAAACCCTTGTAGGTTGTTCGGGCTCGCTCGCTACGCTCGCTCGCCGCAGTGCAGTACGACAATAATGTTACGCCTCACCACTTTCAAATGTCACCAGCCCCCACTGATGAAATCTGTACATGCCTCTGAGAAAATCACTAAAGATGACCTTGATGTAGTTGGTGCAGGTGGTGGGGATGTAATTTCTAGAGTTCGGGGAGTCAATAAAAAAAGATTTGATGAATATAATAAAAATGTTACTGGGAGAGCCAACAGGTTTGAAGAGGACAGGTATGTCAGAGAGGATAAGTTTGTATGTTATCGTTGTGGAAGCGCATCCCACATTGCATCCTCACCTCATTGTCCTGCCATTGGGAAGACATGTGTGAAGTGCGGAAAAAATTGGCATTTTGCCAGAGTTTGTTGTGATGTGAGGAGGAACAGTAATTTGAGTAACAGGAACAAAGTGTCTTATCTTGTTAGCGGAGTTGGTGATGATGAAGAAAATGTGAGACATATTTATGATTCTTTGAAGGAGGATTCTGAGAGAGTTAGAGGAGTAGTTGTCTCCATCTCAGAGGGCTTAGAGGAAAAGACAGGAGAGGAGGATGTTAAAAGTTCTCCCAAAGGTGTAGTGAAAATTAATGGGGTTGATCTAGAGCTTATGGGTGATTCTGGATCGCCATGGACGATTGTTACCACGGACTATTTCCTTAAAAAATTTGGACATTTGTGGAGTATGGAATGTTTAAATCCATCTGACATTATTGCTGAGAGCTTTAATGGTAGTGTCATTGACATAGTGGGATATGTTGACACTGGTATTTATTTTAAAGGTAGAGAGGCTATGATTAAATTGTATGTGGCACCTAAGGGAGTGAATGTTCTTGGTTGGAAAGATCAATGGAAGTTTGCATTATTCTCAATCCCAGGAATCACGAACCAGTTTTAGTGATAGAAGAAAAGGAGATGGATAGAGGAATTGTGAGTATTTTTCCTTAGGTTTTCACGGAAAAGTTGGGAAAATTGGAGGGCTATTCCCACAAAATCAAACTTAAGTCTAATGCTATACCTGTTATACAAAAGTTACGCAATGTACCTATTAATATGAGGGATGAATTAAGAGACATGTTGATAGGAATGGTAAATGAGGGAGTAATTGAAGAGATAGAGTCTTCAGAATGGGGGTCTCCGATAGTTTTGGCACGCAAACCAGATAATTCTCTGAGACTCTGTGTGGATTGAGAGCTGTTAATGCCAACATTATTGTGAACTGTCATCCCTTGCCCAACATTAATGAAGTGATTTGCATGCGTGATGGGGCCAGAGTATTTTCCACCCTAGACTTGCGGTCAGCCTACCACCAGATTGAGCTGACTGAGGATTCTCGTCATTTGACAGCCTTTATTACACCGCAGAGGCTATTTCAATTTAGACGTATGCCTTTTGGATTAGCCTCTGCGGCGTCTGTCTTTCAAATGACTATGTTTCATCTCTTCAAAGATATGGAAAAATGCGTCAAATGTTTTCAAGATGATATCTTGATATTTTCAAAAGATGAAGTGGAACATGAAAAGCATCTTAGAGAAGTGTGTAATGTTTTGAAGAGAAGTGGTTTAACACTAAAAGGTAACAAATGTCATTTCTTTGGCAAATCTGTTGAGTACTTGGGTCACACGGTGTCCAAGGAAGGTGTTATTCCCAAGAAATCCCTGGTTGATGCCATTCTTAAAGCTCCTGCTCCTGATAATAGGGAGAAATTATTGTCATTTGCAGGACTTTGTGAGTATTACAGTAAGTTCATTGTGAATTTTGCTACTAAAATGGAACCTCTCAGGGAACTCACAAGGAAAAATGTGGAATATTTGTGGACTGACAGACAAAGATCTGCTTTTGAGGAAATTAAGAATGAAATTGCTCATGCTCCTACTCTTAAACCTTTTAGAATGGGTGCACAATGTATTGTAACTGTAGACGCAAGTATGTATGGCATTGGTGGCTTTTTATCACAAAGATGTGGTAAGGAACAGTGGAATATTACTTTTGCTTCGCGCACCTTGTCAGATGCTGAAAGAAGATATGCAGTTATTGAGAAGGAGCTTTTGGCGTGCGTCTGGGCCATTGAACATTTCCGTAATTTTATCTGGGGGTCACGCTTCATTCTCAAAACTGATCACAAGCCCCTTGCTGGGATTCTTTCTCCGGGTGGGGGTTGGAATGCCACTGCTCGGATTGCCAGGCTTGTCTTGAAACTTCAAGAGTATTGTTTTGAAGTGGAATATGTGCCAGGACGCAGTAATGTAATGGTTGACTGTTTGTCACGTCTGCCTGTATCTGACATGGCAAACAATTTAACTGGTATTGAAGAGGACGTTGTACTTGCAGTATCTGATTATGTCTCTGATGAGTTTAAGGGGTTACAGAAAGCCAAATGGGGGAAAGATGATATGGATGATCAGTTTTTGTGTCAAGTCAAAAAATATGTGGAAGTGGGATGGCCAGAAAGGAGGAAGGTGCAGGGAGAACTTGTTCCATTTCTTAGAATAGCTGAGGAATTGGTTGTAGAAAATGGTCTTGTTTTCAAAAGTAGAAAGTGCATTCCTCCTAAAGGTATGCAAAATGATATTTTGAGACTAGCTCATGAAGGACATCCAGGTATGTCCTCAATGAAAAGACTCATACGCACCACGTTTTGGTGGCCTGGTTTGGATAGGATGGCAGAGGAGGTGGTGAGGGAATGTCCTGTTTGTGTCAATAGTGAAAAGATGCTGAAGCCTGTTCCAGCTCCACTTCAACCCATACCCTGGCCTACCACTCCTTGGCAGAAATTGGGTTTTGATATTTCTGGACCTTTTCAGGGACTTCTGTCTGATTGTCGTTTTGCCTTTGTGCTGGTTGATTACCATTCGAAATGGCCTGAAGTGAAACTGGTGCCTCATGCCACTTCTAGTGCCATTATTGAGTTTTTCAAAGAGATTTTTGCTAAGGAAGGTTATCCTGAAGTAGTAATATCTGATAACGGTACCCAACTTGTGTCTACAGATATGCAAAGTTTTTTCTCTTTTAGCAATATTAGACATGCAACCACTGCTTTGTACGACCACAAGGTAATGGACAAGTTGAAAGGTTCAATAGAGTTCTTAAGGAGTGTATCGTTTGGGCACGTGGTTTTTGGTTGTTTGTGGAAGGACAAATTGAGAGAGAAACTATGGTGGTATCGGATTACTCCTCAGACCACCACTGAGGTCAGTCCTTTTAGATTGTTGAGAGACAGACCACCCATATCCAAATTGTGTCCTTGGTGGATCAGGAGGGAACAGGCCAAATTTCAAGGTGAAGTGAATGTTCAAGAGATTAAGGATAGAGTTCAGTTGAAGCAAAATAAGCTTAAGAAGTTGTATGATGAAAAATGGAAAACCAAGTGTCATTCATTTGTGGTAGGTGATTGGGTGATTGGGTGAAGGTTTACAAAGAATGTGCAAAAATTTGGTAGGGCTATGAGGATCATCAAGGTTTATGGCAAGAGTGTAGTGACCCAAGATGGGAAGGTCTGGAATGTGAGACGTGTGGCTAGATGTAATCCTGATTCCAATGAAAAGTTTGATGATGGGTCTTTCTTGAGAGTGAACTTGGGAGAACAAGTCTGCTCTGATTTGCAAGGTGCTGAACTGGCACAAAATGACTCTTTTATGGATACAAATGCATCTGATGGGGGAAACTTTTGTGATTCTTTTGCTGAAGATTCTGTAGCATCCAGAGTTAAGTTGGGGATGCGTGTTAAACGCTGTCCTACTAAATTTGCTGATTTTGTGTGACTTTTGTTTTCTCCTAATCTTATATTTTTTCTCTTTTAGTTTTCTTTTTATCATTCTTTTGTATACAGTTTTATTGTACTTTCATTTGTTATTTTTTTTTATATATAGGGAAAAGGTGTGTTAGATCTACAGCTTCCTAGCTGTCTATGCCTATGTCATAGTTTGATGTAATAGGATTCTCTTATGGAATGTGGGTATGCTTAGATTCATTCCCATCTAGGCAGTTGGAGCTGTACCAGGGTACTGTGCTGCAAGTAAATAAATCATCTACCAAGTTTGTTTGCCTTATTTGTGGATTTTACAACTGTTGGTGTCAGACGTTGTTGGGGGCGGAGTGCAAGAGAGGGCAGAGGTGAGGTGTTCTTCTGAGACTTTGTTCCAGATTCTGCGTGAGAGGCAGCACGGGTGCTTGTGTGCGGGTGGTTTACTAAAGGAGAAGTGGATGCAGTGGTGGTCAGTCCAGAGCAGTTCTGTGGTGTGGCTGAAGAAGATGCTGTTTCCTCCTGCGAAGAGGGGGTCGAGTGTGTGTGTCGCTGTGTGAGTGGGGGTGGAGACTAGTTGCTTCAGCCCTATGTTGGTGAGGTTCTCGAGACGGGTGGTGGTGTTGGGGTTGTTGAGGTTGTCCAGGTGGAAGTTCAGATCTCTGAGTTGTATGTAGTCTGTGGAGGCGAGGGCGTGGGGTGCAATGAGGTCGGCGATGACGTTGGGGAACGGAGCACGGGGGCCAGGCAGTCTGTAGACGAGTGTCCCGTGGAGCATCATTCTGGGGTTGGTCTCGATCCGGAAGTGGATGTGTTCCATGGGGGGCGAGGCGCCGTCTGAGTCGATGTTTGTCAATCGGAGGGAGCTTTTGTGGATGATGGCGAGGCCTCCTCCTGGGAGGGTGGGGTGATCTTTTCTCAGGATCTTTTATCCGTCAGGGATGACGGTTGCGATGTCAGGCGTGGAGCTGGCATCAGTCTAGGTCTCTGTGAGGAAGGTGACATCAGGCGTGTGAGTGTTAAGGAGGTCCCAGATTTCTACGGCGTGTCTGTCCAGGGAGCATACGTTGAGGAGGATGCAGTTCAGTGGCTTGTGTGCGCTGGCATTCGGTGGGCTTGGGGCTGCTGCTGGGATCTGGGTGAAGGTGCGGCGGCAGTGACGGCAGGAGGACGGCCCGTGGGTGTTGCTCGGCATCGAGAGCTGGCAGTTGTTGCTGCGTCTGGGATTCAGAGCGTGGGGGGTGCTGGGGTCGTAATGGCGGAGGGTCGGGGGATCAGGGTCCCTGGCGCTGGTCACGAACTGGTCACTGACGGGCGCAGATGGGTTTGCCTTTGTGCGGCCGCCATTAAGTAGGAGTCGGGGAAAGGGCGATCAGCTGGAGGGCGGGAGCGACAGGCTGGGGGAGGGGCGGCGGGGGCAACAGTGGCGAGGAGCTTGGGAAGAGGGGGTGGGCCGAGGGAAAAGAGAAAGCGGCAAAGAGGGAAAAGAGGCACAGTGGAGAGAAATGGGCAAAGAGAAAAGCAAAATTACAGAGAAATGAGGCAAGGAAATAGAAAAAAGAGGCAGGAGAGTACAGAGAACAGAGGACACAGAGCGGAATAGCAGGAGAGCAGGCTGCTCTCCAGGGATGAGGCGCAGGCAGGAGCCTGCGGGTGGAGGAGGGCCTCGAACACCTACCTGAGAGGAGCTCGGGCTGGAGCTTAAGGGCAGACCCTTAACGGTGGAGCTGCGTGGGGGGAGAGCGTTGATTCTTGTCCCTTGGTGTCACCTGCCTCTTCTACAAGCTTATGCCACGGGCATAGGGACACAGCAAAAATAGTATTGCTCACTACTTCACACCTCTATCGTATGTTTTAGCTCATTAAAGCCAGGCCTATTCGCTTTGCCAGTGCTTGTTAATGGACAGCAACTCCCCCAATCGCTGTTTTTGCGGCCCGACAATCGCCCATTTACTTTGTAACGCTGCTGAATAGATCCCAGTTGTTCAAAACGCTATGGTAGTTGTAGTGAGATGACACGTCCTTCGACTCTGATGACGTCATAGGGCGGAGCCATTGTCCTACAGCCCTGCAAAAGTTCTTCTCGATTGCGGCTCAGGAGGGACGGCGAGGGTAAAAATCTACGTAAACGGGGTCCTATGAGATTCTTTACATTGGTTTTCTTCTGCTGATGTCATTGGTTCTGAGACCAGGACTAGTAAGTGCAGAAGCCAAGAGTTATCATGTTATACATATCTTCCCAGGCACCAATCATGTCAATCATTTCGGGATAATGCCAAGAGTTACGCAATAAAATTAAAACTTACAACCTCCTTTGAAATCTCACCGTAAATAGCAACACGAGGCTTGGAATGTCACTACCTGGCCACAGAAGAATTCACTCCAATTAGTACGGGCTCCTAGAGTAATTATGGGATATTCTGTTACAGCATCTGCATAGCAAAGTGTGACAAACGCCCTAAACAGCCAGTAGTACAGAGGAATTTCCCAAACCGCTGCCTCTACGTTATTACAGCTGCTTATTACAGACAAGGTCTCTATTTTCGTTATAAGGGGAGAATCACATTTGTGGCAATTGTATGCTAATGTATGCGTGCGTTTTATTTTTAATTGCAGCTTCTGGTGTTCCCTTCCACTAAGTTGGCGTTGAAGAGAGACTTTTCTGCATCTAGAGTACATTCAGGTGCACAAATAGTGAATTTGGTGCTTGCAAAGGACAGTCTCTTATTTACAGAATCAGGACAAATTTACATTTATGTCCATAGATTGAATTTACAACCAAGGACGATCCACAATTGCAGACTGTGTCACATAGCCATAGGTTTAATGTCTAGGCATGGGAATGTAGAGAACACCCACAAAAACTTAATTTTGTGGGTATTTTTAAGGACCTTAACATCAGAGTTGCACACTTGCATGTGATGACCAAAACGCTTCAGTGAGTGTGCAAAACAGTCATGACAAATAAAGTAACAGCCCTGTATTTTCTGAGATTGTGGGGGAAGAATTTCTTCATCTTGGAAAATGTTTTCCGAGTGGAGAAATAAAATAAAAAGAGAGGTGCAGCCCAAACCATAAAATCTGCAATTTTAAGACGGAGGGGGATATTCACAATGACAGGCGATAACTATCGCCAACGTCATTTATCGGCAGAAAAGTTAGCGCCGCCTAACCCTGAATATTATCGCCATGATAGCGGGGTATTATCAAGCCCACACTACATGGCGATAATAACAGTGAACGGCGAGAAAACAGCCAATAACAACATCGCGATGGCGATAGTTATTCCTGCGTTAGCAGGCGATACCTGTGGATCGGCACATCAGCGCCAGAAAAGTCCCATCTTAACCCAGGCGTTATTGCATTGAGAACATGGCCCTACAAATATTAGGATGTGAGGGTTAGGATGTAAAGTGAATAACAAATGCAGGAGACATTTTTTGGTTCATTTAACATTTGGCAGGCAGCCTGAAAGACTGCTGTGTCAACAGAGGCCCGTTCCCCAACCTCTGTACCCCCGCTCTATTTAAAGACCCTGCCAGCCAGCACCCACAAGTGATAGATGAAATGTATTCACGGTTGAATGCTGAGGGGTTGGCAGGTTTTTAAAAAAAAGATTTATATTTCGCTTTTCAGCAAGAAACACCTAAAGCAGCTGTTTCTGAAAAGTGGACTAGTTATGCACCAACGAGCACGGCGTTGTTTGTTTACTCCTTCTGGGTCTGCCCCGGCTGGCATTGTGAATTCGGTTAGCAACAGAAGGCAAATATGGCGGGGGGTAGGGGGGATACCATGCATAAGATACCATGCATAAGACAGTCATTTCCAACAATTGGCAAATCTAAAGCGTACTCCATAATGATATAGCACAACTTATTCTGAAAAAAATACTTTTTTTTCAGTACAAGTGACCTGGGACTTGGCATTTAATATGTGGTATTCAAATTGTGGGGCACGCTCACCTAGTGGAGGAATGGTGGAATGTTCAGGGCAGGACAAGTTTCCAAGGTATGTCTCAGAAGAGGAGGTTCTAAGCAGCTGTACCCGACACCTTGCTAACTCGCCAGTTAAATTTGGTGACAGGAAGCACCCCAGTTGCAGGCCCATGTTCCCGCCCTGTCTCTCCAAATAAATTATGTAGCAGGGAGCTCCAAGCAGAAGGATCATGCTGCCACCTCAGGGCAATTACAAACTCCAGGTCAGAAGGCCGCCAGCAAGCCACGCCTATTGAACCTAAAGTTTTGTCTCCCGTCATGGATGTAGCCTCTTTGGGATATCTTTTAGTATTTAATGGCCATGCAGCCTACGTGAAAGCAACGTTCAGTACATGTTTTTCTTAGCTAGACCATCAACGTCCTTCACACGCTCGTACTCTGTCTCACTCTCCCATTGAACTTGGAGAGGAGTGTCCGTTAGCAACCGCGCCATCGACACTTTCACATATTCAGAGGAAGGGCAAGATGCTCCCTGGTAACATGTTTCTCCCTAGTCCCGCCTACATTGAATAGCTTAGAAGGTGGGCATGATGTGTTTTCCTAGCCACCCTCATGACACAGAGCAGGTGATTTTAGGCTCACTGTCCACCAGCCATCTCACTGGCCAGGCAATCCTGAGTGGGTGTTATTCATGGTTGTGGAGGTATCTTTGGTAGTTGCGGTTTTCCATGTGGTGATGGTCGGTTGCTTGTCGGTGGTGGGGAGGGGGTTGTTGACCGGAGTCTGTTTGCTGTAGTTTTCGGAGAGGGCACAGATTTTTATGTGGAAGTAGGAGCTGAGCTTATTGCAGAGGTACTGGGAAGGTGGTGCGTTGTTTGATGGGGTGGTGGAGGTGTGCGAGCTTCCCTGTTCGCAGTGCAGGCTGCATTACAGCCTGCATGTAGAAAATACCCACCCCTCCGGCCCCTGGCTGCATGACTTGTCCCGTTGCAAATTAGCAGTCACGCTGCCGCATCGCAGCGGTGTGATTGACTCAGGGTAGGGAGCCTGGCTGCCGAATTCCTGTTCCTGGAAGCAGACGCAGGGGAGCAGGAGCTACGAAGACACGGGGCACGGCTTTGAGGTAAGACTTCCCTCATTACAATATTAACGACACCCGCTCACACACATACCCGCGTTTAGGCACCATCCAGTATTCTTTCTGGCGTTTACCACCTCACAGCTGTCCATCAACCCCCCGCCCCCCAGCACTTCTCAATTGCGGACGCTGTGCGCACATGCACAGCGGGACGAACACTCGTTTGCCAAAGGCACATACGTAGTTACAACGCATTACATGACATTGCATTCCATTCCAATGCATACTAATACTAGGCACATTGCAACAGTAGGTTAGATGTTGCATTACGGAGACATGAACATCATTATTCCAACTCCAGTGAGTGCAACCCTAAACTAACCTTTGCACCACAATCACAAACGTGAACCCAGGAATTCCTTTCTGAGCCCCCCATTACACACCCAAAACTCTTAACTGACCCAAATGCACACCCAAATTTTCAGATCTCACCCCAAAAAACAACCCAATTTTCATAATTAACACCGAAAAACACCCCAAATTTCATATTTTACCCCATAAAACACCCCAAATTTCATATTTTACAACATAAGACACACCACAAATTTCATATTTTACATCTGGAACACATACCCACCCATAATAATTTAAATTACACCATTACTGACCTCACAATGCGTTGTAATCAAATGCAATGTGAAGACACCTGCGTTGTTGATGATATACTGCCTGCGTTGTACTGGTCGGCTCCCGTGACAAAGGCAACCCATAGGCTAGCCCGTTTGCGTCCGTCTGCCCCAGGACCGCACTCAGCACCAAGGAGCATTCCTCTTGGACACTCCACCGCTACGACGCCAGCACCCTCCTCGCCATCAACCCTGGACGCCACATCGCCTGCCAGGACCAACATCTGCTCCAGAACGGACATCGCCATCGCCATCACTGACGGCTGCCTTATCACCCGCAAGGAGCAGCACGCCCTTCGAGGACAAGGCATTGCCATCACCTACAGAGGCACACTCCGACTGACCACGCACTCTAATGACCCAAGGGTGACCATGGACCACCTCAACTCCCAGATCCGGACAAAACCCAAGCACATCCACTGCGGCACACTCATGTGCAGGACCCCCGGACATTGGACCCCCATTCTCAAATACCAGTGTTGACCTCATTGTACCCCAGGATCTCCCATCCACCGACGACATCCTACTATGTGACCTCAAGTTCCACCTGGACAACCCCAGTGACCAGGACACCACCGCCTTCTGGGGAAGGTCACCAACATCAGACGCAAGCAGCAACTCACATCAACAGGCCACATAGCAGGACACACGGTCGAGCACGTCACCGCCGCAAGCGGGAGCTTCAACTTCAGCAAAAACACCGGACTCTCCTGGACCAACAATCATTGGATACATCACGTCTTCACCTTGCCCACCGGACGCCAATGCCATCATCGCAACCCCTCGCAGCTGGATCAAGGCCACCGTTGGACGTCACGTCAACTCTCCCAGCACCAACACTCCGCCACTGCTTCCAAACGAGGCCACCGCAGCGCACAACCAACACCGATGGATCTCCAACAGCGTCGGCATTCGGTCACCCCATATGAACTGCACTGCGTCAGTACCTTCCGCCTGCCTGATGGCAGGCATGAGGCTGGCCCCATGCATTGCTGGAATTGCGTCATGGTTGTGACACAACTGCAGCAATGCGTGACTTTAGTGCAGACAGATACGTCAGGATTCCTGACGTAACTGTCATTACTTGCGTCATGGAGCGCTGTCCAGTGAGTACAGCGCATCCATGCTGTCGCAACAAGGGCGTAGTGAGAAGTGTTGCTACGCTGCAATGTCGCAGCGCTGCAACACTTTTCATGTGTGGGGCACAGGAATGCGCACTATCTTATTGATGGTGCGCAGTCCTGCCCTGTAATTTTGTGGCAGGGCAGCGCAGCAACATTGCTTGCAACGGGGTCCAGCAACAACACCTGCTGTAATGAGGCCCCAATGGTTATCTCCATTTTAAGACCAGGGGGCATATTAGCAAGGGCAATATCGCCGCTTTAGCGGCACTTTTTGCCGCTAAAGCGGCGATATTATTATTGCCCTATCAGCAAGCTGTCGCTAACAGTTGTTAGCGACAGCTTTCCAGCGAAAGCGACCGTGTTGGGTGCCGCTTTGCATGTCAGCGATATTTATCGCTAATGACATGCAAAGTAGGCGTTCCCGACCACAAGACCAGGAAAACAGCCGCTAACAGGCCTATCGCCTATTAGCAATGAGGCCCTGGCCCCGGTTAGCGACGTTAAAAGTCGCGCTAACCGGGGTCATCGCTGGATTTTTAACACCTGCCCAAAACCTGACTAGTGCATACTTAACATGGGGGGGATGGATTCTGCTGATACGACCACAGGGTCGTATCAGCAAGGTTTCCCCCGTCCCCCATGCAACATCGCTGGTTTTGTAGCGATGTTGGCCCATTTCTCCCGCTATCGCTGGATTATATATCGCCATGGTGCTAATTGTTGCTAATACAGCGTTAGCGTGGCGATATATACCAGCGATAGCAGGCGATAATTATTTTCGCACTAAGCGCGCTCTGCGATGTTTATCGCAGTTTCTTGCTAATATGGTCCCAGATATTTTCTGGGCTTAAAAAACTGCCTCTAGTTGCAGTTATAGCAACTTTTTTGGGTCATCTTAAATGAAGGATTCCCCTTGTGAATAGGGAAATCTTGGTTTAACGTCAGATTTTGCAAGGGAACGCCTCCCTTGCATATCATTAGCGATAATTAAAGCTGACTAAAGTTGCAATATTGAAAAAGGTCCATTTCGCCTAAAAGCTGTCGCTAACTGCTGTTAGCGACAGCTTGTGAATATAGCGATAAAAATATCGCCGCTTTATCGGCAGAAAAGTGCAGCTAAAGCGACGATGGCTCCTTGAGAATATGCCCCTGAGTGTGCACACCGAAACCACAGATTGAGATTTTTTCAGCAAGTGTTTGGGCATTTTGCGAATGTTAAAACGAAATAATTTATTGAAAATTGTAGGCATAAGCCTCGAGACTATAAAGTTACTCTATTACTGTGATTGAGGCCCAGAGCAATTATCTATCAGTCTCTTAAACGTCTCACATGCTGCATCTTCTCTTCTTACTGCTTTCTATGGAATAAGAGCAGCATCCGTCCATCCTGCTGATGTCGAGCGAACTTCTATTTCATCTTCTCTCTCCATATTGCGAAGATGTCCTGACTTGTCGAGTCTTGTGCTTGTTTGTCTGTGAATGCATGGGCAATCTGGGGATAATACTCGTGGTCAGATGCAACACAACAAACCAGAAATCCGAACATCCCTGGTAATCCTGCTCATCGCAACATGGCGTTGCAACATTCGAACCATGACGTATCCCTGCTTGTTATGATGCATCTTGTAAGGTATTTATAGCACTCGTGTTGCGTTGTATTCATACCAGGGTGTGACAAAGAGTCTAGCCATCTGCTAAACAACATTTTTGCATGCTTTGTGAGGTTACAGCAGGTCATTCTTTCAAATATATGTTTTTGTTTTATTGTCATGGTACCACATGGCACTATAGATGTGAGTAGCATACCATGCAATTTGCATGCCATATGCCCTCAGACAAAATAGTCCCATATATGCACTTTATTATGCAATATCTTGCATTAACTCAAACTCGTACTCATTGATCGATTTTGGATCAAAATCATTTTAGTCCATCACCCGTTTTTTTGAGTCTCACAAAGTGGTGTATTTTCCGTTTATATTTTCATCATTTCAGTTTGTTGCATCACAACATCATGGCTGCTTATTCATGACTGCAGTTAGTCCCCAATACATTTCGGAAGGAATTCCTTCATCAGGGGGATATTTTGAAATTCCAGAATCCCAAATCTACAACTGAAAATTAAACAATACAAATAATAAATAATCTATAATGTAAAAGAAACGTAAAAATCTAAATGCACCTTGAAATTTACAAGACAATAACATGTCAAACAATCCTATATGTGGGTATAATCAGGGCCACTGGAATTATGCGATAGTGCTGCGTCCACTGCATAATTAAAGATTTGCCTCATTTGCCACATATTTCATCTGCTGCATAGTCTGTAGATTTTAACAAAAAACAATTTTGTTTCTAGCTCAAACGGTTCAAAAGTTAGTAACAACGAAGCGACGTGTTGCCACGCAGTGGAAGGCCTTTTGCGAAGGTTGACTGTTCACATTTCTTCTGCTCATTGCTGTATTTGGGTGTTAAACTGGTACTAATGAGGTGCAACCAAAGCCTGGACAGTCTTAACAAGTGTCTAAGGGACAAAGTAATGAAATAGTATCACAAAATCTGCAGTGTTCAGCTGCAAGATTTGCCTTTTCTTGTAGCATTATTTACACAACACTGCCGCATAATTTGGCCCTCTCCTGCCACATATTTCCAGTGGCCAATGGTATAATCAACAAATCTTCAATAACACAGACCGTCATTACGAAGCTGTGCTAAGATTGTGCTGTGTTGAAAAACGAGACAACATACGATTGGTTGTATGCAGTTTGGAACCATCCAGGTTCCAGGTATGAGCTCTGTGGAACGCCCATTATTTAAATAAACGCCATTGTTGAAAGTCATAAATAAAGTGCGATTAGGGTGTTGTACAGATCTTCATGTACACTGCGAAATTTGTGTAAGCCACCCGGGTACCTAATATGCGCTCTGTCTAATGCACAGCATTAAAACTGGTGCTCTGGCTGAAATGTATAAATATAATGCACTGTTGATATGAAATTCTGTCATAAGGTTTCTGCACATACACAGAGCTATGCACAGGAAAATGGGACCCAGGAATACAGTGGTTTGCCACCATATACCGTAGCACCCAAAAACCCCAACCCAACTAGCTTAGCATCCCATTAGCACCCAAGTACTAATGTTTGGACAACCCAGAACACGGTATCTTTATCTCAGGACTCACTGACGCAAGAACACTCTTTCGCCACTCACTCGTACTTGTCCACAAGGTGCGTAGGAAGAGACACTGGATAGGTTAAAATATTTATTCCAACTTACGTGCTCTAATGTACAGTACACGTGTCAGTACTAATAGCATAATGCATATGACTAATATCAGCAGCATGGTTACAATTCCATAGAATACAAACGGGGAAAGCATCTCAGAGCTCAGTGGATAAACGTATAAATAACATTACCACCCTCCCCTTGCAGTAAGATAGTTTATTATAATAATAGAAGACCTCTGGGCTTTGACTAGCGAACCCCCATACCTCAGTCTCTAAATGCAGAATTACATCAGCAGGACATCATAGCTCTTCTCACTGAAAAGGATTTCTCCAAGTGTGTTAAGCGCTAGTAAACCACAGTATTAAAAGCATATCAAATCCTTCATGGCAATTGCACATAATGTTATGTCTGGGTGCGCGAGACTGGCCATATCAGGAAGAACCAAAATACATTGTTATGCGACCTTGTACATGTTTGTGCAGACTGAGCCCAAAAAGGTGAACAACAGAAAATGCAGACAGTGCAAAAGAACTTGGCACGAGCAAAGGGCGAGGAAGGCCCGGCTCAGTGTAACGTGCGCAAAGAAAAGCAGCATGGCAGCCAGGCCTAGGCCAACATAACAAGGCAGGTAACAATCCACAAGACACCCTCCCCTGGACAGTCAGGCGGCCAGGACAGAGGCCCATTAGAGGAAAAACAAAGCCGTTGGAGCACAGGGAGCGCCCAAACGGCGAAGGGCAGGTCAATCCATGAAAGTGTAGGTGCAGAAAAAGCCATACCCTCCAAGAGTTCATCATTGGAATCGTCAAAAAACATAGATGCCATCCAATCCATGAGATCAAAGAGCAGGAATGCTCCTCAGCAAAGGGAGCATCCAGAAGCAATGCGGGACAGCTTGCGTGATAATTGAAACAGCTTCGTTGTAGGAGATCCTGGGCAGCCGCCCAGATATCCCATTGCGCCAAAATCCCCAGTGCAGCCGCACGCGCCATACAGCCAGCAACGGAACAGTCCTGCTCATGGGCCTCTAAGGGACCCATCAACTGAACAAAATCCGGAACAGACAATGACGAATTGGAGAGGCAATAATCCAGAGTCCAGGTGAAAGGACAGCGGACACAAGTCATCACAGGTTGCACGCAAGTGAAATACGCAAAGCGAAATGAAAGAGTATATGACACACTCAGTGTCGCCAATGGCAAGACACCAAAACCGGCCAAAAGGCGTTCACGGAGCAGCTGGAGGCGTTCTGGATCGAGCAGGTCCCATCGGGGAGCAGCCATTGCGCAGAAAGCAAATTAAGAGCAAGACACCAGCCGCTAAAGCGAGGATCAATGGGAAACCGCCAAAGACACTGGAAAAAATAGAATGTATGAAAGCCGGTATGACACCAAATATAGTTTGGAAGGAGGACACCAAGCCCGACCCCACGACCTTAAAAAAGTGCACTAGGCCTTCAGTGTTAGATGCGTTAAAAATACGATGTATTAACTCCCCAAAATGTTGGGGGAGATTAGTGTTCAAAAGGGCCTGTATTTCACTGTGGGTACTCGCCACCTGGAGAATGAATGTCTCCCGGGCGGACGTGAGCATAACTTCCTCGTTTAATAATAGTGCCTTTATTCTGCTCAGTCTATTGAAATCTGCTTCCATGGTAGGGATGGAAGGCCAAATAGAGATATCAACCCTGCCGTGAGGGGGAGGAAACAGCACATTTTTGCAGCAGACAACCCTGTGCGAAACTGTTACAATGTAAGGAATGCCAGCCTGCAGGCCACAACAGTTTTCGTTATTTAAAAGTAAATAACTGCCATTGGAAAGGAGAGTGAAAGTAGGTGAAATAACAGGAGCAGGAATACCTTTCAGCACACAAGCAAGATTAGGAGAGGAAACGCTACATGAGCCATGCAATTTAATGTGTTTACAAATAAGCGAATGACCTATAGTCGAGTCGCAGTACTCCCCGTGAGAAAGACTTCCTTGCCGTCCCGAAGGCATTTATACATGAAAGGCAAGGACCAGAGTTCATGCAGGAAAGCACTGCCCAATGGCCGGTAACGGCCCACAGGATAATGTTTCATGCACGAGTCAAATTCAAACAAGGAAAATGGTAAAGCGATAACCCCATGAACTAGCCATACAGCAGAATCGAGTTCTGCAACAGAGAACGGCAAAGGATCCACCTTTTCGATATGTAATAGAGTGTAAGTTGCATCCTTCATGGACATAAATTGCTGTTTGTCAGTTAAGTTAAAAGGTAGAAATAAGGCAGAGGTGTTCAAAAATGCCAAGGCACTTTACCTAACTTGAGCGTTTGTAAAGTCCATGCAAACTGCATAACTGAGCGCAATTGATTCTGACCATGATATAACACAGAAACATCATCTTGTACAATATCAACAACAGAGGACACAATATTCTCTAAAGTGTAAATGCGAGAACACAGGGTATTAATACTATTGTCAACAACAGCGAGCACCTTTTCCATATTTGCTTGATCTATTTCCCGAAGACGGGAAGCAGCTTCCATTTGTGATAGCTTCCAGAGTTCATTATATGTTTCATAAATGAATCTTTTAGGTCGGGGACCACGAGGTCCCAAAACAAAGTCGGACAGATCAATATTGCCTGTAAGGAGGGACAAATGTTGTTTAACAGAATCAAGGGACGAATGTTGCAGCCATTGTTTGCATAATTTACCAACAGAGTATGTAGTGACAGTACGGGCATCAGTAAACCTCGGATCAGGCCTATTCTGTGTGTAGCTAGCACCAGTATCATGAAAACGCATTTGACATGCATTAGATGATATAGGCCATACTAACCAGGGTGACTGAATCAGCTCAGAAACATTAAACGAATTATTTTGTAACATTGCCTGCAGGGACACGAGGGACATATTGAATCGTGAGCTTTCATTTGGAAAACTCGACAGGGATGGTATTGATGGCGTATTCAATTGTTTAGTGGTTGCTAAGCCCCAACATGTAGTCTGATAGATGGAAACATTTAGGAACATAATTTGGGTAGGGATGAGGCAAGCACGATGCAACGCCTCGGTTCCCTGTACCTGCCATGGCTTGGAGCCCCAAATAGATTTTAAATCCACTGTATTATCCCAGTATTCATAACCACCCACAGCTAGGGCACTCAGAAAGGAACCTGAATATAGCAATTTGGTGTGTGTCAACATAAGTTTCTGAGTTGATGTGTTAGTAAGTCTAAAATAATAGGATGCAGGGTTCGACCGATTAAAATCAGTAAAATAATTAAACTTATTTCGAAGAGTTTGAGAGCTACCTGGCAAGGGGTTTGGACAATGTTCCCATTGGGTAAAGTTAACAGAACTACGCAGGGCACTGGGCTTATGGAGAAAATGATTACCCCAATGTTGGTAACAATACAAATCGGCATAATTAGCAGAATTCATGTATAAATCTTCAGCATTAAAAGATGCATAATATTTTAAATCGGCAAACAATGCTTCAACGGCATGCACATCCCAATCATCAGAATGAATATTATTTTGTACTACATCACCCATTGAAACACGAAGGACATTAGGTACATTAATAATTTCCGTCGGACCATGGATTTGATAGTTCACTGCATCCCATACGATGCCATCAGCAACTGGAAAAGCTGAAATGTTCACAAATGTGTGGTCACGCTTCATGATGTGAGACGAGGAATGAGGAGCCAAAGTTCCAGAAACATAGTCTACAGCAGAGCGTTCAGGTAAATAGTGACCATTAATTAGTAGAAAAAACACTGTGACAAAGCCAATGGACATGAACAAAAATATCAAGAAAAGTACCAACCAGAGGTATGTCCAGGGTGGAATCAAAAAATTGTCTCTAAACCAGGATACAAAAATACTGAACTTGGATGGGACTTTTGAAGAGGTGGAATCCGAATCAAAGGAATAACGAGTCGGGCCCAGTGGCGTTGTTGGTTGATGCGCCACCGATTCAGATGCAGGATAGGTATACTCGTCCTCGTCGATGTTGATGGAGAGTTGGGGATCAATTATAGTTTCAGGCAAAGGAGAGGATTCAGGCAAATCAACCATCTCAATTACAGCATCAGCGACCGTTCGTGTAGATGGGCCACGAACATATGTCCGATAAATGGCAGGACAAGAGACCGCTGGTGTGACACTATTCAGGATCGGCCAGGCGCTGTAGCTTGACATTTTCAACTGAGATGTATCTGTTCTCTTTGCGACCAGGAAGCGGTGGTAAAATGACTGTACGTGTTCCCATCAGGCCCAGAACTGGAACCGGTGCACGAAAAGAGGGGCCAAATTCTTTTTTGTTTTCAACCTTCTCTCGAACCAGTTCTCCAACTTTCGGAAGCCAGCCGGCTACCGGAATCTGCAACGCAGGATCTGTGGCTGAAGGCAAATGTGTAGTTGCAAGTTTGTCTCGGGCTTCTTGTAAGTCCTGTAACATAGCAGAATGGTTATCTACATCAAACTTGGCGGATTGCGCCGCGATGTCTGGACCTTCAAGGTCAGGCACAAACATTCTTATGCCAAAGAGCATTTCGTATGGGGTCCGCCCACCCAGAGGTCTTCTAGGGAGATTATTAAGTGCACGCTGAACGGTATACAAATGGGCCAGCCAGTTCCTGCCAGTACCTAAAACCCTAGCTGTTAAGGATTGCTTTAAGTCACGGTTCATTCGTTCAACGATAGAGTTGCCCTCAGGCCTATACGGAGACGAAAATTTCACCCGCACCCCAAGCGAAGCCATTGCATCCTTGTAAGCCCTAGAGGCAAACGCTGGACCTTGGTCCGAATGGAAGGTGCCGCATGCGAAAATTCCCACAAAGACACGCAAATCCCTGATTACATTTCGGGCGTCAGCACTCCGTTGTGGCCAGACCCAGAGAAACCGTGTGCACGAGTCCACTGCCACTAAGATGTATTTATAAGCAGTGTCTGATGAGAATGGACCGCAGTGATCCAAGTAAACACACCCAAAGGGTCTGTTAGCAATGCAGAGCGGTGTTTGTGGTGGACGTGTTACCGTGGAAGGCTTAATCTGTTGACAAACGTCGCAAGAAAGCACAAAAGCACGGGTGTCTTTATATAACCCACGCCACCAATAACGCTGCTGCAAGATGGAAACCGTAGCTGACACACCTGCATGTGCAGAAGCCATGCCTTCGTGTGCAGCTGATATCAAGGCACTCCTGCGGTCCGCGTTGGGGATCAGCCGATCTCCAACGTCAGGTATAGTTACATAAGGAACCTGATCGGGACTTAATGTGTAAGAATACTTGGAAGGGAAACCTGTAGGGTAATTATTACCTTCCTTGGTTGCAGCAATAGCTGCTAATATAACAGGGTCTATTTTAGACATGGACCTAGTAACCGCTGCTACTGAACACGTGACTACTGCTGAACGGGCAGCTTCATCTGCCAGATCGTTACCAATAGCGTGTGCGCCCACCCGCTGATGGCCTAAGGTGTGAACCACCTGTGTGAGGGGCAGACGTTGTTGCAACTCTGCCACTCGAACCCAAAGCATTTTATGCTTGATTGTGCTCCCTTTTGCGTCCTTGTAGTCGTTTTTCGACCAGAAAAACAGATTGTCATTGTAAGATTGTACACAGTAAAAAGAATCACATACTATTAGAGTGGTCTCATCCTGAGAAGCAAACTCAAGTGCAAGGAGCAATGCATGCAGCTCAGCCAATTGTGCGGTACTATCTCCAAGTGTGCGAGTGTGCACTACAGTGGATTTAAACTTTCCATCCACAAAGGATCCCGCAACAATAGCACATGCAGCAGAATAAGCGTGCTTGGACCCAGTGGCCGGTTGCGCCGAACCATCTGTGTAGATCACACATTTGTAATCCTCAAGCGGCAGTAAAAACAAAGGAGGAGGATGAACGAATTCATACTGCAAATACTCCTGAGTCTGAAGAGAAGAATCAAAGACAAAAGTGACGTCCGAAGACGTCAAGGATGTAGCCCATTGTATCCAACGGGGATGCATTGCTTTTGAGTTTGGTACACTTGCCTTTGTTACTGCCTCCAGGGCAGGACAGGGTGTTACCACCAGAATCCGCTTTCCCTGTGCCAGTGCGCGTTCTTTTAGAATCGCCATTTGCACTGCAGTCAGAACTTTTTCAACAGATGTAAAGCGCAATTCAGCGGAAGTGTACAGATGTGACTTGTATGCGATGGGTACTGTATCGCCTTCATTAAAGGTTAAATAGGTGAATCCCACCGCCCCCGGAATTATTCTAATCACCAGGTTTGTGTGGTTATCACGAGTCAAAAGATATTTAGACTCCAAAAGGTCTGTCTGCAAAGACTGCAGAATTGAGGTGTGCTCAGGCAGCCAGCAAGACCTTGAATAAGTAGGTTGTATCAAAGCATACAAAGGCTTGATACGCTGGGCATATTCGGGAATGTAAGTACGCCCGAAATTCAGGAACCCCAGCAAAGACTGAAGTTTCTTCAGAGTATTTGGGGGGCACAAGTGTGCACATTTCTCCAAGAAATGGGGGGCTAAGCCCTTACCTTCGTTATTGAGCTCATAGCCCAAGAACAGAACGGTAAATTCAGCAATGTGTGATTTGGCAAAGTTAAATTTATAACCCTGCTCCGCGAATTCGAGAATAATGCGGTCCACACGGGACAAATGCTGAAATAATTTGTCGTCCGTCAGATAGATGTCATCTACGTACGAACATGCGTCTTGATCAATGTCATGTAGCAAAGAAACAACACGGGCGGCGAATATACCCGGACTATTTTTATAGCCCATGGGTAATCGCCGGAACTGGAATAATTTACCACCGGATGTGAATGCGGTCCATTGACCACTCTCCGGGGCTAGGTTGTGCGTGTAGAAACCGTTTGAAAGGTCAAGTGTCGTTTTGTATTTTTTACGAACAAGACTGTCTACAAGCGCAGAACTGTGTGTGTTTTGCACCGCAAAGTTCCGACAATGAGAGTTTAAATGTCGGTAATCCAAAACTAAGCGGTACGATCCATCGGGTTTAGAAACCACGAAAAGGGGATTGTTCATAGGTGATACGCATGGTTCGATTACTCCCTGATATTCCAACTGTGTCAGAATTTCGGAGACGGGGCCTTTTGCCTGCCGTTTGATGGGATATTGGGGTTGTGGCTGCGGTAGTGACCGCAAAGGTATTGCATGAGGAGGTGATTCTTCATCCCATCCCACATGGTTGCGGTATAACGCTGGTGCCAGGTACACTGCCCACTCAGCTGCAAGTGCTTCGGCTTTGTCTTTTGGGACGTGCCGTGAGAAGCTTGGAAGGATTACCTCCTCTCCTTTATGTGCAGCTAAAACGAATGGGGGTGGCCAATCCACCTCTGCTAACAAAATGTCATATGAAGAGGTTAGATTTTCCCAAAAATCCCTTTTATTTCACGCGGTATATCACCTTCAATTTGGATGACTATGTTATAAAGTCTGTCAGGGGTGCCACTCTCGTGTCAGCTGTCTCTACTGTAACAAATGTTTCAGTTGCTGTCGCCTCCATATGAGGACGTAGCGCCTCCCGCACTATGGTAACTTCCGCGGCGCTGTCTAGGAGGGTCACTGCCCACGTCCAATTCTGGAGTCTCGTTCTCACGGTCTGAGGCATATTTCGCTGTGACAGCGGCAACTTTTTTCTTCTGAAATTGCGGTCGAGGAAGATGAAAATCTTCTGCTTTCCCTCTGACTTGTTGTCGAGGTTGTTCTCGCTCCTGGGGAGCCTCTCGGCCCCTTCCTCTATCTTGCCGTCCTCCTCCACCAGCCTGTGACGACGTCTGGGCCTGTGAAGAACGAGGAGAACGCGCATCAGAGCTTTGAAACCTTTCTGGTGATTTAATCCTTGACCTATCACGTAAATCATAAGTACGTTCAGAAGAAACCGAAACTGGGGAAGCGCCTCTCGACCCCGGCTTCTTTTGTTGCTTACCCTGTTTTTTCTGTCTCCAACTCTTTTTAGTGAAGACTGGTTTATCATCTTTCTCAGATGCACTTTTTGTTTGTATAACTTGTGATTGCGATTGAGTTTGCATTTTTACAAAAGGCTTGTTGCCTAGGCTATTTCTTCCAATTGTTTTATAAGCCCGGGCTGGCTATATCAGGAAGAACCAAAATACATTGTTATGCGACCTTGTACATGTTTGTGCAGACTGAGCCCAAAAAGGTGAACAACAGAAAATGCAGACAGTGCAAAAGAACTTGGCACGAGCAAAGGGCGAGGAAGGCCCGGCTCAGTGTAACGTGCGCAAAGAAAAGCAGCATGGCAGCCAGGCCTAGGCCAACATAACAAGGCAGGTAACAATCCACAAGATTAGTACTTGGGTGCTAATGGGATGCTAAGCTAGTTGGGTTGGGGTTTTTGGGTGCTACGGTATATGGTGGCAAACCACTGTATTCCTGGGCCCCACGTTGGGCGCCATGTCTTAAGGTTTCTGCACATACACAGAGCTATGCACAGGAAAATGGGACCCAGGAATACAGTGGTTTGCCACCATATACCGTAGCACCCAAAAACCCCAACCCAACTAGCTTAGCATCCCATTAGCACCCAAGTACTAATGTTTGGACAACCCAGAACACGGTATCTTTATCTCAGGACTCACTGACGCAAGAACACTCTTTCGCCACTCACTCGTACTTGTCCACAAGGTGCGTAGGAAGAGACACTGGATAGGTTAAAATATTTATTCCAACTTACGTGCTCTAATGTACAGTACACGTGTCAGTACTAATAGCATAATGCATATGACTAATATCAGCAGCATGGTTACAATTCCATAGAATACAAACGGGGAAAGCATCTCAGAGCTCAGTGGATAAACGTATAAATAACATTACCACCCTCCCCTTGCAGTAAGATAGTTTATTATAATAATAGAAGACCTCTGGGCTTTGACTAGCGAACCCCCATACCTCAGTCTCTAAATGCAGAATTACATCAGCAGGACATCATAGCTCTTCTCACTGAAAAGGATTTCTCCAAGTGTGTTAAGCGCTAGTAAACCACAGTATTAAAAGCATATCAAATCCTTCATGGCAATTGCACATAATGTTATGTCTGGGTGCGCGAGACTGGCCATATCAGGAAGAACCAAAATACATTGTTATGCGACCTTGTACATGTTTGTGCAGACTGAGCCCAAAAAGGTGAACAACAGAAAATGCAGACAGTGCAAAAGAACTTGGCACGAGCAAAGGGCGAGGAAGGCCCGGCTCAGTGTAACGTGCGCAAAGAAAAGCAGCATGGCAGCCAGGCCTAGGCCAACATAACAAGGCAGGTAACAATCCACAAGACAATTCGAACACATGACATGTGTAACACTGGGTTCAAAGGAGCGTAGCTGTGTAAAGAGTGTGCGTTTAAAACCACTCCTGACTGTCAAACAAAAATGCTCGCGTGCACTCGGGCCATATTTATGAGGCCAGTTGCATCGCACTTGCACCGCGCAACGTGGTGCATGCGCGACGAAGCTCAAAAATGAGATTTATGAATCCATTGAAGGCCACTTTGCGTGGCCCTGAGTGGCTTTATAAATCTGGAGTAATGCAGATCGCTGCGTTGTGTTACTCTGCACAAGGGAGGTATTCCATGTGCATTGTGGTGGGTGTTCCCACGCAACTCCCATGGCTTTTGACGCATTCCCCGATTTATCAAAAGTGGTAGACCTGGGAATATGCCCAAAAGATACGCCTTTTCAGGGGAGGCGTAACGAGGAGAAATATCTTTATTTCCCAAAGTTATTTCCTCTTTCGATGTCTGCTCCATTCTGCAGCACACATAAAAAGATGAACATGCCTCTCAGGATTGTTTTTGTGCAGGAAGGTGCACCTTCCTGCACAAAAACAAACCTGCATGTAACACAGACACTGTTGCACCATGGTGCAAGGGTTCCTGCATTGACCCTAGGCAGCCAAAACGGTGCAGTGCAGGGGCAAGGGCAGGAATGCACCGTATTCTTTTAAATACGGTGCATATCTGCCCTTTCTCTGTCATGCAGAGCAGCGCAGCAAAGTGACTTACTGTGCGGCATGACATTCTATTAAATATACCCCTCAGCCCTTTACACAATACAATACTCTGACATGTGCCCGTCAAAGCTCTAGTCTTATTGGAATTTATTAAAGTTCTGAAATGCTAAGTTCAGCATGGAGTGTGGTCGTTCAGGATGGGTGAACAGACTCTGATTTCAACAAGCACTGGCAAAGCTAATAGGTCTCGCCTATGTAAGAGCTATTGTCTTTGCCAATATATTTTAGCCATGTTGTACACCAGCGTGGCTCCTGTTCAGCATGGTTTCAACGTTAGTGAGGTAAATGAGAGTGGAGGGGGGAGTGTTGTAAAGTGTAGTAGAGTGGAGTGTTATGGAGTGGCGTAGACAGTCATGGAGTGGCATAGAGTGGCGTAGAGTGGAGTTGACTGAAGTGGAGTGTCATGGAGTGAAGTGGTGTAGAGTGTTGTGAAGTTTTGTGGAGGGAGTAGAGTGTCATAGAGTGGAAGGGCATAGAGTGGAGTAGAGTTGAGTGTCGCAGAGTGGAGTAGAGTGTCAGAGTGGAGTAGAGTGTTGTTGAGCGGAGTAGCATAGAGTGTCATGGAGTGGTGTAGAGCAGAGCGGAGACACATACAGGGTGTTGCTTAGACTGAAGTAGAGTGTTGTAGAGTAGAGTGATGTTGAGCGGAGTAGATTATTGTAGAGTGGAGTGACATGGAGTGGAGTAGTGCAGGAGAGTGGAATAGCATTAAGTGGAGTAGAGTGTTGTAGAGTTGAATGGCACAGTGTCAGAGTGGAGTGGCATAGAGTGGAGTGGCTTAGAGTGGAGCAATGGAGTGGAGTAGAGTGGAATAGTGGGTCGTAGAATAATGTGAAATATAGTGTCATGGAGTGGCGTAGAGGGAGTTGCATAGAGCATTGTAGAGTGGACTAGTGTTGTAGAGTGGAATAAAGTGAAGTAGAGTGTTGTAGAGTGGAGTGGCATAGAGTGGAGTAGAGTGTCAGAGAGTGGAGTATTGTGGAGTGTCATAGAGTGGACTAGAGTGAAGTGGCGTTAAGTACAGTGGTGCAGAGTAATTTGGCATAGAGTGCATTGGCTTTGAGTAAAATGGTGTAAATTGGTGTAGATTCCAATGGCGTAGAGTGTAGTGACGTAGAGTAGAGGAGGGTGGTGCAGAGTAGATTGCAGTGCCGTAGAGTGCAATGGGGTAGAGTTGAGTTGTGCAGAGTGGAGTAGAGTGACATAGAGTGCAGTCACATAGAGTAGATTGTTTCAGAGTAGAGTGAAGTGGCGTAGCATAGAGTGGTGCAGGGTAGCGTGGAGTGTTGCAGGGTATAGTGGAATGGTGCGGGTAGAGTGCAGAGGTGTAAAGTAGAGTGGTGTAGAGTGCAGTGCCATAGAGTAGAGTGGTGTAGAGTGCAGTGGTGTAGAATGGAATAGAGTCGAGTGATGCAAAGTAGAGTGGCGTAGGGTGTAATGGTGTAGAGAGAATTGCGTAGAGTACAGTAGAGTGGTGTAGAGCTGAGTGGTGCAGAGTAGAGTGCAGTGGCGTAGAGTGGAGTGGAGTGGTGCAGGGTAGCGTGGAGTGTTGCAGGGTATAGTGGAGTGGTGTGGGGTAGAGTGCAGAGGTATATAGTAGAGTAGCATAGAGTGCAGTGGCATGAGGTGCAGTGATGCAGAATAGATTAGAGTGGCATAGAGTGTAGTGATGCAGAGTAGAGTCGTGGAGAGTGTGGAGGCGTAGAGTGCATTGCTAAGAACACAGTAGAGTGGTGTAGAGTTGAGTGGTGCAGTGTAGAGTGCAGTTGCATAGAGAGCAGTGGTGCAGAGTGTATTGGTTTTGAGTAAAGTGGTGTAGACTCTTTTCAATGTCTATGTCCTTCCGCTGGCAAGAATTGTGTAGGCATACGGCTTAAAACTCGTCTCTTATGCTGATGATACTAAGCTGATCCTTGCACTTACCCCTGAATCTCAGCAGGCATCCAAAGACATAAATGCCTGCCTTAAGGAAGTAACTGAATTGATGTTTGACAGCAACCTCAAGCTCAGTGGTGGAAAGACGGATGTGCTGGTTGTATGCAACAATAAATCCGGTTGGAAAGAATTGCTCTGGCCCCAATGCCTCGGAGAGCAGCAGCACCTTCCACTGTGGTAAAGCCCTTGGATTTTGGCTGGACAGCAATCTCACTATGGAAACGCAAGCCAAAAAACTGTCTGCATCTTGCTTCGGACTACTGCTCACACTAAAAAAACCATGCAGTGGCTACCTCCCTCATCTAAAAGGGTAGTCATACAGGGACTGATAAATTCCGGTCTTGATTACGACAACTCCCTGTTCCTGGGAAGCCCACAATATGTCGTAAGATGCCTAGAGACCATTCAAAATGCCGCAGCACGATCACTCTTAAAGATCCCCAAACACCATTCAGCTGCCCCAGCCATGGCTGCACTACATTGGCTCCCAATCTTAAAAAAAGATACATTTTAAGGTCCTATGCATGGCCTACCAAGCAATGCAGGGAAAAGGTCCCCTCCTGATACAAAGACTGCTCTGCCCATACGTGCCAAGGAGATCTCTTCGCTCTGAGAGCTCCTCTCTGTTGACCATCCCCAAGGCCAAGACAGCCAGCTGTGGTGGTTGTTCCTTTGCATATCTGACTGCTAGTTGTGGAATGCCCTCCCTGCCAAACTAAGACTAACACAGCCAGAAATCTCCTTCAGGAAACTTCTGAAGACCTATCTATTCTAACTTCAGTATGACTTGCCTAGGTCTTGCAGGTGTGCCTGTCTCAGTGCCGGGAGCACTTTTGGGGCAGCTGTGCGCTATATTAGACACCTAGAATAGAATAGAATAGAATACAATTGGGCGCAGGGTCAAGACTGATTTGCATATGGCTGGGTTCAAACTGGAATGGCATGGGAAGCAAAAAAACTATGGATTTAGGGACAGATCTCTGTACTGGGGTGAATGTATCATGTTATTCTGCATTCTGTTCATCAATTGATCTTTTTGCATTTGTCACCCCTAGTGGGATAGGTATGCCCAGACGTGCATCCTGTGCTCTCCATGCTACTGGAGTCAAGCTATCCTGGCTGATGAGGGGTGAAACCCCAAAACCGGTCCTAGGATTTTTGTTTCCAGTCCATGGAGGACCTGGCCTGGCAGTTCGGGCTGGACTGTTCCCATTGGGCGCAGGTTCAAGACTGGTTTGCTTAAGGCTGGGTTCAAACTGGAATGGCATGGGGAACAACAAAACGATGGATTTAGGTCCAGATCTCTGTACTGGGGTGAATGTATGACATTGTTCTGCATTCTGTCCATCAATAGTTTTTTTTGCATTTGTCACCCCTAGTGGGACGGGTATGCCCAGATGTGGGTCCCATGCTCTTCATGCCACTGGAATCAAGCTATCCCTGCTGATCGGGGGTGAAACCCCCAAAAACGGTCCTAGGATGCTTGTTTCCAGTCCAGGGAGGACCTGGCCTGGCCGTTTGGGCTGGACTGTTCCCATTGGGCGCAGGGTCAAGACTGATTTGCATATTCCTGGGTTCAATCTGGAATGGCTGGGGAGCAAACAAACAATGGATTTAGGCCCAGATCTCTGTACTGGGGTGAATGTAAGACATTGTTCTGCATTCTGTCCATCAATTGTTCTTTTTGCATTTGTCACCCCTAGTGGGACGGGTATGCCCAGACGTGGGTCCCGGGCTCTCTATGCCACTGGAGTCAAACTACTCTAGCTGATGAGGGCTGAAACCCCGAAACCCATCCTAGGATGCTTGTTTCCAGTCCAGGGAGGACCTGGCCTGGCAGTTCGAGCTGGACTGTTCCCATTGGGCGCAGGGTCAAGACTGATTTGTATATGGCTGGGTTCAAACTGGAATGGCATGGGGAGCAAAAAAACGATGGATTTAGGCCCAGATCTCTTTACTGGGGTTAATGTATAACATTGTTCTGCATTCTGTCCCTCAATTGTTCTTTTTGCATATATCTAGCATTTCGCCACATTGTTATGGTTTGAATATAGACAACATATGCCCGTCATGTTAAAAACGTACGGAACTGTGACAAGTAACCTAGAAGAACCTACCTTTGTTATGTCAATAAATATGAAGGCCATCTTGTAGTGTATCTGTGTCTGAAGTATCAACTAACACGAGTATGTAGCCCATATATTTCTACAAATTGAACAGATGACTATGATGAGTGTTGCTACACACTTTCTGATTGTGTGTTGTTCCTGATACGTGTAATGTAAGTCAAGATGTCCCCGATGTGCAATAATCTATGGATGTCCTCAGTACATTAGTGTAGAGGAAGTGTCATAATACTTCATATGAACCTGCAAACTGGTAAAGACTAACATCAGTATATGTCACCTAGAATTCAACACATAAGGAAAATGTAGCAAAGAGCTTAGCAATCATCAAATATAGTATGTGTGTGCTAGATTCAAAAGTTTCTTAAAAAACAGAAAGAATTTCAATGTAGTTATTGAGACCTTTTGGTTGTAAAGTTTCCAATCTCCTCATCCAGTGAATCTGTATCTGCAATAATTATTTGTGAGTGTCCAAACCTGCTACTTTGTTGACACTCTCCAGTATTTGAAACCTTATTTGGGAGACATTGTGTTTTTAATAATGAAAATGAATAGCGACTGAAGATTTCTCATTCTGTTTGCAAATGCTACTTTTATGCTATGTGCTACACAACTTAATTTTTTGCTCTGTTTTTCCAATGCGAACCAGTCCATAAGGACATTTTAGAAAATTGCACTTGTTGGTATTACAGTCTCCTTGATGTTTAAGCCTAATATTTTTGCCAATATGTGGGTGCAACACCTCGGAACCTTGTTTGGCAATATTGCAGTGAATAGAATTATTACATGGGAATGTTCCTGAATTTTTTGCCAGAGGGTTGATCTTGGATTCCCTTGTGACCATTTCTTTGATTTTCTGGGATTTTTTGTGTGCAAATAATGGCATTTCCTTAAACAATGTTCCAGCAGATTCAATTTGAAACATCTCCCATCATTTGTTAATGTTTTTTATGTTGCTCCGTGCTCTTGCCCTGTTGCTGACTTTGCAAATAATATATAAGATTGAAATGCTGATATGCTAGCAGACAGGCAAGGGGGCATATTTACAAGCCCCTATCGCCACAGGAACGTCACTTTTAGTGACGTTCCTGTGGCGTTATGGACTTCGCCTTATTTACAAGGCAGCGTTAAACCACTTAACGTGGTTTACTGCTGTCTTGTAAATAAGTCCCCCTTTCACGCTATACTTAGCGTGAAAGGGGCGGGCAATGGGTGTTGTGGTGGGCGTACCACCGCAACACCCATTGACTTTGGCGCTGCCCTTGTTGCCCCATATTTACTAGGGCAGCGTAAATATGGGGCAGCGCCAAAATTAAGACCAGGGAAAACCTGGTCTTAAACAGGCGCAACGAGGAGAAATGTTTCATTTCTCCTCGTTTTTGCTGTTTCTAGGTGTGCTGCGTTGTGCAGCACACATAGAAACAGCAAAAGGCCAATGATTGTTTATGTGCAGGGAGGTGTCCCTTCCTGCACATAAACAATCAATTAAAATGACGTTTTGCAACTTCTATGTGTGCTGCATTAAGCAGCACACATAGAAGCTACAAAACACCATATAAAGATTGTTTATGTGCAGGAAGGGACACCTTCCTGCACATCAACAATCTTCCCCTACAATGCAGGCACCCTTGCACTATGGTGCAAAGGTGTCTGCGTTGGTGCTAGGCAGCTAAAATTAGCATGGAGAAATGCAGGGCTGCACCGTATCCTTGTAAATACGGTGCAGCCCTGCGTTTTGGAAGTGGCGGAGCGCAGCGTTAAGCCAAGGAGGCTAACGACGCGCTCCGCCACTTACTAGTAAATATGCCTCCTGGTTTTGTCCCACCCATTAGGAGACTGTACTGTGTACATACAACTGTAGACCTATATTTTGTATTTTTACCTAACTTGTTCGTTATGTACAGAGATACCCAGTAGCATTTACCACAATGTTTCACTGTGTGATCACTGTGGGCACCGAACAACATTCTCTCCATCCCCGTTGACTGTAATTATAGATTTCTTGTATTTAATTTTTTTTTTTATTGGCAAGCTTATTGTTAGCATTTATTGAGTTGGTAATTATGTTACTAAATAATGTCGCAAATGTGGTACTAAAATGAGTCCCTAAGGAGCCATTGTTACATTTACTTGCTGCACCCAGGTTCCAACAAAACATTGGATTGCCCTTTTGTTCACATGTGCCGGAATAAATGAGAAGGGCGAACAGTTGCCCCCCCTTCCATGTACTAATTAGCATTCTACATAAGACCCATGTGTCCAGTTCCAGGTGGAGTGGGTTGGTCACTCTGCTCCAATGAACTCGTTGTAGACTGTGCATGTGGTAACCATGTCCACCTTCTTCTTATCCAGAGGCCAGCACTCAGTGATGTGATGTCACCTCACGGGTGACAAGCAGCGCTATATAAATCTACTGATTGATTGATAGGATATTCCAGTGCAGCACTTGAATGAACCACAAGAGGCAACAGTGCCTATGTGAAGACAAAGATGAGGTGTAGTGACGCAACTCCAGCAATGTGCCACAACAGATGGGTGAGTCCCTTTCAAAAAGCCCTGCGTCATTCCTTATGCCTAGTCTTAGCAGGCGTAGGGATTTTGACGCAGTGAAGGTGTAGAGTGACACAGTGAAATCGTGTAGATTTCACTGAGTCAGTTCTACATGGCTTTTTTTGGCTGGGAACGCCCACCCTGCATACATGATACGTGATGCAGGTATAATGTGACGCAGGGCTTACAACGTGACGCATCTCCCTAAATGCGTCACGTTGTAAATTGGCCGCATTTTTTACGCCGCGTCACAAAAGTGACGCAACGGCGGCGTAAAAGTGTCGCAAGGGGCTTGTAAATCTGCCCCTTTATTTCCAAGAAATATATTCTTATAGAAATATTACATACTTGTCTGTTGGCAATTCGCACATCATAGTTCAGAGACCTTCCAGCCATTCTCTACATAGTGCACTTTGAATAAATGCTCATTTATTGTGTTCCTTGTACCCAGTGATTGGAGGATTAGTTGTTAATAACCTATTGGGAGAGGGTGTTTGTTTCTGGGTTTGTGGTGTTTAAAATGTCCTTTTGGCGTGCTTTAGATGTTTTCCTTCTTTCGTTTTGGGTGTTGAAACATGAATCAGGCGTCTCCGCAGCTTGGCGAGATTTCACAACCGCTCAATTTGTGCAATCACCTGCAGGTGTGGGCGTGGTCATGCAAATGCAGCATTCATCCTCCAGGGGTTGCATGCTATTCTTTTATACATTTCTGTGTAGTTGATGGTCCAGCTCTTTAGTCTGCACGTTCTCCACACAGATGGATTCGACACACACAGTTCATGTTTTACTGTGTGCCTTCTGGAGCTCAGTGTCTGGGGTGTTCTGTGCCAGCATCAGGGGTAGTTACATTACATTTTTATGTGCGCTTCTCAGCAGGAGCGACTTTAAAATGCATCCAACGTGATGCAACATCTTTGGGGTTCTTGTAAATTTTTGACTGCTTTTGTGAAGCACACCTTTGCATCGCAAACATTAACTGTCACAACAATGAAACAAAACATGTACATGGAAAAGAATGCATGAGTTATGTCTCACTTCATGTTTGAAATATAATTAAATGTTAAGAGATGTTCTTTCCTACTAAAGACAAAGTAGAAAACCTCATCAGCAACTACCCTGAAGTAATCTACTGAAAATTTTAGGCGAGATTCCTGCATCTTTATTATAACTGGTAAGAGTCAGCCGCTGCACTGCACTTCATAACCTGCTATCTAACTTATCATACGTTTAACTTAGTCGGCGGACCACCGAATTACCCATAATGCATGTCGCAATGCTGGAATTATGCAGATTTACTGTCGTGGCAGATTCGCATGATTTCTGTTGCCCTGTTTGAAAGAGGCCGGGTTTCTTGCTAGATGAGGGTCATTGCGTTTCTCTGCCATACAACCTTGCAAAAGGACACAGAACATTCTGCCACAGCCAGATCTTTGTTTGCAAAGTGAGCACAAGCGTTTCTTAAGAGTCAAAGCAGACAACCTAAAATATTTGACATTGTGTACATTGCTCTGCGATGACTCAAGGCTTGTTCCAGACAGGTCATTAGTACATTCCTGGTGTGTTTAATTAATGTGGCACAAATTCACAGTTATAAGTTGACAACTGTCGAGCATGAAACATGCACGTCTTAAAATATATTGATTAGTTTATGTTGCAAAGTCGCCCTGTGCCCTGTGCACTCCCATTTTTAGGTCTCGCCTAGCGACGCAGCGCAAAGCGCTGCCCGCTATGCGAGATCTATTGTTGCCGACTTAAGTTTGGTTGCGGGACAGGAGATGTGCACGCTCACGGCGTGTCTATTAGCTTGCTCCCGAGATGTGCACTTTCGCCCGGACAGCCCATGTGCATGCGCACGGCGTCTCTTTTGCTCACGGGCTTCAGAGCTGTGCCCGGCGCCGGACAGCACATGTGCACACGCACGGCGTCTCGCACGGCTCGCGGGCTTCAGAGCCTTTGCACAATGTCGCGAGCTTGTTGGTTTCTTGGCTGAAGGGGGACAGGAGATGTGCACGCTTTCGGCGTGTGGTTTCTGCGACCCTCCACCCTTTCTTGGTTCCGTGTACACGTCTGCTCTGTAAAGGGCCTCAGTAGTACATGGCCTTTGGTGAAGGTTGATACACAAGGCGTACTCCTTACCTTTTCCGATGCTCCCTCCGCGAGGTCAGGCGTCGGCGGCTCGCGGGCTTCAGAGCCTTTGCAAAATGTCGCGAGCTTGTTGTTGGTTTCTTGGCTGAAGGGGGACAGGATATGTGCACGCTTTCGGCGTCTCTTTCGCCGTTTAAGGACAAGATGTGCACTCCCGGACAGGAGATGTGCACGCGTACGGCGTGTCTTTCGGCCACTCGCGGGACGCTGCTTTGTGATGGCGCACGCTCCTCGCAGGGATTTCGCGGTCTTGTCGCGCGCGCACCACTCGCGGGCTTGTCTGCACACCACTCGCGAGCCACAGCAACAGAGCCAGCTCACGGGCACACATGCCTGCGGCAGGACTGTGGCCGCGCTGGGACATGAGGTAGAGATCCCCTCTGTGCTCAGCATTCACCGGTGAGTACTGACTCCTCCTCCTGTTCCTAAAGCACTTGTGTATGATTTGAGGCCTAATAAACGAAGCGCCGCTTTCTTTCTGGCTGCAGACATGCCCAAGCTGTGACTGACTCTACCTCATCCCACCCGGCGCTTCACAGGCGCCAGGCCATACAAACGTTGCCAAGTATTCATATAGGCTGCCTGAGCGTAGCAGTGACATCACCCCAGCACTGCCGGCCTTTGAGCTTTGAGTGAAAAGCCCCCATTTTTCTGCTGGCCCCATGACGACCCCCCCCCCTAATAATCAGCTGGCTCTGCCCCTCCTACTACAGTGAGGACCGTTGCCCCATCCAAAGAGCCACGTCCTCCTATTGTATGGATGGGGCACGTGACGGAGCACCGAATGTATGTAAATCTATACCTGGACGGGTCAAAGGTCATGGTAGGGGCCACGGGCCCTCCCATTCTGTAGCTCCTCGCTCTCTGCTTCGCGCCGCGGGGGTGCAGCTTGGACTGCTTGACAAGATGGGCTGTCCTAAGGCCCATGTAGAGGCTGTCACTGCCCCCCCCCTCCCTGTCCCCCCAGCATTCCCCTCTCCCCAAGAAGAGCGTCTCCTGCAGCTCTGACCGACGGCAGCAGAGCACTGTACAGAGACTGCGTCGCCAACAACTGGTGTTGTTCTAACCGTAAGTGCAACAGTAATGCATGGTCTGCGCTGTTCTACAGATGCACATATGTATCTGATGTGGGAACTACTGGGGTGTAGTGCCTGGACCCACGATTCAAGCCCGACACCCCACCCCCGGCAGTACTGAGAGCTGTAGAGAAACTGGGGGGAGGGACAGAGCGTTGCCTTCTTAAAATGGTTCACACCAAGGCAGCAAGGTTTTATTCAAACACTTCATTAAAAAGTGGGGAATTTTTTCTTTATAAATATAACTGCGCCGCACTTGCCCCGCAATCCATCATCTGCTTTATAATTTGTAGACTTTAACCAAAAACAAAAAATTCTAGCTCAAGCAGATCAGAAGTTACTAAAAGTGCTGCCCTCCGGATGCAAAACTGCGCCAGGCACTTTAGAAACTTAACCGACACCTTCAACGATTTAATGATGAGACCAGGCATTTAAAAATGTGACCATGTTGCCCAGACAATATAAACATCCACGTCTGATGCATCTAAGCAGGGCTTTTGTCTCCACTAGGAAAAAAACCTGAAATTCTTAAATGTAAATCTTACAAGGTGGACAGAATGATTCCTTCTCTGTCCTGGTTTCTTTTCCTCGCTGTTAACACTAATTCTCGTTCGCATCAAAGCATCGGTTATTTCAACAGTGCACTCAGACTGTAAAACAACTACAAACATGTTGCATAGCTTTTAGATCCAGTGTCTTTAATCCTAAAGTACTTCCTCGTAAGACAGGTAACACATAAGTATTAAATGTAACTGCCGTTCCATGGAGCTGTTTTTCTTGGGAAGATGTTCTCATAATTTGCCTTTCCGTGCCCTATAATTTAGTCAACCTGCTGTACAACTTGGTCTTCCTCTGTCACATAATTTCAGACATCCCACCCATAACCTCAATAGAATATTATGCTCTCAATATATATAGATTGCAATATGTGTCCTGTTTCAAACACTTGACTCAACCCCTCATGAAGACAAGCATTTGCAATGCAATAGGTCTTACATTTGCGAGCGTTTCAGCTATTGGCAATGTAAATAGCAATACCTTTTATTTATGTATTTTAAAAACCTGCAAGTGGTGCGTAAACACGCACTTTGTACTTACAGTCGTTGCTTACGAGAAGCAATGCTGGCAGTAACTACGCCTCTTTTACTGCCAGCCGTGCTTTTCGTAAGCAAGGACTACAAGTAAATAATGTGCGTGTTTATGCACCGCTTGCAGCTTTTCAAAACATATAAATAAAAGGCATTGCCATTTACAGTGCCAATAGCTCAAAGTCGCGTAAATGAGAGACCTATTGCATTGCAAATGCTTGCTTGCTGACTGGAACTGGTGGTAACTGACTCTGCTTGTCCCTGGGCTCTGTCTAACCATGCCTAGGCACAGGCCCACAAACACACACATGCATTCGGGTACACTATGTGTTAGGGTACACCTAAAATTGGCATGACCTACCCTATAAGTCCCTAGTAGATAATAGGGTAAGGGGGATTAAAACTACCTTTAAGTACCTAGTATATAATAGGGCATTGAAGTTTAGAGGCCAGCAGCCTTGTTACACTTGCATGTGTACACTGCTGAGTGCCTAAGGTCTTTTCAAAAGCAGTCCAGCTCTGCAGCACTGCTTTTCAATGTAAATTGTGCCCACACTCGACTTTGGTGGTAGGGGCACTTAAAAAGTGATACTCTACATTAGTTTTACATATTAGGTACCCCCAGGGTCTCCCTAGGTGTCCCAGGGGTAGGGGGCCATGTAAATATAAGCAGGGTCCTTATAAAATATGTTTTGTATGCCCTGGTGAGGGAGAAATTGCACATTTAATTTTCCCTATTGTAGATACCTAGCCACATAGGATAATATTCAATCAATCAACCAATCAATCAATCAAGTGACTTGTAAAGTGCGACTACTCACCCGTAAGGGTCTCACGGCGTTGGGGGGGGACTAAGGGGGGCCTGCTGATTCGTCGAAGGCACTGTGGTGCAGTCGAAGAGCCAGGTCTTGAGGTCCTTCCTGAATTGAGGCAGTGACGGTGATAGCCTGGGGTGAGAGGCAGGGTGTTCCAGGTCTTTGTTGCGAGGTAGGAGAAAGATCTTCCTCCAGCTGCGGTCTTGTGGATATATGGGATGGTGGCCAAGGCCAAATGGGCAGAGCGGAGGTCTCCGTTGGGTGCGTGGAATGAGAGGCGGTGGTTGAGGTACGCAGGTCCTGCCACGTGTGGGGATTTGTAGGCTTGTGTGAGGAGATTGAAGGTGATTCTTGTATTGACTCGGAACCAGTGGAGGCCTCTCAGGTGCCTGGTAATGTGGCTGCTACGGTGATATTGAGGATGAGTCTGGTGGAGGCATTCTGAATGTTCTGCAGCTCTTTGTGGAGTTTCTGGATGATGCCGGCGTAGAGTGCGTTGTCGTAGTCGATTCTGCTGCTGATGAGTGCGTGGGTGACTGTCTTTCTGGACTCAGTGGGGATCCACTCAAAGATCTTTTGGAGCAGGCATAGCGTGTGGAAGCAGAATGATGAGACAGCATTGATCTGGTGGTTCATGGTGAGCGAGGAGTCCAGGATGATGCCAAGGTTTAGTGCGTGGTCTGTGGGTGTGGGAGGATCCAAGATCTGCGGGCCACCAGGAGTCATCCCAGGCAGAGAGGGTGGAGCCCAGGATGAGGACTTCGGTCTTCTCTGAGTTGAGCTTGAGGCAGCTGTCCTTCATCCAGGTAGCAACAGCCTTCATCCTGTTGACGGTGGGTTCGTTGGTGAGGGAGACGATCAGCTGGGTGTCGTCGGCGTAGGAGACGATGTTGAGTCTGTGGTTCCTGACGATGGCTGTGAGCGGGGCCATGTAGATGTTGAAGAGAATGGGGCTCAGGGAGGAGCCCTGAGGCACTCCGCAGCTGATCTCTGTGGGTTCAGAGTGGAACGGAGGTGGTCTGACTATCTGTGTTCGGCCGGTGAGGAAGGAGTGGATCCATTCCAGGGCTTTTTCACGGATGCCAGCATTGTGGAGTCTTGTGCATGGGGTACGGTGAGAGACGGTGTCGAAGGCAGCAGAGAGGTCCAGGAGGATGAGGGCTGCAGATTTGCCTCGGTCCAGGAGGGTGCGGATGTCATCTGTGGCAGCGAGGAGGGCGGTCTCGGTGCAGTGGTTGCTTCAGAAGGCGGATTGGGAGAGATCCAGGATGTGGTTTGCTTCGATGAACTCAGAAAGTTGGGCGTTGATGGCCTTCTCAATGACCTAGGCTGGGAAGGGGAGCAGAGAGATGGGTCTGAAGTTCTTGAGGTCCGTTGGATCCGCAGAGGGTTTCTTCAGCAAGGGGTTGATCTCTGCGTGTTTCCAGTCTTCCAGGAAGGTGGCAGAGTTGATGGAGCAGTTGATGGTGCAGCAGAGTTCGCAGGCAATGAACGTGCTGGCTCTGTTGAAGATGTGGTGAGGGCAGAGTACCGAGGGGGCTCCAGAGTGGATGCTCTTCATGATCTTAAGGGTGTTGTCAGCGGTCAGGGGAGTTCAGCTGAGCATGGTCTGCTGGGGTCCGGTGTCGTTGGGTGTGGTGGTTGCAGGTGGGTTGAGAGGGCCTTGGGTATCGAGGCTTTTGAAGCTGTATTAGATCTTCCTAATCTTGTGATGGAAGAAGGTGCCAAGGTTGTTGCAGAGGTCTTGGGAGGGAGGGATGTTTGCTGTCTCTGCACTGGGTTTGGCGAATTCTTTGACCACGGCAAAACGTTCTTTGCTATTGAGTGTGTTGACGTTGTTCCTTTCTTGTAGGGCCGCTTTCTTTGTTGTTCTGATGAGGTGGTGGTGTGCGGTGACAGCGGTTTTGAAGGCTGAGTGGTCTTCCGCGGTATTGCTGCTCCTCCATCTCTTCTCGAGCCGTCAACAGGTGTGTCTGGTCTCATGAAGGGCGGAAGAGAACCAGCTGTTTTTTTTGGAGTGTCGCTTGCCTGGGGCTTTCTTGAGGGGAGCCAGTGTGTCGGCGCAGTTGGAGATCCATCGATGGAGGTTGCGTGCTAAGGTATTAGCATCTGCGGATGTAGGTGGTGGGGTTTTGCTGAGGGCGGAGGTAAGCTGTTCTTCGGTGACCTTGTTCCAACTTCTGTGAGGGAAGCGGTGGGTGTGGTGGTGTACGGTGAAGTCACTGAAGGGTGGATGTGGCCGGGGGGGTTCTGTAGATGAGGGTGCCGGAGAGGGTGGTGTTCGGGTTGGTCTGGACCTGGAAGTGGAGGTGGAGGTGCTCCATGTTGGTCAAATGGTCATCCGAGTGGGTGGTGAGGCGGAGGGTGCTTTTGTGTATGATGGTGATGCCTCCACCCATTTTTTTGATGTGGTCCTTGTGAATGATCTTGTAGTCGTCCGGGATGACAGTGACGATGTATGGGGCAGAGGTGGAGTTCAGCCAAGTTTCCGTGAGGAAGGCGATGTCGGGGTAGACAGAGTTGAGTCGGTCCCAGACCTCCACAATGTGTTTGTGGAGGGAGCGTGTGTTGAGCAGGATACAGCTGAGGCTGTCGGGTCGGGTATTTGTCGGTCGTGCAGTGGATGGGGCTGGTGAGCGGTGGCAGACGAAGGTGAAGCTGCAGTTTCAGCAGAAAAAGGGCCCTGGGTGTCATTAGGGACACCCTGCGGCAGGCAGGGTAGCGTCCAGTGTTGAGGGTGTGGAGGGTGCTGGCGTCGGAGCGGTCGATGGTCCAAGGACCAGGGTCCATGGGGCTGGGCATGGTCCAGCTGCCTTCGGCGCGCCAGCGGCACGCCCGGTGTGCATGCCCGCTGCGTGGCCGCACAGCGGCTGCCATTAAGTAGTATGAGGGGGGGGGGCTGGACAGCTGGGGGGAAGCAGCACTGGCGGTGGCGGGGCTGCGGGGGAAGAGCAGCAGCGGGACACGGCGAGGAAAAGGCAGAAAAGTGACGAGGAAAAAGTGGAAAAATGCACAAAGTGCAAGAAGGTGACAGAAAAGTGCAGAAAGTGAAAGAGTGACAGAAAAGCAAAAAATATGAAAGGAGGAAAAAAGAGATCAGGAGAAGAGGCAGAAAAGCAGAGAGACAGAAGACTGCTGACAGAGCAGTCAATAGCTGGCAGTCCCAATCAGCACGCCCCAGCCGCGTGAGTCAGCAGTCACTCACCGGCAGTCTCTGGGCAGATTTCAGGCCCTGCAGGGGCAGCAGGAGGGGGCCACAACAACATACAGGCCCCAAGATGCTATGGCAATAAATATTGCTAGGAATTGAATAAATATCATTTAAAGACTTAGAAGAATGGTATTGATAAATCCAGCAATGTGCCATTACTGAATTTATCCTAAATTGTACAGAAAAGAAGCTATAAGACTTTCCTGTCTGTAAGCCAAAATTCAGCCTTCCTGCAGTCTTTCCTAATGGGTCAGAGTTAACAGGATTAGCCAGGCTGCTTTGATGAACTAATAAGTGGCTCACCAGGGGAGAGGCTATCTGCTGGAGAGGGCCCTGCTACACAGGAATGCCAGAGCAGGGGGGAGGGCTCATAAAGCATGAGCCTTCAAAGGAAGAACAGGACAGGCAGAGAATGCCAGGCCTACCTACCCTATCCCCTCTAACCGAGCCAGATAGCAGGCAAAGGAAGGAATCTGCAGATGTTAGGGGGATGAGAGCTTTGGAAATAAACCACACTGGAGGTTGGTTTAGCTAATCCTTGCTCCTCTGCTGAGATTTCAGCCATCGTGAATTTTGGAGGAATGGTACTTTCTGGGAGATAAATATGCCACACTTTGGAGGAAGTTGCTATGCTCTGGGGTGTTGCCCTGGACAGCAGTGCTCTCCTGCTTGACCCCAGAGAACACTGAATAAATATGTGAGAGGTGCCGAGCCTCTCAGATCTGCTGCTTGAAACTAAGAGAAGAAGAAGGGTTGCCATGCCAGAAACCTGATTTGCACCACAAGGTCCTGCATTCTGACTAACTGCGCCTGCTGCACTATCTGGAACTATTTTCCTGTGGATGTACCGTGCTTCCAAAGGATTAAAGATTGGAATGCCTGCACGTTACAGGTTAACAGATCTCACCTGCACCATCAACACCAAGATTCCCCTGCCTGGAGTGTGTCCAGTGGACTTTTAAGGGGTTTGTCCAGGTGCATTGTGGGAATTGTGGTCCCAACTTTTCATGGACCTTCTTGGAGCTTCCAGACTCTTGGATTGTGTTTTGGACCCTTTGGACCCTCAAGAGGAACTTCAGGAAGAAGTTCCAGAAGTTTGGAGAAGTTTGGAACAACTTTGGAACAAAGCTCCATAAGGTAACCGACTCAACCGCGAGACCCAAGCCGACCACCTTCAACCGCGACCCGACCCGGATTCCATGTTTGTACAGCTGAAGACCTCCAGAGGTCCGACTTCCAGAGTTTGACCAGGAGCTCCCTGAAAGTCAAGCCGGACAACTCTCTCTGAATCTGGACTGGTGAAGAGCTTCGAAAGACCTCAGAAGAAAAAACTTCAGAAAAGTTTTTAAGTCCATTGCGGTCGGCCTCAAACTGAGATTGGCCCGGTCAAGCACGACCAGAGATCCCAGAGTGGCGCTATAGGCTTTTAGGCACTATAAAGTGGTCATTATTTAAAAATTCCTATCTCTGGTTCCCTACATTGGATTATTGTCGTTTTGGTGTCATTTAAAAGATACAAATATTTCCCATTTTTATAAATTGTTGTGGGATTTTTGATTGTGTGTTGTGTCTTAATTATTTACTGAATTGGTGTTTTTAAATGCTTTACATACCTCTCTCCTAAGTTAATCCTGCCTGCTCACAGCCAAGCTACCAAAGGTTGAGCATGGGAATAATTTATTGAGACCTATACTGAATTCTAGACAGTGTTAGTGGCCGGGGAGGCAATGGAGTGAGACGTGCAGCTCTCGCTCTCCGTCCTCCCGGGGCCCATCGTGTGACTGCTTCCTGCCGAGAGGCACCTTACCTCGGCTCCGGGGGTGCCTGGCGGTCTCCTGCAGTCGCTGGAATTGAATGCAGCCTGCTGGAAGGCGAACGGTGGTGCCTGAAGCAGCGGAAAACCTCTGAGCAGAGATGGCGCGCGGCGGGCGCCATTTTGTACTTGGAGAACGCCGCGCCTCAACTGCTCCGTACTACTGACGGGAGATGGGCTCGATGCGGGGTGCGGATCCATGACCAGCCTCCCGAAGGCATCCGCCTACATGTTGGAGCGGGACCAGGCGCGGCGGGCCCTGTAGATTGCTAGAGGCTGATTAACGGTGAGGGCCGGCTACACCCAACATATCGCTGCGCTCCCTCTGAGGCGTTCCCGGTGCCGGAAACGCCTCTATCTCTGCGGGGGCTAGCTGGAGAGCCCAGAGCCGGTCTGGAGCTCGTTGGATGAGGTGTGAGACCTACCTCACCTCCTTGAAGCTGCGACCTACAAGGCTGGAGTCCTAACTAGTGGGGGAGGGGCGTGGACTTGCCTCTCCCAACAGCGCTGGCGGGCATTACAGAGTTCTGGGAGCGGACTGATGGTGAGAGCCTGCCACGTCCTATAATATCGCTGCACTGCCTGGGCGGGGGCCCCGGTGCCTGGGGCACCTCCATCTCTACGTGTTACAGCAAACAAATGATGGATGGAATGCTGACAATGCAAACATTCTCCCCCATGCAAAAGATCTGGGTTAAATCCATCGTTCTTTTGCCCACTACGCCACCCCAGTTTGGACCCAGCCATATACAAATCAGTCTTGACCCTGTGCCCCATGGGAACAGTCCAGACCAAACTGCCAGGCCAGGTTCTCCCTGGACCGGAAACAAGCATCCTGGGACCGGTTTCAGGGTATGTCACCCTTCTTCAGCCAGGCTAGCCTGAATCCAGTGGCGCAGTGAGCAAGGGACCCACGTCTGGACATACCCATCCCACTTAGGGCAAAAAGTGTTACAGCAAACAAATGATGGACGGAATGCTGACAATGCAAACATTCTCCCCCAGTCAAAAGATATGGGTTAAATCCATTGTTCTTTTGCCCACTATGCCACCCCAGTTTGGACCCAGCCATATGCAAATCAGTCTTGACCCTGTGCCCCATGGGAACAGTCCACCCCAAACTGCCAGGCCAGGTCCTCCCTGGACCGGGAACAAGCATCCTGGAACCGGCTTCAGGGTATGTCACCCTTCTTCAGCCAGGCTAGCTTGAATCCAGTGGCGCAATGAGCAAGGAACCCACGTCTGGGCATACCCATCCCACTTAGGGCGAAAAGTGTTACAGCAAACAAATGATGGACGGAATGCTGACAATGCAAACATTCTCCCCCAGTCAAAAGATCTGGGTTAAATCCATCGTTCTTTTGCCCACTGCGCCAGCCCAGTTTGGACCCAGCCATATGCAAATCAGTCTTGACCCTGTGCCCCATGGGAACAGTCCAGACCGAACTGCCAGGCCAGGTCCTCCCTGGACCGGAAACAAGCATCCTGGGACCGGTTTCAGGGTATGTCACCCTTCTTCAGCCAGGCTAGCTTGAATCCAGTGGCGCAGTGAGCAAGGGACCCACGTCTGGGCATACCCATCCCACTTAGGGCGAAAAGTGTTACAGCAAACAAATGATGGACGGAATGCTGACAATGCAAACATGCTCCCCCAGTCAAAAGATCTGGGTTAAATCCATCGTTCTTTTGCTGCACTAAGCCACCCCAGTTTGGACCCAGCCATATGCAAATCAGTCTTGACCCCGTGCCCCATGGGAACAGTCCAGACTGAACTGCCAGGCCAGGTCCTCCCTGGACCGAAAACAAGCATCCTGGGACCGGTTTCAGGGTATGTCACTCTTCTTCAGCCAGGCTAGCTTGAATCCAGTGGCGCAGTGAGCAAGGGACCCACGTCTGGGCATACCCATCCCACTTAGAGCAAAAAGTGTTACAGCAAACAAATGATGGACGGAACGCTGACAATGCAAACATTCTCCCCCAGTCTAAAGATCTGGGTTAAATCCATCGTTCTTTTGCCCACTATGCCACCCCAGTTTGGACCCACCTATATGCAAATCAGTCTTGACCCTGTGCCCCATGGGAACAGTCCAAACAGAACTGCAAGGCCAGGTCTTCCCTGGATCAGAAACAAGCATCCTGGGACCGGTTTCAGGGTATGTCACCCTTCTTCAGCCAGGCTAGCTTGAATACAATGGCGCAGTGAGCAAAGGACCCACGTCTGGGCATACCCATCCCACTTAGGGTGAAAAGTGTTACAGCAAACAAATGATGGACGGAATGCTGACAATGTAAACATTCTCCCCCAGTCAAAAGATCTGGGTTAAATCCATCGTTCTTTTTCCCACTACGCCACCCCAGTTTGGACCTAGCCATATGCAAATCAGTCTTGTCCCTGTGCCCCATGGGAACAGTCCAGACCGAACTGCCAGGCCAGGTCCTCCCTGGACCGGAAACAAGAATCCTGGGACCGGTTTCGGGGTTTCACCCCTCTTCAGCCAGGATAGCTTGATTCCAGTGGCATGGAGAGCACGGGACCCACGTCTGGGCATACCCGTCCCACTCGGGGTGACAAATGCAAAAACAACAGTTGATTGACAGAATGCAGAACAATGTCATACATTCACCCCAGTACAGAGATCTGGGCCTAAATCCATCGTTTTTTTGCTCACCATGCCATTCCAGTTGGAACCCAACCATATGCAAATCAGTCTTGACCCTGTGCCTCATGGGAACAGTCCAGCCTGAACTGCCAAGCCAGGTCCTCCCTGGACTGGAAACAAGCATCCTAGGACCGGTTTTGGGGTTTCACCCCTCTTCAGCCAAGATAGCTTGATTCCAGTGGCATGGAGAGCACGGGACCCACGTCTGGGCATACCCGTCCCACTCGGGGTGACAAAGGCAAAAACAACAGTTGATGGACAGAATGCAGAACAATGTCATACATTCACCCCAGTACAGAGATCTGGGCCTAAGTCCATCGTTTTTTTGCTCACCATGCCATTCCAGTTTGAACCCAGCCATATGCAAATCAGTCTTGACCCTGTGCCTCATGGGAACAGTCCAGCCTGAACTTTTCGCCCTAAGTGGGATGGGTATGCCCAGACGTGGGTCCCTTGCTCACTGCGCCACTGGATTCAAACTAGGGTCTGATGACCCCTTTCAATGGTCATCAGACTCCATCAAGTATTTGGGCCTCCATGTCACCCCACGCTCTCCTCATGGTCCCGTGTTAACTGGACCGTTCTTCGTCGTTCAGTCCTGGCAGACCTCCAGAGGTGGAAACCCCTCTACATCTCCTGGTTGGGGCATATTAACATTATCAAAATGAATATCCTACCGCGGGTCTTGTATTTATTCCAGACGCTGCCCACACCGATCCCTCAGGTGGATATACAGCATCTCCAGGGGGATCAACAGGCTTTTGTGTGGAATGGGAAATGGCCTCGCATAGCCCATTCACTGTTGATGTGACCGCGAGATAGAGGAGACCTGGCATGCCCAAATCTACTGGAATACTACTGGGCGGCACATTTAAGGTATATATCAGAATTAGTAGTGGGTGAAAGCAAGAAGCACTGGTTGCACATGGACCGTGCGGTGGCGTGTCGCCCTCTGTGGGATCTGGCCTGGCTGCCTAAGCACGCCCGACCCCAGAGTGCATATGTTGCGACCCCAACTAAGACAGTATTGGACATCTGGGACAGAATAGCTGTAAAGAAGGGACTAACTACATTTCCGTCCCCGAACACCCCTATCACAAGCAATCCGGAGTTTCCACCACGCCTACCAGCACTCGCATATAGTAGCTGGAGTGACGGGGATTGTCGGACGATACGAGACTTATTTGTGGGGGGTGTCATGAAGACCTTTGGCGACTGAAGGATCGAGTTTGCACTCCCTCTCACTGCACTGCTTCAATACCTCCAATGTTAAGACATTAGTTATCCCATCCTGAGATCCGTGTGGCGGCGGCTCGCCCCTTTACTCTCTTTGAGAAACTGGTGCGGGCTTTTGCTGGCACTAGGGGACTGATCTCTAAAACCTATCAGGTGCTACAGCACTGATAGAGCGCCATGCTCTCGTAAAATTTGTAGGGGTGCATCATAATCACCTTTAGTCTGCACCCGCATATATCCAGCTGTGTATTAATGAATAGCCGGTATAATGTAGTTCTAAACCGCATTTTTAGAGTGAATAAGAGAGTAGTTGTGTTATTAGAATTATGAAAATGTATTGCTTAATTGGGATGTGTTTAAAAAGATGCATAGATGATTTAGTTCATGTGTAGTTAAAGATGCAGTAGTTAACGTGTATGATATTACATTGCACGTGTAGTTTACGTTTTGCATATAAAAAAAATATGAGTTTATGCTTAAAGAAGTCATTAAGAATTGTCTGTTTAAAGTGTGTAAAGGCCTGACTATATATATGAAAAGGAAAGGCCTATTCGTTCTTATGTTAGCTTATTTTGTAGGCAGAGAAGGTGCTCTCTTGGAAAGGCTCTCTGGGTACAGTTGATAAATTCGTGCAGAGGGAAAAAGTCTGTTGAAACGTATCTTCTGTTGCAGGTGCAAGGACATATGCCTCGTTAGCAAAAGACTGGCTCTTTGTTTCACGAGTTAGGGTGGTGGGAGGCATGGAGATGGGAGTACACTGGAATGCAGGGATGATACCTTCAGCGGAGAAGGTGCCTGGGACTCAAGGTCATCGTAACCGTCCGGGATGAAGTAAGAGTTTCGATGGAAAAGTACGGGAAGGAAGACCTGGCCGAAGAGGCGTGACAAGGGCGTGTTCAATTGTATTTGGGTTTTGTATTAGGGACAGTGCCCCGAGGGTGGAGAGGAGAGAAGAGGTAGAGGAGACCAGAGAGGAAGGCAGAGAGAGAGATTCTAGGAAGGAGCATCTTAGAACGAGATCGAAATGCTATGTGAGTGCACTTCTTAGGAAGTCTTCACAGCTGACACCTTTTTCTTTACTCTTGCCTGGGTAGTTCGTTAAGTAGGTATGCCACCTTAGCGATAGAGTAGGGACAGCTAATGGTTTTTATGCTTATTTAGATAAATGAAGAATAAAATAGAGATTGGAGCAGTTATTGCTTGTCTAATACTTCTGGAGCTAACGATTCTTCTTATCCTGAGTCGGATGACACTCCTGCGTAGGATGCTATTTGTATTAGTGCCCATCTATTTCTTTAACCTCATGTTGAGGTGCTTGCACGTGCAGTTATTCTTGGCTGTAATAAACCCATAAAATTGAATACGGAGTCAGTGGTCTTTTAAGGTAACTGAATTCTAAATTGTCGCATGAAATAAGAAAAGGATGTTCTTCCTTTCACACTATTCAGCAGGTAAAAAGATCCTGGCGACCTGAAGATTCTTAGAGGTGATAAGATAAGGATCAGCTTTATCAGTTGGTAGCAGAGTAGGATGGTTTCCTCTGATAGTAAGGGGAGATCTAGATCAGGATAAGGGATTATTTGCCCCATAGAGCCCGAGTAATGGTGATCCAGTGGATCGTAAGAGGAGGACGTCGGCGGTCGCTGAAAACTGAGAGTGACGGTGCGGCGGAAGTAGCAGTTCATGGTAGAGTGAGTATGAACAGGGTGATGCTTGTTAGATTGCGGTGTTTAATTGTTGTGTGATGTCTCGCGGAGTTGGAATGAGAGTCGTGTGAGTGAGGATTGGACCGTGAGCGCGCGCGGGGCCGAGAGATTTGATATTGTGGTGTAGAAGACACCCAGAGCTGAGATTGTTGACCAGAGGTTGTGGGGGTCATGAGACGTCGTTGACAAACCCACTGAAGATAGGGAACATATGTGCGAGTGTGTGAATAACCGACGCTGGTCGTAGGTTGTTATGTGCAGAACATTGAGCGTTTGTATCCTATCGATTGTGTTAGAGGTGATTGTCCGGTCGTTCGCGGACAGACAGTTGCCAGATTGAGGTCAACAATCTCGAGAGGCTGGTCGGTGTGGACCGACAGTCAGAGAGGTAATTGTTCGGTAGGACGGACAGTTACTTAAGAGTGTGATTGGGACACGTGCGAGTGAGAACGGGTGAATTAAGAAGGAGGGGAACTACTGCGAGCGGAGGAAGAGTGACGTCAGTAAGGGCCGCGCTGCGATAGGCCGGTTGGTGTGAGCCGCGCTGGCATTGGTGGACTGAAGTCAGGAAGTAAAACAAAATATTGGGTGCGAACAGAAATCTGCTTTATCATGAAATGTTTTAAGTTTTACGAGAACTCTGTAGAGGAGATAGACATGTGGTTACTCGGGGAGGAGAGGAAGCCCCTCCCGAGGATACGCCAGCACATTACATGGCTAAGAATGTAGGATTACATACTATAATTTGGCTTGAAAATTGGCATAAAATGACAGAAGGGGAAGAAGAATTGACTTTCCCACGCTATGGTACTTTCAGGTTGGAAGTGCTATATCAGTTGAAATCTGTGATGTCTTCCTTGCGACCGCTACCCAGACCTACACAGTTCGAGGCATTACATGCATGGATTAGAGCAGCGTACAACAGGAAGAGAGACAAAAGCCAAGAAAGGGTGAAGAAGTCGATCAGGGCATTTCAAGATGCGAGATGGGATGCACTGGAGAAAAGATGGAGAGTGGAGACAATTGAGGGGGATAGATTATATCCGTTGTTAGAGGGAACGGGAGGTACGCAGGGAAAAAGCACAGAGGAAGATGACAGTGATATGGATGACAGCTTGTTAGACAGACTGCTGGCAGAGAGACCACCTCCATTAAATCCAGAATATAGCACAGGAAATTCGATTGTGGCAGGAGGGATGGACGAGTCACACAATCAGACAAACATGAGAGTAGTGGGAAAAATCTCCACAGGAACGGAGGGAGCGGGAACCCAGTCTCCCATGGGGAATATGCGGTTGCCGGACTCCCTGACTGTACCCGTTACCATTGGTCCTATAGTATCAGTGTATGACCCAGATCAAGTGAGTGAAGGAAGTCTAATGCTGACTACAGGGAGAGAGGGGATCAGCGCAGGAGGGAATGGCGCAGAGGTACAATTGGTCCGTTCTCCGAAGCCCATAGAAACAAGCACGCCATTGCCAGCCACCGCAGACTCCTCTAGTGGACAGGTGGATGAGAGACCGGCAAGACCAGGGTCTTTATTCGAGTCCAAGTCAGCTTTGAGGATGTGGACACCATCTGTAAGGAATCAAAGCGATAGAATGCCAGGAGATAGGGAACGAGACATCTTAGAAAATAGACCAGGTTCCAGGAATACGATAGAAGAGAGCAAGTCACGAGAACAAAGCAGTGACTATGACGAGCGGAATGGTGCGGTTTGTCGCGAAATGCTGAGGAGTGCAGTGAAGGCGAGGTTGTTGGATGTAGTGAGACTAAAGGCAGAGGTAGACGAAATGATTAGTGGGAACCTGCCCTTGGAGAGAATAGAGATCTATGAGCCAGACGAGCTGCTTTTTGTAGCAAAGGACGTGACTCGTAAAGCAAGGGCCGCCCATGAGAAATTGACAGAATTGGCCAAGAAATATGAGGTGGATACAAATAAAACGAAATCGTTGCAAGGATCACATAGGTTGCAATATAGTGATCAAGAACTGGAGGAGAAAAGGATCACAGGATTAAGGACGCATACTAAAGACCTGATTGTAGGGATGCGTATATGGATAATGCTGAATAAATGGGAGGAAAGGTGGTCAAAGAAGAAGATTGCCAAAAAGACTGTAGGAGAAACGCCGCCCCCGGGGGGAGGGGTGACGGGCGTAGGGAACTATCCTTTACGGGAATTACAGAACGGAGGGTACGTGCATGTGCCGTGGAGTAGAGGTGATTTGGCTGCGTTTACAAATGAGTTTCCTCGGCTGAGGGAAAAACCCGTAGAGTGGTACAAACAGGTTGAGCGTTTCGTCAAAATTTCAAAGGTATTATGGACTGATTTGAACACCTTGTTTGATATAGTGGTACCAGGAGATTTGTGGACAGCTTGTAAAATTGCAGTTGAGTGGCCGACCTTTGAACCTGAGAGAGATGCCGTTACAAATGGTCCATCACCCATTGTTATGAAAAAATTAGAGCAAGTGATTACATGGTTGAAGTTGAAGATCTCGCCCCAAGACATCGATTGGGTTAAGATAGATCGAACCGTGCAGGAACCGAAGGAGACGGTGCATGAGTATTATGAAAGACTCTTGCAGGCTTTTAAACAGTATAGCGGATTAGATGCCTTAGACCCCAAGGATATGGGACAGTTTGTCTCAAAGTTTGTCTTGGGATTGAGACCAGAGGTCAGCCTCATGATACAGCACCATTTGGTCTGTTGGCAGAACAAGCCGGTAGATGAAATCTTGCGGTATGCGAGGTACTGTAGCGACGAAGTGGACTCGAAGCACCGGAAGCTAAAGGACAAACTGATGCTCGTTCAGATGCAGACAGCTCAGGTCCAGCCTAGTGGAGGGACGCTGGGAAGGAGACAGGGAAATTACCAAGGGAACCAAAATGGGCAAGGCCAGGGAAAGGGGAAACCTATAGATCCCAAGACGGGGATGGATGTGGCGACACTGAAGAAGACCACTGCGTGTCATCTGTGTCATCAGATTGGACATTGGAAGTGCGAGTGCCCCTTGAACTCAGTCAACCAGGTGCAACAGGAGGTAGAAGTGGTTCAGGTACCCGTGCCGGAGGTAGTTAATACAGTGATGAGGCCCAGATCGATGAAAGGGGGGACGTATAACCCACAAGTGCAGGTCCCCCAGCCACCAAGAAGTTTGCAAGGAATGCGGACCTACCAGCAGATGCCCCTTTTCGAAGGGTATGGCGGGTACAGTCCAGACCCGTTGGCCTGACGGTGCCTGAGGGGGGAGGAAGATTGCACACTTGGAGCAGTCTTGGAGGTAGACCAGAGAGGACCTTTTGTGGAGGCGGACATTGATGGTCATCCTACTACTCTTTTGGTTGACACTGGTGCTACCCGGTCCACTGTAAGATCAGCAGTGGTCCCCAACCTACCCCTCTCGGGACAATCGATCCAAGTTGTTGGAGTGGCGAACAAAAGAATAACTAGCCCACTGACCGAACCGATTCCAGTGAGGATAGGCTCCTTCCAAACTAGACATCAGTTTGTGGTGTGCGATACGAGCCCGGTTTGTCTTTTGGGAAGAGACCTATTATGTAAATTGAACTGCACTATCTATTGCACACCTAGGGGAGTGGAGGTTCAGACGAAGGATGATGATGCCACCTTCAAAGTTGCCAATCAACACTTGTGTATAGAAATGTATCCAGTGGTGACAGTGGAAGAACTTCCACTGGATTTGAGAGATTCCGTGTCGCAAGAGGTGTGGGATTTCACAGGAGAAGAGATTGGACTGATCAAGGGGGTTGAACCTGTGCAGATCCAGGTGAAGCAGAATGCGGAATTCCCTAGAACGCCCCAGTACAATCTGTCGCCTGAAACGATCGCAGGGATTAAGCCTGTAATCGAGTCTATGATCAAGCAAGGCATTCTGAAGGAGATAAGAGGTAGCCCATGTAATTCACCCATCATGGGACTACAGAAACCGAGCGGGAAGTTCAGGATCGTGCAAGACCTGCGAAAGGTTAACACGATAGTTATCCCATGTTGTCCAGTGGTACCAAATCCATCGGTGATACTGTTTCAGATCCCATGTGAAGCCGAGTGTTTTACTGTCATTGATTTGTGTCAAGCATTCTTCTCGATACCGCTCCACGAGGAAAGCCAATTTCTTTTTGCTTTCCGGCTGGAAAATCGTGTGTTAACATGGTGTCGTATCCCTCAAGGGTATACAGAGAGTCCATCGATCTTTAATCAGATCTTGAAGAAGAATCTTGAGAGTCTCGTGTTGCCACAGAACTCAGTTCTTGTGCAGTACATAGACGACCTGCTTGTGGCATCGGAGACCGAAGATGCTTGCAGGATAGACACGATAGCCCTACTGAATCATTTGGCAGAGAATGGACACAAGGTATCCCCGAACAAATTGTAGAACTGTCTAAATGAGGTACAGTACTTGGGCCACAGATTAGAAAAAGGCAAGAGGAAGGTGTCACCAGATCGAATTGAGGCAATAATGAACATGGCAGTGCCCACCACTCAGAGAGAAGTCAGGATGTGCTTGGGAATGGTCGGCTATTGTCGTCAGTGGATTCCCAGTTTTTCCTTGAGAGCAAAGCCTTTGCAGAGGCTTACGCACAAGGATGTGAGTGATCCGGTACCATGGGATGAGGAGTGCTTGGTGTCATTCCTAAGACTGGGAGAAGATTTGTGCAGTGCACCAGCTTTGGGAATGCCTGATTACAACAAGGCTTTCTCACTGTTCTGTTGCGAGAGGGAGGGTTGTGCATTAGCGATCTTAGCTCAGAACCATGGAGGTGTCCGTAGACCAGTTGCTTACTTTTCAGCTACTCTAGATCCAGTAGCTTCTGCGTTGCCCGGATGTCTAAGATCCGTTGCTGCAACAGGTGTCAGCATTGAAAGATGTGAAAGCATTGTAATGGGTCATCCTTTGACTGTTTATGTGCCACACTCGGTTGAATTGTTGATGACCAGGACAAAGACTCAGCACCTAACGAATAACAGGTTAACGAGGTATGAGCAAGTGATACTTGCCGCAGAGAATGTGACTCTGAAAAGGTGCTCCGTCTTAAATCCTGCGACATTAATGCCCATACCGAATGCAGATGATGAAGATTGTACGGACCATGATTGTCTTGACGTGACTGAACTGTGCACCAAACCGAGACCTGACATTGTCGATGAACCACTGATTGACCCAGATGAAATTTTCTTTGTCGATGGTTCATGTCTAAGAGACAGTGTCGGCCAACTAAGAGCAGCATTTGCTGTATGTACCATTTCAGGAGTGGTTGAGGCCACTTGCCTAGAAGGAGTACACTCCGCGCAGGTAGCTGAGATCATTGCCTTGACTCGTGCCTGTTTGGCCGCTGATCAAATTCGAATCACGATCTACACGGACAGCCAGTATGGGTTCGGTGTGGTTCATGACTTCGGACAGTTATGGTCCCAGAGGGGATTTTTGACATCATCTGGCTCACCCATTAGGAATAGAGAACATGTAAGACAACTGCTAGTTGCATTGCAATATCCGAAGGAAATCGCAGTTGTCAAGTGTTTTGCACATGGAAAGGGGGAGGATTTTGTGTCTTTGGGAAACAATTATGCGGACGAAGTCGCCCGCTTCTGTGCAGAACAAGGATGTATATTTACAGAGGGTTACACAGGAGACAGCAAGAAAGAACCGAGCTCAACATGATGTTGGCCATGGCAGACACTTGGGAGGAACTCAAGCGATTGCAGGATGAGGTGACAGATCAAGAACGGAATGGATGGGTCAAAGCAGGATGTGAAAGAGGGGATGTGGATGTTTGGGTTTCCAGTGATGGGAGAGCTGTACTGCCAGAAAATATGCGGAGCCCCATGGCGAGACTAATACATGGACTGGTACATCTTGGTAGAGATGCAATGATGCGTGTGTTTAGACAAACGTGGTATAACCCACGATTTCGTGCGATTGCTGAAGCAGTTTGTCAGAGGTGTGTTACGTGTCAACAGATGAATGCTGGAAAGAAAACTGTAGTCACCTTGAGTCACATTGGGAGGTCAGGAGGACCCTTCAATAGGATGCAGCTAGACTTTATAGAAATGCCTAAGTGCAATGGGTTGAGGTACATTTTGGTGGTGGTGTGTGTATTCTCACGGTGGGTGGAGGCTTACCCAACACGCAGGTGTGACACCCTCACAGTGGCTAAGTTATTGTTGAGGGAACTCAGCCCGAGGTTTGGTTTTCCGACCTCTTTGGAATCAGATAGAGGGACACACTTCCACAGTGAAATCATGAAGCTGCTTTGTGCGGCACTGAATGTGGATCAAAGATTGCATTGCAGTTATCGACCAGAGGCTTCTGGGATAGTGGAACAGGTTAATGGAACCTTGAAGGCAAGAATGGCAAAAATGTGTTCATCAACGTCTCTGAAGTGGCCTGACGCATTGCCACTTGTGCTGATGAGCATTCGAAGTGTCCCAGACAGGAGAACTGGGTTGTCCCCTCATGAAATCTTGATGGGAAGGGCAATGCGGTTGCCAGCAGTACCGGCTACAGCTTTGATAAACATCACTGATGACTTGATTCTCGATTACTGTAAAGGACTATCTGATGTGGTCCGTTCTGTGTCCCAGCAGGTGCAAGCTGCAGCTGTTCCGGCCTCGAGTGATCTGTGCCACGACTGGGTGCTTGTCCAAAAGCACGTGAGGAAGAGCTGTCTGGATGTTCGGTGGCGAGGCCCGTACCAGGTGATACTGGTAACGAACACAGCAGTGAAGTGTGGAGGATTGCTGAACTGGGTACATGCTTCCCATACCCGCAGAGTTTCAGCACCCTCAGAAGAAACAGCTCCTCTCGTAGATGAAAATCCAGCTGATGTGGCAGGGCCACATGAGAGGACAAGTCAAGCTGTGAGGGCCGCTGACACAGCTGGTTGTGCACCAGAGCAGGCTGAAGGGGGTTCCGACAACCCGAACCTCGACTCTGACTCGGATGACAGAGGTGGTGCAGTGGGTGGAGTGGAGTCAAATTCAGCAGAAGAAGGAAGTGGTGCACAGGGTATAGAAGGGGAAGGCGGAAGAACAACCAGAATTGAGGAGGCTTGACCCGAAAGACAGAGGCGACTGAATCTGAGGTTGGCACCCGAAAGAGATCTTGCTCCAGTGTCCGAAACGTCTGGAACAGAAGCAAGTGACAAAGAGCAGACCCAAGAGGGTCGGAGGAGGTCGAAAAAAATGAGGGTACCTTGCCAGAGATACTCTAACCCTGAGTGGACTTACACAGTGACTTATGCAGGGGGTAGTGAGCTCGGGGAGGCTGAGGTCTGTGCAGGTGGTCAGCAAGAGCCCGAGCGTGGTACTGAAAGTGATACTGTTAATACCAGGACTCGAAGTCGAAGGAATACTGACCCTCATGGTTCCGAATCCCCCGCTTCTGAGTAAAGTCCGAGAATTGGTTTTGTATCGACTCGAATTTCCGTCTTTTGGATTTGAGCCGTCTTCACATGAAATGACAATTCTTCGCCTTGAACTTTTGTATCATGTTTTAGAAGCACTTGCAGATGATCTTATCGTGGATGAAATATAACCTGTTGTAAATAAAAGTCTAAAGAAGAAGATAACCTAGGTCCGAGTGGAAGAAGAATAAACTTAGGGACTTTCCACCGAAGAGGAACAAGAGCTTAGGGAAGTCTTTTTCTGGACTATGTAAATAAGACACTGTTGTTGAAAAGGGGATTTCCAGAGGTTTTGAAGTGGTTCTCGAACTGGTTAAGCATGTCACGTGCGGAGAAGACAGAGACTTTTTGAGTGTTCATTGCTGAAACTAAGAACTTTTGAGAACGTTCGAGATCATGGAGGCTGGAGATCCACATCGTAGATCCAAATTGATCGTAGGCACACTTATAGGGGGTGTGATAGTTTCTATAATCATAGTAGTTGTAGTCTCATATATAGTTCCACAAGAGCTAGCAGTAGAGGGGGTGCCAGGGACTCCTACACCTACTACACCTAGCAAAAAGGAGGGAAACATAGGAGCTGACAAAGCTTTGCTAATAGAAGAGAGTCGTAGATTGCATGTAGATTTGTCTAGAAGTGATTTTAAGCTTAATGCATACGCCAAGCTGCTATATGAGTATGTAGATGCGATGGATGCGAAAGATTGCTATGTGTGTATGCAGTTGCCTGCTTCAGTGGATGAGGGTATTAGATATCACCATCTTCCACTGGCGTATGGGATTTCATGTAGTCTGTTGCTTAGTATATTTAGGCTTTCCTGTTTTCAGTTTCTATTTTTGGTACATTCTGGTGGGGTTTTTTCAGTGTTTTCAAGTGATTTCAATACCTTAAAAAAACAGGGGTTATCAGTGGTTAAACATTTTCATGCCATTAAAAACTACAGAAACAGTGTTTTTCCGGTGTTTACGGAACGTTTTGCTTTTATTATTGCTTGCTTTCTGCACTGATAGCACATGGTATATAGACCGTGTAAGTGTAGTGTATATGAGGTCCAAACAGATTTTTGCAAATTAAACTTATTGTAGTACACCATACAATACTTCTTCAGTGAGTCTTTGGTCATGTGCGCTCGCTCTTTCCTTCCCATGTAAACTTCTGTGAAAAGGCCCTCTCAACATTGGCACTTGAGATGGGCAACGCCAAAACAGCCAGTACACAATTTGTTAACTCTGGCCACTGACATAGCTTTCCATGCCAATACTGGTTCACTTGAAGATTGCGATTCTCAGGGCAGGTTCTGCAACATTTGCGCTGATCTTGGCACTTATGCCCTCAGAGTTATTGAAGCGGTCAAAAATGAAGCAGCACTTTTGAAACTACGGAGGAAATTCCCCTTTACGGAAGGGGTCTAGAATAGAGTACCACAGTGAGGTTTCATTGACTTCAAATGCCATTGGTGATGAAGGGACATTTCTATGCATCATTGTAAGCCATTTCTCATACATTGTAAAATAAAAGTTCCTGAATTGCTCTTCACCATTGCTTTGCTTACCAAGTGGCAAGCACTCTAACATGGAACATGTTGCAGTGCCAAAGTCACTAAAGGTGTCACCCAGCCTACTCTCAAGGAGATGTTTCACATCTACACCAATTGTACACCAATTATGTTGAACACTTGAGGTGTTGGCAATTCGCCTACTATCAATACTGACTCACTAGAAACTAGGGGCTGATGTTTTAAGGGTTTTTACCCATTCTCTGTGGGTAAATGTGATGACACATATTCGGAAAGATTCTTATGAAACTAGCCATTTTGCCTATCAGTGAAAGAATCAAACACAGCCAAAATATCAAATATGATTTTGATATTTCCTGATTCACTACAATTTATAAAATAATTAAACAAGACCTAAAACATGCTTCTAAACCCTGCATCTTTAGACCAAAGACCACAAAACTGAAAAAAACAAAAGGAAGAAGAAACAATATTTTAGTGGCATCCCTAAACAACAAAACTCAAGCAGAATAATGTTAGCCGAGACTTTCTTACTGCTAGCTTGTATAACAAAGTTACATTGTATTGGCCCCTTCAGGAAGAAAAAAAATGACTCTTTCACTCTCTTTTTCCTTTCTTTGAATGGCATTTAGTTTGTGGTTGTGCAGGTGTTTTTTCAGTGTTTATATGTTTTCACTGGTAAAGGCTATTTCTCTTTCAGTGGAGTTTTATCAGTTATTATAGGTTTAAACCTAAAACCGGACAGCCTAAATATATTCTATGAAAGAGATCAGTTTGAGTATTTCTTTTCCAATTACGATGCAGTGCTTCCTGAAGTTCCAGCTTACAAACATTTGAATAAATACGACTATTATAAGTCAGAAGATAGGCTTAGGAAGTACTTCATACCATCTTTGGAATTAGATACAGCATATGCCCACCGACATAACTTGACGTGCTCATTGTCAGATGTAGAGAAGAAGTTTGTAGATCAGGTAGAAGATAGATATAGAAAATTAACACAGAAACGAGACACAGGAGGTAGTCCAGTAGATTGGACCGAGGAGGAAAGATTGCACCGAACAAAAGGAAGTTATGGTCCTATAGCATTGGACAAGGAGCAGAAGGGAAAGCTGTGTGTGAGACGTTATCAGACCTACTATGAAAAGGTCCCGGTGGGACAGAGTACGTGTGATCATGTTTTCACCATGGAAAAGTCAGCAAAGAATTTTCTGCAAGGCCCTGTACAAGTGATACCTACGGTGTATTTTGTGTGTGGAAGGAATGCTTATGTGAGATTGCCTGCGAACTGGTATGGTACGTGTTACTTGGGTATAATATTTCCAAAGATTTACCATGCAGAGGATTTGGAGCTTTTGGAAGGTGGAAAGCATTCAAGAGTGAGGAGTGGTGCGAGTGCAGGAGTTGTAGTGGGAGATATCTTTGGAGCAATGATACCAAGTTTGGGAGTGGTCTTGAATGATGTAAAGATCCGGAGATTGGCGACTGTGATAGATGAACTATCAATGAATACAGCAAAGTCGCTGGTACTTGTGGAGGGAGAGATGTTGTCAATAAGGACAATGGTTTTGCAGAATCGCCTTGCTTTGGATGTCTTATTGGCAAAAGAGGGCGGAGTCTGTAAATTGTTGAAGGTTCAAGAGTGCTGTACTTATATACCAGACCACAGCAAGGATCTGGAGAAATATATAAGTAACATCACTACGATTCACACGAAAATAGCAGACTTGACTGAAGAGGGAGTTTGGGAGAAGGTTGGAAAGGGATTCGGTCAAGTGGGGAGCTGGTTTGCGAATTTAGGAAAGGGATTTCTTGGCTATGTTCTGAGACCTCTCCTTATTGTGGTGGTTTGTGTGGTTTGCCTGTGGGGTCTGATCAAAGCATACAAATGGTATCGAGCAGGCAGAGCTGAGAGGGCTTTGAGAGAAAATGAGACGAGAATGGCTAGACTGCAGGACAGTCACTATCGAAACCTTAAGAGTTTGGAGAGATTCCGACAAGGGAGAATGGCAACGAATTCTGTTTAGGTCGGTTCTTTCTCCAAGGGAGTGAAAAGATGTGATGACAGGAGTCATCAAAGGGGGGAACTGATAGAGCGCCATGCTCTCGTAAAATTTGTAGGGGTGCATCATTATCACCTTTCTGCACCCGCATATATCCAGCTGTGTATTAATGAATAGCCGGTATAATGTAGTTCTAAACCGCATTTTTAGAGTGAATAAGAGAGTAGTTGTGTTATTAGAATTATGAAAATGTATTGCTTAATTGGGATGTGTTTAAAAAGATGCATAGATGATTTAGTTCATGTGTAGTTAAAGATGCAGTAGTTAACGTGTATGATATTACATTGCACGTGTAGTTTACGTTTTGCATATAAAAAAAATATGAGTTTATGCTTAAAGAAGTAATTAAGAATTGTGTGTTTAAAGTGTGTAAAGGCCTGACTATATATATGAAAAGGAAAGGCCTATTCGTTCTTATGTTAGCTTATTTTGTAGGCAGAGAAGGTGTTCTCTTGGAAAGGCTCTCTGGGTACAGTTGATAAATTCGTGCAGAGGGAAAAAGTCTGTTGAAACGTATCTTCTGTTGCAGGTGCAAGGACATATGCCTCGTTAGCGAAAGACTGGCCCTTTGTTTCACGAGTTAGGGTGGTGGGAGGCATGGAGATGGGAGTACACTGGAATGCAGGGATGATACTTTCAGCGGAGAAGGTGCCTGGGACTCAAGGTCATCGTAACCGTCCTGGATGAAGTAAGAGTTTCGATGGAAAAGTACGGGAAGGAAGACCTGGCTGAAGAGGCATGACAAGGGCGTGTTCAATTGTATTTGGGTTTTGTATTAGGGACAGTGCCCCGAGGATGGAGAGGAGAGAAGAGGTAGAGGAGACCAGAGAGGAAGGCAGAGAGAGAGATTCTAGGAAGGAGCATCTTAGAACGAGCTCGAAATGCTATGTGAGTGCACTTCTTAGGAAGTCTTCACAGCTGACACCTTTTTCTTTACTCTTGCCTGGGTAGTTCGTTAAGTAGGTATGCCACCTTAGCGATAGAGTAGGGACAGCTAATGGTTTTTATGCTTATTTAGATAAATGAAGAATAAAATAGAGATTGGAGCAGTTATTGCTTGTCTAATACTTCTGGAGCTAACGATTCTTCTTATCCTGAGTCGGATGAGACTCCTGCGTAGGATGCTATTTGTATTAGTGCCCATCTATTTCTTTTAACCTTGTGTTGAGGTGCTTGCACGTGCAGTTATTCTTGGCTGTAATAAACCCATAAAATTGAATACGGAGTCAGTGGTCTTTTAAGGTAACTGAATTCTAAATTGTTGCATGAAATAAGAAAAGGATGTTCTTCCTTTCACACTATTCAGCAGGTAAAAAGATCCTGGCGACCTGAAGATTCTTAGAGGTGATAAGATAAGGATCAGCTTTATCAGCACTCAACCCCGAATTGCACCCATAAATATCAAACTGACTGCCATGACGCGACCCCGGGGGGAATTACCCACAAACAGTGGGAAACACAATGGCGAGACATTCCCAAAACCTACTGCAGCCTCGCCTCTCGTAAGACTGCATATAAGCTGATGCTTCAATGGTACTATACACCCACTCACCTGGCTGTTATTTATTGCACGGTCCCCAGTCTCTTCTGGTGCTGAAGGAAGGATGAAGGTGTTCTGTATTACATATGGTGGACATGCCAGGTGATAACTACATTCTGGAAGGAAGTTTTGGGACACATTATGGGCGCCATTGGGTTCCCACTCCCACACCTGCAACACACAATAATCTTAGGTATACGCCCCCCCAACATAACCGCGATGACCAGCGCTGATTGGGCCCTAATAAGTCATTTACTCCTGGCAGCGCGACAACTTATAGCGTGCGCATGGAAACAAACCTCGCCTCCCTCTGTGGCCCAATGGTTCGCTAGGGTATGGCACATCCTAGCGATGGAGAGACTTTCCCACAGCTTAGTGAATACCGAAAATAATTTCAACACATATGGCAGGCATTGATATTTTATCTTATGCGCTTATTGCTTTAGTCCCCCAAAGCTTAGAACTCTCCAGCTCTTTACATGCGACTAAAGCGTGCGCCCCCTTAGCCTCCATGGAATACACCAAGCGCTGTTGGTGCCTGCTTCTCCCTCTGACACGCCAGACCCTGGAACGTCTTCTGGACACCCCACACCGCATATCATGCTACGACCTGTATAGACTTTGTTTGGTTGATGTTGTCAGTTTTATTTTTCGACGCTATCCTGACCATAGGGACCAACACACACTAAGCTACACGATGCTCTTGACATAAAGTGCTAGCAGCCACGCCAAGGACTAAACAGGGACAGGCACTCCCTCAAGGCCACGGACGTGCTTCATGGACTCATCTAGTCCAGCTGGGCCGAACTAGGGACATACATGCACCGCGTCTAACGTTATTTGTGATGACAAGCCGCCCTAAGCTCTAAACATATTGATGTCCTTTTGCAGCTTGTCCATGACATTTGTATTGATTATCTTAACGCGGCCGGCCTGAAGAGGTTGTAGGCGACTTGCTGTGTATCTACATGTTCGATATCCTGGTGTCATTGTATGTATTAACGCTGCCGGCCTGGTCAGGGTTGTAGGCAAAATGCTGTGTTCAACAACGATTGTCTCTAATAAAAGTTTTTAAAACAGAAAAAAAAGAATGGCAAAACGAGGAGAAATACTTTTATTTCTCCTCATTTTTGCTTTTTCTATGTATGCTGCATTCTGCAGCACACATAGAAAGTGCAAAACGCCAATATGGTGGAAGGGAGCCTGCGTTGTCGCTAGGCAGCTAATTTTAGAACCAGTGCTAGGGATAACACAGGGGTGCACCGCATTGTTGTAAATACTATGCATCCCTGCGTTTTTGGAAATGTTGGAGCGCGGCACTGCCGAATTTGGGGCAGCGCCATGCTCCAACATTTCGTTGTTAATATGCCCCAGTGTCCTCTAAGTGAAAACCATGGTCTTAGTAACGTCCAAAAATGCTTTACAGATACAAACCAGGGTAATGTAGGTGATTGCTGGCAGTAAAAGCACAAGTTATGGACCGGTTATGTAATCAGCCTCCACAATGTCTCTCTGAATGGCTACATATAAAACTAACTTAACTTCATATAGCGCCTCATGCCAGACGTCTACCATTTTAAGTTCTTTAAATAAGAGATATTGCTATTACATATTTCTGAAAACAGTAATTATGCATTTCCCAGAAACAACCCCTGTCTGTAACGTAGACACGGGATTCACTCAGGTGCATGGCATTCAGGTAAACTACCTCGAGTTAAATCTCAATATTCTTGGTAAAGATGTGAAATACAAATCAAAATACTGCAGACTATTAGTTGCAGATTTATCATCCTTCATCATGTTATGCTAAATATCCATCATGTATGAACCAGATGGCATTATTTTAAGGGTCTCTGATTTCAGAAATAACAATAAAAACCGATGGATACTGTGAAAATCAAGACCCGTTGTAAAGAAACAGCATTTCTGCTGTGTTGTCCCGGAAATTATTTGATTTTTGAGCTCTGGCAAATTGGCAATTGGATCTCTGTGAAGTTTCGGCTTGCCAAACATGATTGAAGTGTATGTGCCCTGGTTAATTATGGAAAACAGTTTTACCTTTAAAGTGGCATACATGATTATGTCCTGAGCCAGCCCTAACATGTGCAAATATGTCACAAGCTGTAAAAAGTCAGATTTCAAACGTAAGGCTGCAACCAATGCTTTAACCCACTTGTATTTTGAGCAAAACCTACTACATGAGCTGAGAAGCAGGCATGTAACACTGAAGGCCAAGCTTTGGGTTTGGAAGTGAAAACTAAGCTAATTTTTACATAGATTAAAAATCTTGTACATCATCTTTCTTGTACCTTGCAAAAGGTAGATCAAGCAGCTTAGAGCTTAAAGCTACAATTTATCTTGTGCACAAATCTACATTTGAGATAGGTACCATCAGCTTGCAAGCTTTTTTGCAGGCTTTTACAAGTGCTAATTTTTGCTACAATCAATTATTTCCTAGCTCCAGTTAGAAATTTGGTAGACATAATTTTCGCAGCATATAACTAACTATTTATGAAAATAACAAATAATTAGACAACATAGATTTTTATTTTTTATGCTGCAAAAATGAAATTTATCAGGTTGTCTTTCTTTTTTTCTTTACTTACTTTATTTCAGCCGATGGCCATAAAAGTAATACAATTAAAATAATTATAAAAGTAATCACAATACAATGTGAGCAGGAAAATATATAGATACCAGGCATAAAGTATTCGTAGCGGCATCCACTCTTGGTCTAGGGACACAGAACAGATGTACAAACACTTGACCATAGACAAAACCTATTGCGGTGCGTCATTTCTAGTAGTGCAGTTTATAGATGTCATGCTGTAGTAAATGTGTTTGAAAAGCTTCGGACCAGAATGATAAACTTTCAAATGTAGACACCCCAATAAAATGCATTGCTAGGCACGTGCATACTACATTTAACACATAGAACATAGGGATTTATCCATTGTGGAACAAAGATGGTATGGATAGCGGAATACAACCGGGGTTGCATATGCTTCCCTGTCGCACAGACAACCTCTCTGAATAAAGTGCAAGTGCTTCAGCTTACATTATTGTTAAAAACACAAATTATAAAATCAGTAACACCATGATGAACAAAGGGAGAGGGATTTGCATTAGGCAGAGGGCGAAAAAGGGGTAAGAGAACCAATTGTTTGCCGAATTTACCATATGTTCTTCAAAAATTTTGTAATGGAGAAGACAATGACTGGAGACGTGTCTGCTCTACATAGTCTTATCTCTACCCTCTATCAGGCAACACCAGCACAGAGGAGCAAGCCAAAGCCTACACTGCTTATAATACCTTGGGCAAAAAAAGAGGAGATGATTGTCAGTTCTTTAGCACTTCTGCAAACAGGACACATTTTACTGCCTCCTTCTTGACTATTCCATTTAGCAGTAAAGGTAGCAAGCGGTAATGTACCTAACCTGAATCTTATGTAAAGAGCTTTTGTGAATGGAGGGCCAATGTCATTCATATAGTTTTCAAAATAAGAGGTAGGCTGGATTCCTATGAAACAATCAGTCATTTTGCCCAAGGATACCTGTTTGGAGAATTCAACATCCAGAAGCTCCCAATAGATGGCCTTCAAACTCTTATTTGCGGAAGATGGGATAGTTTCATGGGACAACCAATATTCGTGCAGATTCATAAAGTATAAGGACTGTTCTCCATAGTCCAACCAGGGTAGCAGAACACCTCTCTGTGAGTTATCGAGAACATCTCTTAATCCCACCCTATATTCTGCCAGCTCGGGCGTAGACCATATCAGCAACCAGAACAGAATAGGTTTAAGGTATTCGATAGGCCGGAATCTTAAGTCATGTTTAAAAATCAATGGCGTGCTTTGGGGCAATTTAAGGGCTGCTCTTACAAATTTATTCTCAGCCACCTCCAGGGCTTTTAAATTGACATATCCCCAGAGTTCAGCTCCATATGTTGTGGCAACTACAGCTTTGGCCCTCCAGACCTCAAGAAGGGGTGAGATTGGATGGAACAAGGTCTTGTTTGCACATTTTAAAATTGCTGCTGCCATGTGCTTTAATATAAGGGTACTTTTGGTAACCTGGGTGCCCCAGATATTTGCTCTAGAGAGGTGAATGCAGAGATAATCAAAATCTAACACTTTCTCCAGCTCCTCTCCTTCAAACATTATTGATCCTCTGAAGCATCTATGAGAGTGGACGGCCATACATTTTGCCTTACTCGCACTAATTGCCAGTCCATGATCTAGGCAGAATTTGTTAAACTTACTCAAAGGGTCTCCAGGCCGTTGGGGGATTTTAATGCTAATAAAGTCCTGTCTGCGAATATTATGGAAGGTATTTTGGTGCCCCCTAGCACCAGAGAGTCGTTATCTCAACCCAAGAGGTAATCAATTAAGTCATTTATAAACAGCAGGAACAGCGTGGGGGCAAGGAAGCATCCTTGCCTGACTCCTTTTGCAACGTTAAAGGGATTGGTGTTTCCCCATTTGTACCCCATCTGACTTGGGCAAAACCATCATAGTGAAGCCTGGCAAATAAATCGAAGAGGGGTGGGGAAGTCCAAGGCTTTCTAGTGTATGCCATAACTTATCCCTAGGGACAATGTTGAATGCTGCCTTGACATCAACAAAAGCTGCATAAAGGCCACCCCTTTTTATGTCTACTTCTTCCCACCTTATTAATTGAAACCTAAAAACCTGGTCGACTGTGCTAATTTTGGGATAAAATCCAGCCTGAAACTGAGTTAAAATGTTGATTTTCTTCGACCCAGGTAAGGAGCTGATCTAATGAAAGCTTACAAAAGATTTTTTGGGAAGAATCAATAAAGCTGATTGGGTGGTAGTTGGCTGGATCAGACTGCGGACCTTTCGTATGTATGGGAATAAGCTCCGCCCCTTTCCATGAGGTTGGAATCTCGCCTCCTGCTAAAATGGCATTAAAAACACATGTAAGGTAGGGTGCTCAAATTGCCAGTTTGGACTTAAAGAGATCCACTGGGATTCAACCTAACCCCGGTGCCTTTCCTGCCTTCTGAGATCTAATGGCCACTGTTACTTCGGTCACTGAGAATGCCCATCCATCCTTAGTAGTATCTAGTTTAAAAAGAGTCTTGCAGGATGAGGTGGGCACCATAGAATCAGGGGGATCAAAGTTCACAGGGGTTAGAGGTCAGCTACTATATAAAGATTTAAAATGATTCACCCAATCTTGTGGGATAATATGTGCTTCAGGCTTCATCCTATTTGTCTTGGCGCCATGTGCTATTATATGCCAGAAAGCTACCTGGCCCCCTAAGCTTGTTGCAGACAAAATTTTATTCCAAATTGCTGTATCCCATGTATTTTTTTCATGTTTCAGGACTAGTTTGTAGGTTGCTATAGCTGACTTCATATCCTGCGAGAACCCTCTTTTAAGGGCACCAAGGAGATTGCACTTAGGTGACCTACAAGTCCTGTCGTACCATGTGGGATCTGCCTTCTGAGAGAAGTTCTTACATGAGGGAGGTTTAGTAAGGAAGCTAATTTTCAATTTTCCAAGCCACTTGGAATGAGCATCCATAATTATGTCAGGAGCTTCCTCAAAGCTGGCCATGTAAGACAAAATATAGAATACGTCATGATAGAGTAGGGTATACTTGGATTCATTGTCCACAATGCGCTCCCACGTAATTCTTCTCCAGTTGTTACTGATTGAAAGAACATCTCCAGGCAAGTGAGGAGTCATACTCTCCCGTTCACCACTTCCACAAAGGGAGAGGCGAAGAGAGAAGTGGTCACTCTCATATATAGGCAGGACTTCCATATCAATAAGATTTCCCCAGGATTGGACATGTGATAAAAAATAGTGAATACAGCTCTGGTAGATACTTCTTTAGAAACGTAGGCTGCATCTCCAAATCATATTTGGTTCTACCATTACATGCCCTCAAATGGCAAACCAGCATTTTCAGGGCAACTAGTGGAACCAAGGTTAAGGATGGACTCAAAATGTGGTGTATACCCCAATATTGGTCTTCCTCTCCTGCTATTTCATTATAGAGTGCTGATGGTTCAAAGCATACATTAAAATCCCTAGCCACAACACATCTGCTTCTTCCCGTGGTAAAGGGGAAATATAATCAATCAAAAGATGAAGGACAGGGGAATCAGTGGATTTGGAGACACTCCTGCTATATACATTAAAAAGAAGATTTTTGGGTTTATCGGAGTTAGAGATCACAATACCAAGCAGGTTTAGACAACTGATAGGTAATTGGCTAACATGTTACCCCAACAAAATCTTAACCCAAATTAGCAACCCACCAGAGGGTCTGCCTGGTTTAGACTCACATGCTGGGACATGGAAGGCTTTCAAACCCTGCCTATATGAAGGGGAGGTCTCCCAGGTTTCTTTAAACATGATTATGTCAGCTGTTTCTATGCATTCCCCTCAGTCCTCTTGAACAAGCTTACTACCCAGCCCCGACATCATTGTCAAGTTATTCTTAGATATAGGGGATGTTACTGTAGGGATCATAAGTGTTAGACTCGGGAGACAGCTACCTCCCCTGTATGCTATAATCATTCCTTTGAGTGTCCAAGCAAACCTCCCTCCGGCCATTCCTTCGATGAATAGTAATGGGCCATGGGCTCTCATGAGTTGGGGCCTGCTATGATTTCCCCCCAGTTGCACCCTTCAATACTCAGGCTGGAATTTGGACAGGGTGTGGTTTTAAAAGAACATACAAATATTTCACTGGGGCAGGAAAGTGAATATCGATGCCCCATTATTCAAAGACAGCCCTTTCGGTCCATACGGTGTTCCAGTGGGCCATTCTTTTCCAGATTGTCTTTGTCACATCCCCAGTTGAGTTTAACAGAAGTGGTTCAAATTTGACCCAATTCAGGTCATCTGTGGTTATGTTCTTAAATACTGGGATATGAGCAAACAACACCAACAAGTTCCCTCTGTTGAAGGTGTTCTTAGAGCCCCTTGGAATATATCAAGGGATGAAGTGCAGTATTTAGTGAGAACTCTCCTCTTCATCGCCCTTACGGTGGTTGAAATCTGGCAGCTCATCCAACTGGACTGTATGGGGGGGCCTGTGCAGGTAGACAAATGCTGTGCCGGGGAGCTATTGCCTGCAGAGCTTTTGGGGTCACCTCTCTAACGCTGACTAAATAAGGCTTCCCTGCAAGTTGCCTTTTGCACCGGGTGGCCGATGATCCCCGAGCCCCCCTTGAAGTGATTTATCTCTTCTGATTCAGATACTACAGGGACGGCCGGGGGGACTACGATGAACGTGTGGATGAGGAGCGGGAGTTGAGGTATTGTCTGTGTCGAAGGGGCAAAAGAGTGGAAAGAGATTTCCAGAGTTTGTGGGATCTTATACTTTATTACTTCTAGGTGACTTGGGAGGTGGAGAAGTTCTTTTAAGTAGACACTACTTTTTTGTCTGTTTTTTAAACCTTTTTTTTGCCCTTCTTGTCAGGCAGGAAGATGAGAGTGGCTCAGGTGGAGTTCCGGTTTCTGATACCGCTTGTAACCTTCTTGCGGTGCCCGCCACATCATAAATTGGAGTGGGCCTGTCCAGAGGCACCCCTTGTCGATCTATTGGCCCGTTGAAAGAAGAACAGTCCACCTGATCCTGGATGTCGGGTGGTTGCTGAGAAACTTCAGAGAAATGGCAAGTTCAATTATACCATGGCTAATTTGATAGACATCCTCCACCATAGTAGAATGTTATAACTAAGCCTGGAATGCTTTATTTGTTATAGAGGCCTTAATTGTACCAACCAAATTCCCCAGTATCTCTGGTAGTGTATTCAACTTGTTAATGATTGGGAAGCATGGACAGGGTTTATCCTTCATGAGGAATTTTTCCTCTGTTTCCAGGAAATTAGGCTTGGAGCCAATTTCTGCAAAGTGAGTTGCCGCTGAATGGATCAGATCTAATTGCAGTTCAAATTTGCTTGACTGCCAGAGCAGGAACCTGGTTCTAGTGTCCTGAATGGCTTATATTGCCACTATCTCTTGGGTAAGCAGTGCAGCCTGTGGTATCAAAGCTGGTTAGGTGTTTTTTACCGCTGGATCCTGCGTCTCTAACGGTGTTTGCCACAGTGATTCAACTATTTGAGCCTCAATGTTACAAAGAAAATGATCCGCCAGGATTCCCAGTTCCTGGTCAGTGAAGCTCTTCCTTCTGGGTAATGAACAAGTTGTATTTTGGTTTAGGGGGGATTCACTTGTTTCAGGTAGCATAGCCATGGGGCTTTTCGGTTCTAGAGACCAATCAAAGGATCGATAAACTTGTGCAGTTGTCAGTATCTTATTTGAGCTTGAGATTATGGTTATAGTAACTAGGAAGTTACCTATTTTAAGGGTAGAGCTGGGGCTAACAGTAGGCAGGGCTCCTCGCATTTGCTCCTGCCCTCCTGTAAAAATATCCTCGGACTCAGGTAAGGGGAGAGCAAGGTGTGGAGAGGAGTCTGGTCTCAGATCATTAATTGACTCGCATGGTCTTAAGCTGGGGCATGATTCTGCTCTGTGTATGGTGGGGAGCCCTGCACAGGCATTTTCTTTGCTTGGCTTTGTTGCGGCTACCTGAGGTGTGCTAAACAGACTGCTGACGGAATACCCCGAATTATTCAGGCAAATATCAGTAGGTACTGTGTATGGAATATCTTTTTGTTCCTTTGGGAGTGCTTCTATTGCCTTATAAAAATAAGGTTTAATTGAGTTCTCTGTAGAGAGGTGTGCCCAAGATGGAGACAGGGCAGGACCCTTGTGCCAGTCTACCATAGACACTAATCTAGGCACGCAGAAGTGACTTGGTCTGAAGCTAAGACTTGTGATGACCGGTCATCCATTAATTCACCCGCCAGTACCTTTTTACGTGATGGCTGCTTCCGTCTCACCATTTCCACGGAGTTGATGCTTTGGCCAAAAATCAGGGGGTTTCACATCTCCTTGGGATCTAGATTGGAGAGTCTGATTAACCCTTGCTGCGTGTCCTCAGCTTCTGAAATAGTGCGGCTATGGAGGGCCACAAGCTAGGTGACTTACTGGATAGATGGACAGATGAATGCTAGCTGAGGGAGGCTGGGAAGATTAAACAGCAGATCCAATACCCCGGGCTTAAATCCAAACTGGGCGCCCACAAAAGCTTACAAAGTGCCAGACTGCCTCTTTGTGGTTCCCAGACACCTCTTACCAAGGGTGTGTCCAGTAGATGACCCGTGGGGCTAGTGTCAATATCTCCTCCACAAGAATAGATGCATGATGACAGGCCCAACGATGTTAACCCCCTGGAGGCGGGCGACAGTCGTATGCCACCAAGTGGCTAAGTCAAATGCACTGATGAGGATGTAGGCAGAGGTATGAGTGTAGGGGCATGATGTCGAGCATGAGGACGTGCTGGCCCCTCAACAAGGCACAAGCTGCACTGCCCTACTGCCAGCCGCCTCCGTACCTATGTCGAGGAGGCTGCAAGCCTAATGCCTGCCCACTCGCTGACTTTTCAAGATCTTCCAGGACAAGAATTCAAGGCAGGAATTTTAGGCAGGTTTCTCCTTTAACATCCTTTAATGGCCTTTTATAATTGTCAAATTATAGCCCCTTTACATATATCCATTTCTCCTCTTACTGCTAATCGCTTATGGCCTCTTCAATTTCCCAGCTTTGGGACGGAGGAGGGGTGGGGCAGAACACTGTCAATGCGACGTTGCGGTGTCAGAGGGAAAGCGCAGGATCGAGAAAACCAAAGGTACAGCAACTACAGATCAAACCCGGCCCGGCCCCCAGCAGGGGTCAGCCTACACCGGCACGCAGGCAGTAGTGCTGGCACCGGCGCAATGCCAATTCAGTGCCCCTGCAAGACCTTACGAGGCCATTCTTTGCTGCTGCACCCTGCCGCACCTTGCTCCTTGCTGCTTCTTGCAAAGCCATGCCCAGCAGCTTCCACTTCTGCTCGGCAGAGTCATTTCTACTGAGTCATTCTTCTGCCGTTTATGTAACTGGTCTGTTCTGGTGGCCTTAATCCTTTTCCTCAGGTGACCACCATAGAGCTCACAGGTATTTTAGACCATTCACACCTATTTCCCTCCCCTACAGGAGACTATCTGAAAATGATCAAATCTTTCTGTGGCAACAGGGCTATTATACGGTTCCTATGAATTAAGTAGGACTGTGTATCTGGGCAACATAAACTTTAGAATATGGGAACTTAGTTCACACATATCATCAGAAAATGTTGGCTCAATTCTTAGCTAGCTCACAGTACCCCATCTGAACCCCTAACCTTACCAGGGTACCAGATGATTCAGGCAACCTCGAACATGACCACTCTTTATTCCCCAAGGAAGTTGTGGAAACAGATCTGCCCCTTTTGTTGTTACTTTTACATGCCCAAGGTGGACACAACAAATTTGGATTTTCAAACATTTATTGAAACAATCGTATTCTTGTATAGAAAGTGTGAGCTGCAATTATTAGGCAGATGAAACAAAGCATTGTAACTAGCATTGCAAGAATGCATGGACGTGAATTATGGGTCACCGGGGGTCGCAACTGAGACTGATGGCATGCTCTGTGCTACCCCTGGTAGAGTCCCTGAGACCCCTGATTTACCGGACTGGCAGTGTCATGTTTAATTTATGGGAAAAAACATGAATTTTACCGTAGTGTGGCCTGCTCGTGTTGAAAGCACTGAACAATGCTACAGCTCCTAACAAACATTTACCATGTTTGCTTTTGGCTATGTTTTCAGCCCGTGTTACATGATTAACTTTAAAGTTGCAAAAAGCAATGAACTGACAGGTCACAAGTTTATTAAGGAAACCGTTACCTGGTAGTTGGCGCCACACAGGTGGGTCTCTCAGTGTGCATGCTGAAAAGTGAGTGGTGCTGTCCAAAGTGCAAAAGGCTTAAAAAGTTGCTTGGCAGTGCCGGACTAGCACTGCTGCTGCAAAAGACATGCTGGATCTCAAGTTGTGAGCTTTTATTTTTTAAAGCAATATACAGCAACTGTCGAGGGTGGCCCTTAAGACTGGTAAAAATGCAATGTACTTAGTGCTAAAACAAAGAGCTAAGCATTGCTATGAAAATAGATCACCCTAAAAAAGAACTTGAAGACATGACATGCACAGTGGATATTTTCGGTCAGCTATTTTCAGCATCTTAAGGATTAACTGAGTTAAAATGGTATTACCATGAGTTGATAATACTAATATCGGTAGTTTATAGCGCTTAGAAATTGCACGAGTGTGGACTGAAGTGCTGCATAAAAAAAGTTATTCTTATTATTAGTATATATTACCGTATTGTATAATAGTATCAATAATTATTGTATAATAACAATAATTTGCATGCAGACTGGTTTTGAGACAGAGAAGTGTCATCTTATATGCTTTTATGAGGCTGTGCCTGGGCATGTCCAGGGCATGTCCAGCTATATATACCTGGTCAACTAGAGATTGAGGGGCATATTTACAAGCCCCTTGCGCCACTTTTGCGCCGCCGTTGCGTCACGCATGTGACGCAGTGGCGACGCAAACCATGCGCCGCGTTGCGCTATATTTACAACGTGACGCATCTAGGGAGATGCGTCACGTAGTAAACCCCTGCGCCACATGAAACCTGCGTCAGGTTTCATGTGGGCGTACCGGCGCAGGGGGGGGCGTTCCGGCGCAGGAACGCCTCGGAAAAGTGACGTAGTGAAATCTACAAGATTTCACGCAGTCAGTTTTCCGACGCTGGTGCGTCAAATCCTTACGCCTGCTTCAAGCAGGCGTAAGTATTGACACGCCATGTTAGGGATAGGGAAGGTTGGAACAGTGCTGGAGTTGCGTCGCACTTGCGACACAACTTCAGCACTGCGCCAACCTTCCGCCGGCAGATGCGTCACGCATCTGCTTATTCTTGCGCCACGATGCCCCGCATTGTAAATGCGGCGCATCGGACGTGGCGCAAGGGTAAACTTGCGTGACGCATTTTCCCTGGCACATCCCTGCTGATATGCAGGGATGCGCCAGGGAACGTAAATATGCCCCTGAGTCTGGGAAAAAGGAGTTTCTGGTGGGAAATATGAACGTTGTGCCTGGGCATAGAGTTGTGTAATTTGACATTAGATTTTCTGTCTGGACATTTGCGACTATATCTGGAAATACGATGATAGTATTTAAGCATTAGATGGTTGTGTCTATGATAGAATGCCCCTTTGCTGCTCACTGTTGTACCTTCGGTGTACAATGCAGCATCCTTTATATGTGGCTGAAAACTTAAATAGTGTTATCTACTTTAGTGTCTTTTCTATTGTTATAGTAACGTGTTTTTATTGTAGGCCTTTCAAGTACAATGCTATCCTTTCATGGAAAGACAACCAATGTTGAGTGTCATGAGATCACTTCCTGTGATGTCATAAGGGGTGTGACAAAGTGTATGATGTCACTTCCGCTACCCCTGGCACTTTAATGAATCGACATCCATGCAAGAACGGTGAAAAAGATAAACAATTCAGCCATGAAAATGTAACTATGTGATTATACTCCCATCTAATACTACCTATACTATCAAGAGCATAGTGGTGTCCTGTAGTCCCTACAAATCTATATAGGATCTGCGCGTTTAGACAACATAAACTAAGGGATTGGTGTCCAGACTGATTCCTGACAACCTCAAAGGATATGTTAGTCTGTAGACCAGCTAGCTCACAGTGCCACTATGAGCCCCTCTTACCAAGGAGCGAATAGTTTCTGGCAACTATCGAACATGACAACCCTGACCCCTCAGGGATCGTGGAAACAGTACAGTACTTTTCGCTCAGTCACTCGTGCTCACTTTGTTTCAGAGAGATACAGAGAATAAACAGTGGGTACATTTTCAATAAGCATTTAATGAAGCAGCATCATTCTATTATAAAATACGTGTGCTGCAACAACCATTAGACAGAAACAGATATATACGATTATAAGCACCAGTAGAGTAAAGAAAAGGTAGAATTCTACCATAGTGCTAAAACAATGAATATATGCGGGCATATAGATACATGACAGTAATAATGCGGGCTCCTATGATGCAAACCCTAACTAGATGTACCTAAGTGTACCTAGCATGTATATAGGTGTATAGCCAAGAATCCCCTTAGGATAGAGCCAACCCCATTACCTGATGTGGGAGAGCGAAGGACCACGTCTTAGTCTCGAGATGGACACCCCGCAAGGGATGTCAGACCACTGCGTGCTGGAGTATCTGCATGCAGGAACCTCATCGTCTCGCATCAGCGTGTCAGCATGGAAGTCTTTCTCCACTGGTTTGCCCAGCGAAGATGTAGTGCTTTTATACCCGAAAGGTACCCTCAGTGGTTCTACCTAGAAGTGTATCAGGGGCATGTCGGGCAAGGATGATGATAGAGATGACCCCTATACAGAGTTATACTGCAGAAGATGGTAATCCTGCTGTGATACTGAGAATCCTCATGCATAATACATGAGGCTAGTTTTCGGGGGAAACCACACAACAGTCATGTAGCACCTAACTAGGTAAAAGGTCAGCGCCAGACCAGTGGCGTAGCTAGGCACTCTGCCGCCCGTGGCGGTCCCTGCCTTTTGCCGCCGCGCGCCTAAGAGCGGGGGAGGGGGGGGGGGTGCTGGCGATAAATTTACCTGCCGCCCCGAAATCTCGTGCTGCCCGGGGCGTACCGCCCCCTCCGCCCCCCCCTTGCTACGCCAGTGCGCCAGACCTGTTATCTAGAACAATGGTAGGACAGATGTTGGTAAAGGGTTGCGGTATAATGCAGGACCTAGTGCTACCACCCACTCCTGCTCGTATGAATGTTTCAGTGATTCTGGAACGAGGTCGGAGAAGGCTGGTAAAATTACAGTTTCTCCCTTTGGGGAGTCCAATATGTTTCTGCTAAAAGGATGTCATATCCAAAGGACAGGTTCTCCCAAAAGAGACCTTGAACTTTCCTGGGTATGTCCCCCTTCATATCATATGGAGCGTTATTTCGTATAACTGGTGTGGGACACTTACCCTAGTATCAGGTGTTTCCACCGTGATATGTTCATTCAACACCGCTGTCACTAGAAATTCCATCAGGTTCTGGCGAGCTATTGTTACTTCTGCTGCGCTGTCTAGCATCGTCAGAGCCCATTCCCCGTTCAGAAGCTGAGTCCTCAGCAGCCTGGGCATTTCTTATTTTAAGGCCAGCTACTTTCTTCTTTTTAAATTGTGGTTTTGCTTTTGGTTTATCTTAAATATTAAAGTCTGAAGTGCGATGTGTGTCTCTTGACTTGGCTCCCTCTTCTGATCTGTGTTCTGACTATCCTTCCCTCTCGGACTTTCTTGTTGAACCTTGAAAGGAACGAGAGGAACGTGTATCAGTATCCTGATATCTGTCAGTTTTTTTAATGTTATCACAGTTCCTAAGGTTATACCTCCTGTCAGAGGGCTCCTGTTGAGAAGACCCACCCCGTGATTGTGATGTATTCTGCTTGTTTTTCTGCTGTTTATTGTCCCATTTCTTCTTGGAAGGATCTGGTGTTTAAGAATGAAATGTATTTGTATTTGCATCTGCAGGTGGGAACTTAACCCAGGAGTAGAATATCTCTGTTCTGTCTACCTCGTGTGCCTCAATCACGAAGGCAATGGTCCCACCTAATGATGAGAGACCAAAATTTTCTAATTTTATAGTAAGTGCATTTCTGAAATTTTCTGATATGTTAAGAGCTCCTTCAAGCTCAGCTTCCTCCGCACCAGCACCACTCGTGCCAGCATCTCCAGTCTGAGACATTGAGAGGAAGTATAGAACGTAGATTATGTTTGTGCACAATATAAGGAACTATAATCCTTCAAGCTTGAATAAACCTACAACCAATGCATAGGGTATACCTACTCAGCTGCGGCAGATTGTCCCTCCTCACGCCAGACGTCTCTGGGTAAATGTGAGTAGGATCTCTGAGAAAGCACGACTGAACTACTCAGATTTGATCGTTAAAAAGGAACCAAACCAACGTTGACGGCGCCATGTTGTGTAGTTCCTACAAATCTATATAGGATCTGTGCATTTAGACAACATAAACTAAGGGATTGGTGTCCAGACTGATTCCTGACACCCCAAAGGATATGTTAGTCTGTAGACCAGCTAGCTCACAGTGTCCCTACGAGCCCCTCTTGTCAAGGAGCAAATAGTTTCTGGCAACTATCGAACATGATAACCCTGACCCCTCAGGGATCGTGGAAACAGTGCAGTACTTTTTGCTCAGTCACTTGTGCTCACTTTGTCTCAGAGAGATACACAGAATAAATGGTGGGGACGTTTTCAATAAGCATTTATTGAACTAGCGTCATTCTAGTATAAAATACGTGTCCTGCAACAACCATTAGACAGAAACAGATATATATGATTATGAGCACCAGTATAGTAAAGAAAAGGTAGAATTCTACTATAGTGCTAAAACAAGGAATATATGCGGGCATATAGATACATGTCAGTAATAATGCGTACTCTTACGATGCAAACCCCAACTAGATGTACCTACGTGTACCTAGCATGTATGTAGGTGTATAGCCAAGAATCCCCTTAGGATAGAGCCAACCCCATTACCTGATGTGGGAGCGCGGAGGACCCCGTCTTGGTCTCGAGATGGACACCCATCAAGGGATGTCAGACCACTGCATGCTGGAGTGCCTGCATGCAGGGACCTCAGCGTCTCGCGTCAGCGTGTCAGCATGGAAGTCTTTCTCCTCTGGTTTGCCCAGCAAAGATGTAGTGCTTATATACCTGAAAGGTATCCTCGGGGGTTCTACCTAGAAGTGTACTATGGGCATGTTGGGCAAGGATGACGATAAAGATGACCCTTATACAGAGTTATTATGCAGAAGATGGTAATCCTGCTGTGATACTGAGAATCCTTATGCATAATACATGAGGCTAGTTTTCGGAGAAAACCAGACGACAGTCATGTAGCACCTAACTAGGTAAAAGGTCAGCGCCAGACCCTATATGTAGAACAATGGTAGGACAGATGTAGGTAAAGGGTTGTGTAACTACCTAGGCCTATACTGGGGTACATTGGGGTTAATAACAGTGGGAGTACCCTCTGCCATATCCATTGGGCTAGCCTAACCCCCCATACCCGAGTATGATGTGTCAGGGAGCCAGTCTGATGTATAGCAGGCTACCATCCTTTGCAGGATAGAGGTCAGAGTCAGCAGGGCTGAATCTCAGTCGCAGTGCAAGGTGTTCCAGGACAATCCCAGGAGAAGTGCTCCTTTGCCGGGTGTAGCACAGAGGCTGTTTATATAATAAACGTACTGTTCCAATCGCACTGTGTCAAAGGTGCAGAGCCGATGCAGTGGTGTGTCTGGAGCCTTGGAGCTGTCTCCAACCAGACAACCAAATACAAGGGCATTGCGTTCTATGTGCCTAGCCTTGGACAGTGTACGAACAACATGATAATAATACTTACTAAGAAATGAACTACGGGCCTGATTCACAGAACTAACTTACGTCAAAAACGTAAACGTAAACGTAAACGTAAAGTTAGTACTTTTTAGGTATTCACAGAATACACTTACTCATTTTGGTATTCACAGAATGAACTTACTCATTTCGGTATTCACAGAAGTTAGTAGTCCTAACTTTAGGACTCCTAAATGCCTTCTGTGAATACCGAAAGTCTTAAAGTTAGGATTTTCTCAGTTTAGGAGTAGTAAAGTTAAGTAAAATCCTAACTTTAAGACTTTCGGTATTCACAGAAGGCATTTAGGAGTCCTAAAGTTAGGACTACTAACTTCTGTGAATACCGAAATGAGTAAGTTCATTCTGTGAATACCAAAATGAGTAAGTGTATTCTGTGAATACCTAAAAGTACTAACTTTACGTTTACGTTTACGTTTACGTTTTTGACGTAAGTTAGTTCTGTGAATCAGGCCCTACATGTAGAAAAGCTTCTCAGTACATTAACGTGTAAATGTAAAACATGCAAAGTCACCATTAGAAAAAGATGTCAAGATAAAATGTGATACTAAAATGGAGACTCAGATTAGGCCCTGAATACTTTACAACAGGGCGTGCTGTCCTTTGGCTTCCTTCTGTAATGTTAAATACATATCACTGATGGGCCATGACACTTGTCTGCTTTGAAGGGAAGAGATCTCATAGACCTAGAGTTGCCTCTCTTCCAAGGTGGGGAAAGTATTTGCGCCCAGATGGGGTGGGATTCTGCTTTTGCCCTGATGAGGCCAGCATGAGTTTCCTCTGGGAGGAGGGTTACCATTTTTTATTATTTCAGCTAAAGGCACTACTGGATTATTTTTGCAATATGGCACTACAGTAAAACAGAATCTAATCAAACTGTAATAATTTGAAATGAGAAGAATGTGCTTAATTTTAGTTCTGCCATTTTGAACTATTTCAACTCAAGGCACTCTGGGACTGTTTTGCGTTAAGACACTATGGTAAACAGGATCTGTGCAAACTTTAAGTAATTTGAAAGGAGGGGAATGTGCTGAATTTCTAACTTTATTCACTTGTGGAACATTGTCAAACATTTGACTTTGCCTCATTAAAGCTCCAAAACCCTCTCAATAGAGAGAACTGCTTGCGGGAGACGAAAGATAAGAATATCATCTATGCCTGGTGAAGGACTCTGGAGCAATCAATCAATTCTTTCCTTATTCGATTATGATAAATAATCATAAAAGTACAAAATTAATCAACGTAGATGTAAAAAACATTTTTTGCAGGTTAATAAATAAGACCTCACAAATTAAAAAAACAATGATTTGCAGTGAAGAGCTGCAGATTGAAGAAACATAACTCACAAAATAACATACTTTAGGGGTACTCAACATTCTTAAAATATAAAGTGCAGGTCTCCATTGACTGTGGAGCAGCAGGGCACAAGTCCTAAAAAAGGAAGTGGGGGGGGGCTAACCTAGTTAGGCAGTATGCAAGCGGCATCCCGGCGAGCGACATCACGGCGCGCGACATCACGGCGCATGACATCACACATGCCATCACAGAAATTGACATCATAGAAAGTGGCATCACAAGCCACGTCTTTACAGGAAGTGTCATCACAAGAAGTGATATCAGATCTAAAGTCCTCACATATATGTTTAGCAGGTCTATCATGTGTACGTTTGAGCGCATTGCGAGGATAATAGCACAGTGAGCTATGGAAGATGATATGTGACTTCTACACCTTGCAATCCCCCAGTTTTATGAAACACATCCTGTACATCCATTTACAAACTTATATCATTTATTGTACATGTAATATGCACGTGTTGATGTAAAGCGCTCTGACACCCTGCATTGGGATGAGTAGGGCTATACATGAAACATTAGTGGTACTTAAATTATTTCAACACCTCCTCAGGTGTAGTAAGCTCTATAGAAATGCAATTTGCTTTGTGTAAATACTGCGAAAGACCAACAGATCCTACATTCTTACAGTGCATGCATATCTCCTAAACAGGGACTGAACAAAGTGAAAAGCTGCCTCTCTTAAGTATGTGTGAAGTGCTAACAAGGTGTGAGCCTTTGTTTCCCCTTCGCTTCATTTGCATCAGGTGTGAGGCTCCTCACTGCTCCCAGCCAAGAGAAGAGGCCTGATGACCCCTCAAATTCGGCCTTTGTTATGGGCCCAGCAGGAGTCTTAAATAAGAAAGCCCCGTCCCCGCCTGCACGTTGTTGCTTGTTGCAGATGGAAAGCAGACAACCTGCAGACGCTGCTGAAAGTTTCCCGGTGTTTGGAAATTACACCGGGACGAGTTCAGCACATTATACAGAGGGGCCCAAATTCTTGGCAGGGTGGACGGCGTTCACCCAGTGAAAATAGTGGGTGGACGCCGTCCACCCGCGTGTACCCCCTACTCGTGCCCTGTGGAGCAGTAACTCTTCTTTGCTTGAATTGTTGGACCTGAAACACATCTATGAGGACCAGGGAAGCTGTCCATTTGCTGAACTTCAAAAAGAAGAAGGCCCACGGCCTGTCTAGAAGAGGCCTTCCTGTCTTTTTAGGTCTTGCGCCTAGCGTTGCAGTGCGCAGCACTGCTCGCGCAGCGAGAGACCTCATGTAGGGGGTTTAGAAGCTGACCTAGGAATCGCACACGCTCGTGCGTGTGCTTTTCGTTTCCCCCCCGGCTATTGGGCTTTGCGTGCATCTTTATAAGAAAGACAGCACGCAATTGGGCAAAGGCGGGCGCATGTCCCGCCTTTGCCGTGCCCATTCCCACCGGTGTCTAGCACGCGCAGCAGCGCGCGTTCGCCTCGCTGCTGCGCTCCCTTCCCCCCCGCTCCTCTGTGGTGCGCGCGCACCACTGGTTGTTTTTTTGGGTGCGCCGCAAGAGGAACGCTGTTCCGCTCCAGAGGAGCTGTCTCTCGCCATCACCTCACCGATTCCTCCTCCAGCGCCATCCTTGTTTTCCCTTTCCCTCCTCTTGGCTTTCACGGCATTGCGTGCTTTGACTTAAGATGGCGCGATACCCCCACCAGGGGACAAACAGCAGCATTCCTTTCGGCGAAGCGCGCTCTTTCTCCTAGAATGGTGGTGCCTTGAAGGAGTGGCGTGGCAATGGAGGCACGGGTCCTAATGCAGCCCCCCTCCCTGGGTGGTATAAGACAGGCATGAATGTGGTGAACTGGGCTGCTCCCGCCTGTAGACCCCGGTGCTACTGTACCTGCTGCGCTGGTGGGAGCTTTACCCCGTTTATTTGAGGAAAGCTTTTACCAGGGTTTTCAGCAGTGGCAGGCACGGTCCATGGAAGAGAGCGAAGTGTGTGGCACGTGTGAATAGCTGCAATTTATAATGAGCTCTTGTCAGTGATAAACCGTGCACAGTTCACTGTTACTCACTTGTTGGACTTGGCCCTTTTTGCAGGGTCATCCCTGAACTTTTTGCCTTCCTCCTATATTTTCTCTGACCTGTTTTTGTTGGTTTTATGACTCTGGGCACTTTACCACTGCTGATCAGTGCTAAAGTGCCTATGCTCTCCCCATGATAAATTGATGTATGGATTAGTGACTCCATGATTGGATGATTGGTTTACTTGTCAGTCCCTAGTACAGTGCACTGCGTGTGCCCAGGGCTTGTAAATCCCATGCTGCTGGTGGGCTTGCAGCACTGGTTGTGCCACCCACAGAAGCAGCTTGTAAAATGTGTCTCAGGCCTGCCATTGCAGAGCCTGTGTGCAGCCTAGGGCTGCCATGTCGACTTGGTGAGTACACCCACTTACCAGTCCCTAAACCTTCCCTTTACTGCATGTTGGTCACCCCTAAAGTAGGCCCTAGGGCAGGGTGCATTGTAAGTATAAGGTAGGACATGCCCTGGTGTGTGTGGCCTGTCCTAATAGTGAATTACAGCCATTTTCGTTTTCACTATTGCAAGGCTACCTGTTCTCCATAGGCCAGAATGGGCAGTTTGATTATTACACCTTATAATCCTAACTGACCCAGGGAACATGGTAGAAAAACGAATTTAGTATGCCTGAACTCAGGATGATAAAATACATCTTTTAGTGAAGTTGGTTTTAACATTCTTTGTTTGAAAATACCACTTTTAGAAAGTAGGTATTTTCTTGCCTAAACCATCCAGCTGCCTCTGCTCAGGTTGTGTATTGTGTGTCTGGGTTTGTGAGTGACAGGGGCTGGGGGATTCCAGGAGGCAGGGTGAGTCAGCACTAGGCTGAATAGGTCTGCCTGAAGGAGGATGGGTGGGAGGAGTTGCACCTGGGTCTGAATAGGGCTGTGCCTGCCTTCCACAATGCTGGCTCCACCTCCTGCCGGGCGTCTGATGGCTCTGCCCCTCACTCTCAAAGGAAAGAAGGAGTCAGAAAAACAAAGTGCTCCAGGACTGACCAGAACTGGTTTGGACTAGGCAAAGGCCTCTCTGCCTTCAGAGAACAAAGGGAAAAGGTGTATAAAAGGGGACCCAGACCCCTAGGAAATTAGATCACTTCTGGGAAATCAAGAAACCTGTTGCCAAGGAGAAGAACCGGAGAAGCTGAAGGAGGAGTACTGCCCCTGTGCTGTTTTGCTGATTGGGGTTGGCCTGCAGTGGTTGCTTTCTGCCAAGGACAGGAGAAAAGACTTTGCTGTGCTTTGTCATCTTGAAGAAGGGAATCTCCAAGGGCTTGAACTGAGCTTGCCTCCTGCCTGAAGTCACAGGGACACAAAGACTTCACCCCTTCTGTTTGCCTGCATCTGGAACTGCTGTTTTAGCTGCTAACAGAGGGAAATTGCAACACCGACGCCGGCGAGCGACGCCGTAACCTGCACCGAAGCCGTGGGCACCGCTCGTGAAGAGCACGACGCACCGCCCCGACTTGCACCGTAGGCCCGACGCCTGCCGACGCCGTGCGACATCGACTCCGAAGCCGTCATCGAGGCCGCTGCCTGCACCGGAGCCGAGGACACCGCTCGTGACGCTCACGACGCACCGTCCCGACTCGCACCGCAGCCCCGACTTCACCGACGCCAGGGCTTCATCATCGCGGAGCCGATCCTCGACGTGGGTGACCCCGAATCCATCGACGCCGCACCATCGTAAGGAACCGACGCCTCGCCGCCATCCGTGACGTCACCTCCCGACACAGTAAGGAACCGACGCCTCACCTCCCTGCGCTGCAGTAAGGAACCGAGACATCACCTCCCCTGGGGTCGTAAGGAACCGACGCCGCCGGCGCCAACGAAGCATCACCTCCCCGACGCCGTGCACCGTCTTTGTTTTCATCGAATTCCAGGTACTGTTCTTTGTGGGTCTGCTCGACTCCGGGCCCGACGCCGCGCACCTCGCGGTCGGCGCCGTACTTTGGGATTTCCACCGGTCACGACGTCGTGATAACTCCAAGTGGAGTTATTTGTTGCTACAAGCTTTATTTGATTGACTATCCTATTTTTGAAGATAACGTGAACTGTCTCTATCATTTTAAGTCTATTTTTGAGTACTGTATTGTGGATTTTTGCTATTGGGTCTTGTGATAAGTCTATATAAAGATTACTTATTTTTACATAAACGACCTGTGTGGTGTCCATCTGTAGTGTTTTCACTGTATTACTGTATGTGGTCACAAATGCTTTACACACTGCCTCTGAGATAAGCCTGTCTGCTCGTGCCAAGCTACCAGGGGGTGAGCAGGGGTTATTTTAGGAGTGTATCCCCCTTATCCTGACTAGAAGCAGGGGTCCCTATTTGGACAAAGGTGCAAACCATTGCCAACTGGAGACCCCCAGTTCTAACATTGGTGGTCAGCGGTGAGGATTTGGACTTGCATTTGTGATTCATATACAGTGATTGGTGTACACTACTAGTGAGTGCAGACCAATACGCGACCACATACATTTTGATAGGATTTTTTTCCTTGGAACCCTTATTTTTGTTGAGAACTGCCAATTTTCACCATGAGCAAAAAAGGATCCATTGCACCTGCAGATATTGAATTTGAAGAAGATAGGGTTGATACCTACACTGTGCCAGAACTCAAAGCTGTTTGCAAAAAGTTTAAAATCTCTATGAGAGGCCTCACCAGGAAGGAGGAGTTTCACAAGGCGCTAAGGGCCTGGTTGGAAGCACGGAATGCCAGTGGGCAGTCCGAGGAGCCTGTGGAGGAGGCAGAGAATTTAGATGGGCAGCTTGAGGGGCCATTGGGCTTACCTGGGAGGGGAGTGCCTTCCAGGGAGGGCAGCAGTGTTTCTCAAAGGGCCTGTCTCCAGAGGAGCTGGAGGACAGGGACAAAAGCAGGATGCATGAAATGGAAATGGCCAAACTAAAACAGGGAAGCCATGATAGCCTTGAGCATAAGAAATTGGAGTTGGAAAGTAAGAGGTTGGCCATGGAAGAAAGGAAGATGCTTTTAGAGCATGAGAGAATGATGAGGGTGTTGGAGTTCAAAGCCAGGGGCTTAGGGATTCCTCCCTCTGGTGGCAGCAAAATTGTATTACCTAGTGCTGAGGGAGTAGTACACACACCCAGAGATGTGGTGCCTGACTTGGAGGGGGTTAATATACACCAGGAGGTTCAAGGGTATGAGGTAGCTCCAGTGGTGCGCAGCGTCCCTGAGGTGGATTGGGGAACTGGCACAGGGGTTCATAGTCCTAGTGGTGGGAGGGACACTCTACTGACTCTAGATGAGAGGTGCAGGGAGAGGGGTTCCCCCATGTTTGAATTCCTGGGGTGTGAGTGTGAAGACCGCCCAGAAGAGTGTGGGTTGAGTGACAGAGACAGTCAGATACTGTCTTGCCAATCTCAGCAGAGTGGTGTGGGGTACATGTGTGAGGCACTGGATGGTGAGGTGAAGGATAACTTGGTTAACACCTGTGAGGGGTTGTGTGATCCAATTGTGGGAGAGCATATTGTAAGTCCCTGTTTTCCAGAGCTATGCCAACACCTGTTGGAGAGTGAGTTCTCTGACCCCAGGGAGCTCACGAGGGAGGAAGACCTTTGGTGGTTTCCAGAGGGTCTGAAAAGGCATTGGGGAGTGACCCTAAGGGGAGTGGCTCAGGTATCTTCCAGCCCAGAGTGGTGGAAGTGGTTCAGAGTAGCCCAGCTAGGTCCCGGTGTAGTGGGAGGGGTGTAGGGACTCACGCCCTGTCTCAGTGGAGAAGGAGTGAGTGTGGGGCTGCGTGTCCCAAGGTGCCCGAAACCCAGTCTCAGAGCCTGGATGGTTCTTTAAGGGAACACCAGGTAGGGAGCCTAGGCTGTCCTGATGGGCCGCCTGTTGAGGAGGATCTCCTAGTGTCTAGAGAACCTGGAGCGTCTGTAAATGGAGCTCCAGTGTTTCTGGTATCTGGCAGTGCCGCTCCACTTGGGAGGGTGCAGAAGTCCAGAGTGAGGGGTGAGAGGGGGAGAGAGTCCCCAGTGGAAGAACCAGTGGGTCCGGGACCAGCCAGAAGGGCTGAGTCACCAGTGAATGACCATGTTGACACCACTTCTGTCCTGGGGGATCTTCGCCGCTGTCAGATGGACAGGGGTCGGGAGATCTGCGCCAGGCGGACTGTCACACAACACATGAGAGATGTGTTACCCTCTGGGGGGCATGCGTGCTCCCCAGGAAGTCCTGGTGCGCCAGGCAGATTATTACACAACTCTAGAGGAGTGTGTTTCCCTTGGGGGGTTGGTGTACCCTCCCGGAAGTCCTGGGTTGCCAGGCACAGGTCCAGCCTAAGGGTACAGACCCTGGGTTGGAGGACCAGGTTCAGGGTGTCCCCCTGACCTGGAGGAAGGGGCAGCTGCTAACAGTGCCCCTACCAGTTTGTCTTCTGGGGGCACCGCTCCAGGTGGGAGGGTGCAGGACCCCAGTAAGGGGGCGGGGAGAGGACAGCCTCACCCCTGGCCTCTGCCCAGTCTAAGGGTACAGACCCTATGCTGGGATCCCAGTTGCAGGATAGAACCCCTGAACTGGTGGGCGAACTGTGCAGGACCCCTGCCACAGGTGCCCTGACAATTCTGGAAGGGGGTACAGCTCCAGGTGGGAGGGTGCAGAGCCCCAAGGAGGAGGACCAGGTGTGGGAGAGCCCACCCCAGTCTCCTGTCCAGCCGCCGGTTACAGGCCCGGGGCTGGTGGGTCAGTGTCAGGATGTCATACCTGACCTGACGGTTGGGAGAGTGGACAAAGGGTGCCAGGCACCTGGGGCTACTGCCCCCGCTCTCTGACACCACAGAGGTTGGAGAGCCATGAAAGGCCTGGGGCCTGGCTCTCATCACTGACGGCTGTCAGTGGCCACTGTGGCTTGCTGTCCTGGTGGACAGAGTTGCCCCTGGGAGGGGGACAGAAGTCACACCCCGGGGTGGACTAGGCCACACATCTGTGTTGGCCATGTGGGTACTGTCTGTCGGTTGGGACACACCTGTGAGCAAGCTAAGGTTAGGTGCTGCACAGGTGGTGTCCACAGTTGAGGAGAAGGGTTCCCCATGGGTTAGCTGGGTGGGCCCTGAGAGTATGGACAGAGGGATCCAAATAGGTTCAGATTGGCGTAGAACTGGAGTATGCCCCTGCTGTTGTGGGCCAGGGTCCAGGTTCTATCGCCCAAAGCAGAGAAGCCCATCAGGGTAGTGATTGGTCTCCCCTGCGTTTTGGCTGGAAGGGGGTTGTGTTGGACTTGGCCCTTTTTGCAGGGTCATCCCTGAACTTTTTGCCTTCCTCCTATATTTTCTCTGACCTGTTTTTGTTGGTTTTATGACTCTGGGCACTTTACCACTGCTGATCAGTGCTAAAGTGCCTACGCTCTCCCATGATAAATTGATGTATGGATTAGTGACTCCATGATTGGATGATTGGTTTACTTGTCAGTCCCTAGTACAGTGCACTGCGTGTGCCCAGGGCTTGTAAATCCCATGCTGCTGGTGGGCTTGCAGCACTGGTTGTGCCACCCACAGAAGCAGCTTGTAAAATGTGTCTCAGGCCTGCCATTGCAGAGCCTGTGTGCAGCCTAGGGCTGCCATGTCGACTTGGTGAGTACACCCACTTACCAGTCCCTAAACCTTCCCTTTACTGCATGTTGGTCACCCCTAAAGTAGGCCCTAGGGCAGGGTGCATTGTAAGTATAAGGTAGGACATGCCCTGGTGTGTGTGGCCTGTCCTAATAGTGAATTACAGCCATTTTCGTTTTCACTATTGCAAGGCTACCTGTTCTCCATAGGCCAGAATGGGCAGTTTGATTATTACACCTTATAATCCTAACTGACCCAGGGAACATGGTAGAAAAACGAATTTAGTATGCCTGAACTCAGGATGATAAAATACATCTTTTAGTGAAGTTGGTTTTAACATTCTTTGTTTGAAAATACCACTTTTAGAAAGTAGGTATTTTCTTGCCTAAACCATCCAGCTGCCTCTGCTCAGGTTGTGTATTGTGTGTCTGGGTTTGTGAGTGACAGGGGCTGGGGGTTTCCAGGAGGCAGGGTGAGTCAGCACTAGGCTGAATAGGTCTGCCTGAAGGAGGATGGGTGGGAGGAGTTGCACCTGGGTCTGAATAGGGCTGTGCCTGCCTTCCACAATGCTGGCTCCACCTCCTGCCGGGCGTCTGATGGCTCTGCCCCTCACTCTCAAAGGAAAGAAGGAGTCAGAAAAACAAAGTGCTCCAGGACTGACCAGAACTGGTTTGGACTAGGCAAAGGCCTCTCTGCCTTCAGAGAACAAAGGGAAAAGGTGTATAAAAGGGGACCCAGACCCCTAGGAAATTAGATCACTTCTGGGAAATCAAGAAACCTGTTGCCAAGGAGAAGAACCGGAGAAGCTGAAGGAGGAGTACTGCCCCTGTGCTGTTTTGCTGATTGGGGTTGGCCTGCAGTGGTTGCTTTCTGCCAAGGACAGGAGAAAAGACTTTGCTGTGCTTTGTCATCTTGAAGAAGGGAATCTCCAAGGGCTTGAACTGAGCTTGCCTCCTGCCTGAAGTCACAGGGACACAAAGACTTCACCCCTTCTGTTTGCCTGCATCTGGAACTGATGTTTTAGCTGCTAACAGAGGGAAATTGCAACACCGACGCCGGCGAGCGACGCCGTAACCTGCACCGAAGCCGTGGGCACCGCTCGTGAAGAGCACGACGCACCGCCCCGACTTGCACCGTAGGCCCGAAGCCTGCCGACGCCGTGCGACATCGACTCCGAAGCCGTCATTGAGGCCGCTGCCTGCACCGGAGCCGAGGACACCGCTCGTGACGCTCACGACGCACCGTCCCGACTCGCACCGCAGCCCCGACTTCACCGACGCCAGGGCTTCATCATCGCGGAGCCGATCCTCGACGTGGGTGACCCTCGAATCCATCGATGCCGCACCATCGTAAGGAACCGACGCCTCGCCGCCATCCGTGACGTCACCTCCCCGACACAGTAAGGAACCGACGCCTCACCTCCCTGCGCTGCAGTAAGGAACCGAGGCATCACCTCCCCTGGGGTCGTAAGGAACCGACGCCGCCGGCGCCAACGAAGCATCACCTCCCCGACGCCGTGCACCGTCTTTGTTTTCATCGAATTCCAGGTACTGTTCTTTGTGGGTCTGCTCGACTCCGGGCCCGACGCCGCGCACCTCGCGGTCGGCGCCGTACTTTGGGATTTCCACCGGTCACGACGTCGTGATAACTCCAAGTGGAGTTATTTGTTGCTACAAGCTTTATTTGATTGACTATCCTATTTTTGAAGATAACGTGAACTGTCTCTATCATTTTAAGTCTATTTTTGAGTACTGTATTGTGGATTTTTGCTATTGGGTCTTGTGATAAGTCTATATAAAGATTACTTATTTTTACATAAACGACCTGTGTGGTGTCCATCTGTAGTGTTTTCACTGTATTACTGTATGTGGTCACAAATGCTTTACACACTGCCTCTGAGATAAGCCTGTCTGCTCGTGCCAAGCTACCAGGGGGTGAGCAGGGGTTATTTTAGGAGTGTATCCCCCTTATCCTGACTAGAAGCAGGGGTCCCTATTTGGACAAAGGTGCAAACCATTGCCAACTGGAGACCCCCAGTTCTAACATCACTGTATTGCTCACCATGAATGTCTGGGGAGGTGCACGTGTGAGCTGCAGGTACACACATTTCTAAAGCTGGCATCAGTCCATCCAGGACTTTAAGTGGGGCGGGTCCCTTAGGCTCACAAACTCATCGGTAACAAAAAACTGACATTGAAACGCGGGTCCCTGTCGCCCTAAATTTATGTCCTTAACTTTACAGTTGAAAACACTGATTGTGAACAGTGACCCTAAGAACCATTAGGGTAATCCATGTCAGCGACGTGGTTCCTGTGTACATTTCACATGCTTTACTTAATCGTCCATTCCCTTAGAGTGTCTGCCTTTTCCAGAGTGCTCTGTTACTGCAGGGTTTTTCGTGTCGCATATGACTCTTGCATAGTGCGCACCATGAATCCACTGTCTGTGTGATTTCAGGCCGTGGGAGGGTGTTTACGAGGGCGCACGATGGGGAGCTCTGGACTTCTTTAGGCTGGAGGCAGTGCGAGTTCCTCACAGCACCTGTCTGGGGGTCAGAAGTCTGTGTAGAATACTTGCTCCTCCAATCCTTGTGCGCTCTCGGCATGCAGGTGAGTGGGTGAGTTGTGTTGGGGGGTGGTGAACTGAAGGAGATGCGAGGAAGTACATGCGGGAGAGACTGAAAAGAGGATGCTGAAGTGCAGATTTGGTCACATTATTGTGCTAGTCAGGTCTTTTCCTCATAAGTTTGTTACCTGATGTTACAGAACACTTTAATATGTAAATGCTGCAATTTTAATAGATCACTCCAGGGTTTGGAAGCTTCATATTGTTCATTTTTGGTGTTATTATGACCTTCACTTTGTTAGTGGGTATGGTAAGAAAATGAATGTTATGGCTTTTTAGGAAAATACAATTGATTACTTGAATATACATATTCAATTGGGAGGCTTTTCCTAATGTGGGCACATGTTTTTATATGTTTTTTTAGGGTCGAACTGAGACTCTGTTCAATACAATATAGGGCTTACAAACTGCCCATTGCTTATCCATTTGTTGGAGTCTCTATCATTCTGCTTTGCCGCATCCTAAATGGACAACAGACGCCATGCGTCACTTCCGTTCCTTTCTCTGGTGCAGGAACCAGCACAGATTGATTACATTTAATTGGTGTCCGTTCTCTCGTGCCTTGATTGAAGTGCTATTTGATAAAAGTGCTAGGTTTTTACACGTATTGCTGCATTCCTCTCTCACCCACCACCTCTTCACATTGCTGTCTCCTTTTCCTCCACTACTCCATTCTTGCTTGTTTTGTTTTAATTGCAATAGTTTATTTTATGATTTCTAGTAAAGGTCGCCTTAAATATTGCATGCTCTTGTGCCCTTTCAATAGCATTTTTATTTTGTGTTTCTCTTTTGATGGGTTATATGTTGGGTTGTTTTAAACAGATTGTCTTTCACGATGACCTGTGTGAAATATGCGCACATTTATTTATTTTGTGCGATTCTTTACGTTATCTTTACAGCCTTTTCTCCAACTGACAAATTATGAGCTATCACAGAGCAAGATTCTGAAGGTATACAATATAGGGCTTAAACCCGCCTATTGCTTACCCAATATTTGGAGACTCTGTCATTCAGCTTTGCTGCACCCTAAATGGACAGCACAGGCCATGCGTCACTTCCTTTCCTTTCTCCATCACACGGACCAAGCACACATCGATTACATTTAATTGGTGTCCGTTTGCTCGTGTCTTAATTAAAGTGCTAGTTGATTGAAGTGCTAATTTTTTACACGTTGCTGCTTTCCTCTCCCACCCACCACTTCTCCATGTTGTTATCCCCTTCGTCCTACCCCTCCGTTCTTCCACTCAATTCAGCTCTACACATTACCATTCCACACCGCATAATTCAACAACAAACCACATAATTACACAACACACCACATACATCCAATCCACACCACAGATCTCCACATTATGCTACAAAATTCTACAGCACACCACATAATTAAACTCCACTACATAGCACTCCACAACACAAAATACCATTTCACATAGTTACACTCCATTGCACACAATCCCACTCCACATAATTCCAGTACACTCCATACCACATAACTATCCACATAATTCAACTGCACAAAATTCCACTACACAAATCCACTCCACGCCACACAATTCCACCACACAAAATTCCACAACTAACAATTCCAATCCAACCAACATAATTCCACTCCACACCACGTACATCCACTCCAATCACAACCAAAACGCATGGGTAAAAGACACTGTCATTTACAACGCCAATAGCTCTAACTCTCACAAATGCGAGACCTATTGCATTGCAAATGCTTGTTACTTAGGCTGGAAAGTGTGGAATATCCTAAAAACAGAGACAACTGCATCTACTTTGAAGAAAACCAGCGAGGACGGTGATGACAACTTATCAATGAAGAATGCTCCAAAGATTTGGGGACTTTTCAAGCACAGATAGAAGAATCATTCTAGAACATAACAAATGTTTGTTTTATCATCTACATTTCAAACAAATGCATATGCTGTAAGTGTGTAGAGTCGAGTTATAAATGATAGCATTTTCCTAAATTTGAGGCCTTTTATTTGGGCCCAGGGCAGTCAGTGGTTACTGGACAGCACCTATTAAGATTGTTGCTGTTTACTGTTGTTGTCCAGGGAAAACAGTACTGCTGCATTCAAACACATACTACCTTCTAGTACTTATGGGGTTGAGCAACATGGATTACCATTGATCAGAAGAGCTTGGGTGTCCACTCAAAAAAGAGAGCTTTAAGTGAAGGGTTGCAAGAAGGGATACTGGTACCGAGCCTTTACTATGAATTAGCCATCTGTGGTACCCAACATTGTTCGAGCTGAAAAGGATACACCACATAAATTAAAGTCTAGCTTTAAGAAACTCCATCTCAAAAACTCACATCTAAATAACAGTATGATTACCCTAGGGAATCCTTGGAACTTCCTTTCTGAATTCAGGTAGCTAGAGGGCAGGCCACTGGAGCTATCTGGGGAACACATTTGCTAGCCATTGAAGCTCTGAGCTCAAGTTAACTCTTAGGAGGGGACAATTAACAAACTAATTCATCAGTTTTCACTCTTTGCCTCAAAATGCATCTTTACATAAAATCCATTGGGTAGAGTTGTTCTGGGGACAAGGTCATCTATGAAGGTCGGGGGCACCCACAAAAAAATGATGGTACAGTCGATATTTATTTGGCACCCTTGAAAATATCTATAAATATGGTTACCTTTTTATGTTTTACCACGTATCCTATACAAAAAGGAAAGTATTAGAAGATTTTTTAAAACAGGTTCCTGGGGCACAATTACCCTCCAGTCACTCAACTCATACTTGTCTAACAAATTAAGAAAATACAATTTAAAAAAAAAACTGTATTTGTCGCATTTTCAAACAGTACAGAGTACAATATCTCCACTGCGGGGCATCCCATCACAAATTATGCACTGGAATATAAGACTTGTGCTGCGGCAGCGACAATAGAGCATGTATAAAGGAATACAGTCAAATCAAAGAAATATACAATGGTACGTTGTGTGTAAGAGCGGGCTACCAGACCCTCATCATAACTTAATCAAAGCCTAGAGGGCGAGTGGGCTAGCTGAGAACTGTGAATTGAGTAGATGGGTGGCGGGTGGGCTACAAGAGCTGAGTGCCGCCCATCAACACCCACACCGAATGGTCACAGATGACAGCTCCTGTGAAAGTGGGCCATGTGTCCTATCACTGATACCTCTGATGGTGAGCGTTTATATGGGGGGAACCTTAGCGCAGGGTTGGATTGGGATTAGAAATCGGCCCGGGCAAGCTAAAAAAAAGTGGCCCACATTTGCATATTGCCTTTCCTCAAAACACTGCTTTGGCGAAGTTTTATAAACACCTCAAAAGAAGTGAGGCCACTTCTGCTCAGGACACCTCTGCCCGTTGATAAAAGGGAGGTAATGGACGTCCATATGCCTCCAGAAAGGCCACTCAGGGCCACACTGGGCCGCTGGCGACATCTGAACAAACCAGACACAGCCCAAATCGGCCCCCCAGGCTGCTAAAAAAGCAGCCCACAGCTGGAACTTCGATACCGCCCCCTCGGCCATTGCCCGAGTGCCCACCTTATCAATCCGACCCTGCCTTAGCGCCCTCAGTAATTTATGTCAGAGTTCTAGATCTTCTGGTAACTTGGGGTTGGTCTTGACCTGCCACATCCCGCGACTAGTCCCCCGCCATCGGCACCCTGGCGCTGAGCCAGTGAACTGCCAACCGCCTTCTAGCGAGCAGCAGGGTGAAGTCATTTAATTTTTTTTTTTAAATGGGCTTTTCATCGCAAGTACCTCGATACCCAGTAAAAAGAGTTGTGGTTTGGATTGGAGGTCGAGGCTTAGTCTATGTTGAAAGGAGTCTGATATCCTATCCCGGTAGTCCCAGACCCTGCAGCAGATCCATCTTAAATGATGGTATGTGCCCCATCCTGGCCACATTTAGGGCAGAGAAGCGACTTTGTGGCGTTCAATCTATGGAGCATGGCAGGAGTTATGAATGTTCGATGCACAAATTCAAAGGGGCAGATTTACAAGGAACTGACGCATCTGCATAGATGAGTCCGTTTCCTTGCGCCAGTGCCAAATGTCCTTGCGCCACCATGGATGCACTGTATTTACAATACAGTGCTTCATGGCGCAAGGATTAATAGATGCATCAGAAATACTGAAGCATCTGTTGGCACAAAAATGACGCATTGCTGGAGTTGCTCATGAAAGTGATGCAACTCCAGCAATGTGCCACGACAGATAGGTGAGTCCCATACAAAAAGCCCTGCGTCATTCCTTATGCCTGGTCCGAGCAGGCGTAGGGATTTTGACGCAGTGAAGGCGTAGAGTGACGCAGTGAAATGTTGTAAATTACACTGCATCAGTTCTACATGGCTTTTTGCGTGGGAACGCCCACCCTGCATACATTGGGGCAGATTTACAAGCCCCTTGCGCCGCCATTGCGTCACTTTTTTTGATGCAATGGCGGCGCAAACAATGCAGCAAATTTACAACGTGATGCATCTAGGAATTTGCGTCACGTTGTAAAGCCCTGCGTCACATTATACATGCGCCAGGTATAATGTATGCAGGCTAGGCTTTCCCATGCAAAAAGCCATGAAGAACTGACGCAGTGAAATTTACAACATTTCAATTTCATGAGCAACTCCAGCAATGCGTCACTTTTGTGCCAACAGATGCTTCAGTATTTCTGATGCATCTGTTAATTCTTGCACCATGGAGCACTGTATTGTAAATACAGCGCATCCATGGTGGTGCAAGGACATTTGGCACTGGCGCAAGGAAACTGACGAATCTATGCAGATGCGTCAGTTCCTTGTAAATCTGCCCCATTATACCTGGTTCAGGTATAATGTGATTTAGGGCTTTACAACGTGACGCATCTCCCTAGATGCGTCACGTTGTAAATTGGACGCATTGTTTGTACCGCCGTTGCGTCAAAAAAAGTGACAGAATGGCGGCGCAAGGAGGCTTGTAAATCTGCCCCTAAGTGTATAACACGGAGGGGCATATTATCAAGAAACGGCGTTAAAATTATCGCCGCTTTAGCGGCAGAAAACTGCCGCTAAAGCGGCGATAATGGGCTTGATAATATGCCCTTGAGAATTCCAATAGAAGCCCATGTTCTGGTGTCAACATGGGCTTCTATTGGAATTCTCAAGGGCATATTATCAAGCCCATTATCGCCGCTTTAGCGGCAGTTTTCTGCCGCTAAAGCGGTGATAATTTGAACGCCGTTCTTGATAATATGCCCCGGAATCTGCTGTTGCTGGTTGCGGTTCTGATGAGTAATAGCGTTTTCTGCCATTGCTTGTCTTGGAAGTGCTGGTTACAGTCTGCTTCCTATTTCTGTTTGGCATGTACTTAGGGGTCTGTCCGTGTCTGCCAGTATTGCTTGAAGTAAATTTGTAATTATCCCTGCCCCCCTGTCTGACCATGTAAGTTGCGTCAGTGTGGCTGATACCCATGGCTCAGTGTCTTGGGAGCCCCATGTCTTATGTGCCGTTTGTCGAATGTCCTATGCACATCTGAAAGCAGGTCTGCATCTGGCCCCATGTGAGAAGGTGACCCTCTTCGTACAAGTCACCCGCAATACAGCAAACCCTCTGTCTCCATCCTGTCATGCAGAGCTCTCTGGGGCATATTTACAAGCCCCCCTCACCACCACAACGTTGTGGTGCCGATAGGGGCTTCGCCTTATTTACAAGGCTTAACGCTGCCATGTAGATAAGGCATCATTTCACGCTATACTTAGCATGAAAGGGCAGGGCAATGGGTGTTGCGGTGGGCGCTCCAACACAACACCCATTGATTTTGACGCTGCCCCATATTTACAAGGGTGGTGTAAATATGGGGCAGCTTCAAAATTAAGACCAGAAATAACCTGGTCTTACCCTGGCGCAATGAGGAGAATTAATTAATTCTCCTAGTTTTTGCTGTTTCCATGTGTGCTGCGTTGTGCAGCACACATGGAAACAGCAAAACGCCATTGATTGTTTATAAGCAGGAAGTTGTTCATTGTTTATGTGCAGGAAGGTGTCTCTTCCTGCACATAAACAATCATAAAAAAAAATCGTTTTGCAACTTCAATGTGTGCTGCATTTAGCAGCACACATAGAAGTTACAAAACACCATGTAAAGATTGTTTATCTGCAGGAAGGGACACCTTCCTGCACATAAACAATCTTCCCCTGCAACACAGACACCCTTGCACTATGGTGCAAGCACCCTTGCACTATGGTGCAAGGGTGCCTGCGTTGGCGCTAGGCAGCTAAATTTAGCGCCAGTTCAGGGGAAAACGCAAGGATGCACCATATTGTTGTAAATATGGTGCAGCCCTGCATTTCAGAAGTGGCGGAGCGTGGCGTTAAGCCAAGAAGGCTAACTCCACGCTCCGTCACTTCATTGTAAATTTGCCACTCTGTCTAATCGTTGGAACTTAGGGATTTCCCGTACGGGTGTTTCTCAGGAGTACGGCATGGCACGTCCCCATGTCCCACGCATGCAGGGATAACTGCAGGATCCTTTCATCAGGAATTCTGTGCCTCTTTTTCTATATATTGTTTGTGTGAGTTCTGGTTGTGTTTTGGAACCATGTAATAGAGACTTGTCTATGGATCGTCTGTGCCATACCAGCCAGCCATGAATTATAATTGCGACGCCTGGTAGTATGATTCATGGTCTGGAACCCAAAGTCCGCCCTGCATTGCAGTGTTTCCATTTTAACGCTGCTCTGATTTTTCCACCATATAAGTGTGATTAATGCTGATTTAAGTTTCACAAGTATAGCATGAGGGACTGGGAACAGAAAACACTGGAGTAGATATAGACACCTGGGTAATATGCACATTTTCGCTATAGCCATCCTGCCTGCCATCTGTCGCAGTCATCTGTCACCTGTATTCCCAGGTACCTGAATGATGTGAGCTACCGGGGTATGCCCAGCTCGGAAAAGCGCTCTCTTGCCGTGCCACTCAGCATGCCAAAGGGTATAGCACTGGCTTCTGTTTATTAATTTTGAGGCCTGACTGTTGCCCAAATTCATTCAGCTTGTCAAGTAATATGTGCAGCAGGGAACCCCTAAGATTTGACAAATACATCAACAGTTCATCTGCGTATGGGGAGACCACGTGCCTACTGCTCCACATGCATATCGCCCAGTCATCTAGTATGTCACGCAGTCTGCATGCCAAAGGCTCTATGGAAAGCGCAAACAGAAGGGGTGACATAGGTCAACCCTGTCAATTCCCACTGCCAAGCTTCTCTCCTCTGATATCATGTTGTTAGTACAAACCCTCAGTGGCCTAGTGTATTGCAGAGAAACCATTTTTCGAAGTTCATAGTTCTGAGTGTTCCAAATAAGTCGGCCCATGGGACTGTATCAAATGCTGTCTCCATGTCGAGTGACACCACTGCCAGTTCCTGGCTTGTGGCTGTGGCCACTCCAAGCACTCTCACCGGGCGACGTATGTTTAAGGCAGTTCGCCTTCCCGGTATGAAACTGTTTTGGTCTGGGTGTATCAGCAAGCCCATCATCTTTTTTAGATGGATGGCGAGCACCTTGCCCTGTATTTTGTTATTGGTACTGAGCATGAACAACGGGCGATACGATTTACAGTCACAGTTTTGGGAGAAGTTCGATGGTGGCTTCCCTCTCTCCGATCTCCAGAGGTTCTTGGTGCACCTGGAGCAGCCCTCCGCTAGTGGGTCAACAAACGCTTGACATCACTGCTGGGAACCCGTCTGGACCCGGCGGGTTCACTCTGTTTAAGTCTTTGATTGCTCCTTTGACTTCTTGTACTGTTATGGGCTCCTCCAAGAGGAGCCGCTGCTGCTATGTAAGGGCCGGTAAGTTGGGCGTCTGGAGGATCAGGTAGGAGGAATTGTCTGCCATCTCAGGCGCTTGTAGTAGGCTAGAAATGCACCATTCATCTGTTCTTGCATATGTACCATGGTTCCCATTTCATTTCTAACTGCTTTTATGACTGCCACTGCTCCATCTCATTGGAGTGGGCAGACCAGTAACCCGCCTGTTTTGTCTCCCCTCTTGTGCAACATTTGTCGGACGTCAGTGGACTGCAGGTACTCTAGTTCCTGCGTTTTTTCTCAGATGGTTGATCTGAGTTCAGGAGTCAACTGCATTGCCACAGCCTCTCTGTGTTGCAGCCCTTGTTGCTGGTCGAGCTGTTTCTCGAGCTGTTGGTTGCCCAGGACTCTTTTCCTTGAGCGCACCCCCACCATGGCCATGCCTGAGCTACCACCATCATTGCCTCCCATTCAATCCCACGCGAGCCTGCAGAGTTCGCATTGCTCACAAAATAGGAGCTGATGGTGCCCCGCGTTTCCTGTCGGAACACCACATCCAGCAGTACCTGAGTCGGCTACCGCCAGGTGGGTATTGCTGCTCTGTACCTTGTGCAGTGGTATTTGAAGCAATCAGAGAGTGGTCGGAAAGTATTCTGCCTTTATGATGCATGTTCTTAATGAGGTGAGCGTTAGATCGATCTAGAAAGACCACGTCTATCCTGGTGTATGTACTGGCAACTTGTGCATAGTGTGAGAATTCTTGAGAATGTGGGTGTTGCACGTGCCACACATCTAGCATGTCTAAGTCTGTCATAGCTTTCTTCAAGTTCTGTTGCAATCCTTGCTTGTAAGCTGGGTTAGGTTGGAGGCAATCAAGCAGCTATCCAACACACAATTAAAGTCCCCCATCCACAGCATCGCAATGCCCAAGAATGGCCCAGCCGAATGTGCCACTGCATCGTAGTATGTCTAGTCATCAGTAATAGGGGCCATAGGGCCCGACCACCGTCAAGGAGTGGCCATTAAGTTGACCCTTTAAAAGTACGTAGTGTCCCTCAGTGTCTATTTGTGTGACTGTCACTTGGTAGGGGGCCCTTGGTGCAAGCCATATCCCCACACCTCTGGCATGTGAACTATAACTGGTGTGGTACAGGATGCCCCTCCACTTCTTACGCCACATCTCCATTTCGCTTGGGAGGGGGGGTGTCTTCTGTATGCAGGCTATCTTAACCCCCCACTTCAGTAAATATGCACCCACTCTCGCTCTCTTTGTATAATTGTTCAGGCCCCTGACATTCTAGGTGGCCATCCTCACAATATCAACCATTGGTCCTCCAGTTGTTACCTCAACAAGCCCCTCCCCTCTTGTACCCGCCCCCTGACATGCATGCAAACATTAACATTAATGATGACTATAAACTGCATCCCGCCCTTGGTCCTGTACCCGAGCCCTGCCAATCTTACTCGGTGCAAGTCACCTTGACTGATCAGCATTGCACAAGGTTGTGATAGTTGTGTCTGTAAAGCCAGTATATCCATGAAGTGAGAGAAAACAAACACGTACAGTTTCTGTGTTTGCGCTCAATGACCCTCCGTACTCGGTGCCCCCCCCGATGGAGGGGCTCCAAGGTGCAGGTCCTCCTAAATTCACCCTTTAGGGTGTGTGGAATTGGGTTTATGTGTTATGGCAATGTCTCAGTTCTGCTACGGGCCCAATACCTTTACACATCGTCTCTTTGTGGTATTGGTGCCTCTCGGACACCTGTGTTGTTGATCTCAGCAGTCTTCGCCTCCCATGGCTGCCGTCTTGGTTGTGCCACATTGTTCCACGTGCATCCAGGGTGTCCAGACCAGTCCCATGCTCGCTGGGTGTCTGTAAAAAAGTGGAACTTGTTTCCGTGCAATATTTTTTGTCGACCTGGGAAGAACATCATATATTTTAAGATCAAGTCTCTGCACCTCTTCTTGGCACTTTCAAAAGAACCACGTTGCCTCTGGACCTGTATTGTGTAATCAGGCAGAGGCGGCTCCCCCGCTTGGCAGGGGAGGGTCACCCCACTGCTTAAAGGCAAAAAATGAAAAAGAAAATGATAATAAAACACTTTTATTATCATTTTATTTTTCATTGACTCGCCCGAGTTTGCTGACTCCAGCAAGATATGGGTATCCTGGATCGATCTCATAACGTCCTGTAGAGTTGTCCCGGTCATCATTATCCGGGGCACCACCGCCCTGGCAAACCTGGCAAACCTGTCCAAACAGGTTTGGGTGGGTGGTGGCTTGGTGGTTTTCTCCTTCACCATCTTAGGTGCTCAATCTCTTATGGCAGGCAAATGGGTGCCGCACGGCCCCACACGCCTCCACCGAGGTATCCTCCATCTCAAAGCGACTGTCTGTGGCCGCGGGGGCTGCAACTGCCTCCTCTTGCCTCATCGGTCCTCCCCCACTGCCTCAGTGCTATGCTGTGAGTCTCAGGGGGAGCACTCCCATTGTGCAGCACTCAATGGTGGCCTATTGTCTCTGCCTTCCTGCATGACCCCTCCGCCCCCGCAGTGGCCGCCTCTACTCCGTCGCACCCCCCGGTATGCTCTCGAGGCCCCTCACTTCAGCGCAGCATCTCTCCTCAGGCACCAACAACTGGGTTCACCTCTCTCCGTCTGCAGAGGCCAAACCGCTCCTCACTCCTGGCCCCTCTTGCTTAGCGCCACTTGCCAGTGGTACCAGCACCAGTGTATCCTCCAACAATCACTCAATGGCAGTGGTAGGGCCTGATCACATGCTTCTCCCATTGCGGCTCACAGATGGTGTCAGTCTCTGTGTGGCGTGCGCGGGCAGCCGCCACCAGCTCAGGCTTCAGGGCAGCCCGGATGCCATCTTGGAGCCCGCTGCCATGATCTGCCTGTAAGATCCGTCGAATGGGTGGCAAAAGAGTACGAAAGAGATGTCCCCCCTGCAATGCCTGCTCCTCTACACACTGCAGACAAAGTTTAAGGATTGGATGAAGAGTTTTAATACAGATTGTTTATGGATGCTGGGCCTAGAGGTCAGAGCTCTGAGCCGCATATCCTCACAGCATTGCCGCTGGCCACGCCCCCCCCAGAAGCTACAATTGCGGGTATTCACCAGGCATTCAATAGGTAAAGATGGTCCTAATCTGGAGACTTTAATGGTGATGTTTTCTATTTATGGTTACTTGAGGTCAGTGGGTTCTGTCAAACAAAATTAAACATATTATAGTTCATTAGTGTGTCAGCATTCCTATTTTTAAAGCACTGTACTACTTTCAATGAATTACATAATGTCATATGTGCGTTAATGAATTTGGTACTAATACAAAATTCATTTGGTTACAGTCATTTCAAATTGTGATCATTCTAAGTATCACTACTGAGCAGAGAAACATCTAGATCAAAGGTACTATGAGAACCCATTATTTTGGTCTAGGCTACAAACAACTTTAGCTGTCTGTCGGCCACACATTGTATTGTTTTCAGTATATTACATATATACAGAGTGGGCGTTGGGCCAGCTCCTTGCTCACGATTGTATTGTTTTGTGGCCTATGTCATTTCCCAGCTCCTGATTTGAAGACTTTCCTCCTTATTTTTGTGTTTATCCTGTGCAGGAGCAGTTAGGCCTCACAGTTTTTTGAATGATTGAGTTGTATCCTTCCAATGCTTACATTCAGGGAACTACTTTTTTCTTTTGTTATCAGCATTCAACAGGAGTGCATGTTCTTTCTTGATCTGGCCGGTTTGCTGCTTCCTCCTTAAGTCTCTGCCTCCCATGTTCCCTGTGTTGCCTCCCCTCTACCTAAAGCTCCTCTTTTGCTTTCCTCACCCGACTGCTGGGTCTTTTTTAGCTGCCTCCACTCTGCTCCCACTTTGTTTCCCAACCCCTGTTTCTTGGCGCCTATTTTTCCCATCATCTCTCCCTACCCCACCACCCTTCTATTGCTCTGTGGTTGATATCGGTGGCACCACTTTCAGTAACTGGAGGGTCTGTACACAATGCTGTCATGTGGACCTTCCCTTTCTCTTTCTGCTGAGTTGCTCAACAACATTTTAGAACATCTATCTCTATCTGACGCAAGGTGGCTTCTCCTCCCACCACCCGGCTATTATTCAACATTCTAGGGCTCTCAGCAGGGTACTCCTCAACATCTTAGAATGAACTGAGGTTCTTTTTATCCTGGAGTCATGCACCCTTCTTAGCTCCCGATATCAAGGGGGTTGGGCATGAAGCCACTCTGCATCACAAGTAGGCCAGGACAGAGTTCGTGGCACTTCGCAAAGTGACTAAAAAACTCCACAGCGCTACGCAGAGTTCCGCAAGCAGTGGAGTGCATTAGGTTGTGCCATTCGTGCTGATTTTTAGCACCAGGTGTTTGTCCTGCACTGTAAAATCAGCGCGAACTGCACCATGCGCAGCACAAGAGGCTGCTTCTTTCTGCCGCTCGAGTAGATGTTCTACTCGGGCAGCAGCTTCCTCAACGCGAACAGGTTTGTCAACGTGAGCGGTAGCAGCCATCCGCACCCGCCTACGTTGAGAAATCTTGCCGAGAGGTGGTCTGAAGTGAGATTTTCCTCACTCACCAACTTTATTCTGGTGAGCGCAAGCGAGGAAAAAACTCTGGGGTATATTCACAAGAACGTGTGATAATTACCGCAAGAGTAGCGCAACGCAACTTTCAGCATCGCAGCCTATCGCGGGAAAATAACCCCGTGACAACGTGGAATTCACCACACGGCGGTAGCATGCAATAGTTGGCCGACACCGCGGCCAATGCTCGCGATACAACCAGCTCGACGGAGATAAAAACACAAACCACAACGCGAAAAAAGCTGCGATGGGCCAAAGCGCGATAAGAAAACAGTGACAACCAGCGCGAGGGCAGCAATACTCACGCGCAATGCGGGAAAAAGCACAAGAACAGCATACGGAAAATGCCACAGAACAAAATACATCCACAGCGGAGTACCACGGATGCACCCTGGCCAACTGCAGAGGACAACATGCACACCACAACATCCAAGCACCGTGGAAGAACAGAACCTACAGGCACACCGCATGAAAGAGACCAGTGGCAGACAAATCAGAGCCGCAGGAGCGACACACCCACCGTGCAGCATACGCACAGAAGCAGAAGTGCACCTCGACATTGACAACATCCCGGTACAAACAGCAACACCTCCACAACTGAACACAGGACACAACTGGTTCGGAAAATGTGCACAACCTGGCAAATCACATCTGAAACCCCAGGGATATGTAACATGACAATGTACAATTCCAACCTGTAACCTGCAAATATGTTTTATTCACACATGCAGTGCAATTGGACATCTACTACTGTCCCATGAATGCAACGGACGGTCACAATGTGACGTGCTCATGAGAAGTAAGTGTCAATGATGGAGTCCCTACGGGCCATTCCTGCCGCAGCTGCAGTGGGATGTGGGCCACCTGCCCCATCACCACCATCATCGTCCGGTACCTCTGGAACTGGGATTCATGGGGCCCTGGTGCGAACACAGATGTTGTGCAACACACAACATGCAACGATCATCTTGCACACGACATCCGGGCTGTACAGGAGCTTCCCACCAGTGCCGTCTAGGCACCTGAAACGTGACTTCAACATGCCAAATGTGCGTTCAACGATGCCCCTGGTGCGTATGTGGGCCGCATTGTACTGCCTCAGGGCGGGTGTGTTCGGCTCCCGGAGGGGTGTCATCATCCAAGGGCAGAGTGCATATCCTTGATCACTTGTGACAGTGCAGTGAGAAAAGAGTCAATACTTGGTTCGGCAGGATGTGATGGCAGGCCCACCAATTCAGTGACGCCTGTGCTGGCTGTGTGTGGGGTGAGTGTAAGCCAGCCCTCAGGGAGTAGCTGGTGCTGGCAACTACACCAACAGTCATCAGGCACACAGACATGCAATGTCAGAACTACAAGGGGGGATGACTCGAGTCGCACAGGGCTAGTCGCCCCGGATGCACAGCGGCCGACACGGGCACACCGCCACGGGACGCTGACCTGTGGGAGACTGGGGTAGGGTCATGAGGGCAGGGCAGTGCCTCACATGTGTCATGGCTGCATTCCCCATCTCCACACGTTCAGCTGTTGTGTGGCTGTGGTGCCATGTGAAGTCTGTATTGGGTGCAGGGGTAGCCCAGGATGAGCATGGAGTGGTGTAGTCGTGTCTGGTAGGTGGTCGTGTAGTTTGACATGTCGGATGTGGTTTGGTCACGTGTGCATCCCCACAGTTGTGCTTTGTGCCTTGGTGGCTGTGGGATGTGTGGTGTGTTGATTTGGTACTTACCAACGAGCAGTCCCGTTCCATATGTGCCATCCTGGAAGCGCTGGTTGATGATGGACTGTCGGAAGATGAAGGAATCATGCACACTGCCTGGGTAGTTGGCGACGACATTGGTGAAGAGTCCCCGGTGGTCCACTATTGCCTGCACATTGATGGAATGCGTGTGCTTCCTGTTGCGGTAGTGGTGTGCAGTATCCGCAGGGGGCACAAGTGGGACATGTGTGCAGTCGATTGCCCCCAACACGGCCGGGAATCCGGCTATGGCGTAGAAGCCTTGCTTAGTCTCCAGCTATTCCTGCGCAGTGTTGGGGAAGTGAACGTACTGGGGTATGAAGCTGATGATGGCATCCAGGACAGGTGTGATGAACTTTGATAGAGCTGGCTGTGAGACCCCTCCGACTCTGGCAGTTGTTGGTTGGAAGGTACCAGAGGCCAACAGGTGCAGCACTGCCAGCAGCTTTGCCTGCGGAGGGATGTTTGTTCTCCGCTGTGTTGGGAGCGTCAGCCTGTGGGCGATGTGGGTCATGATGCGTAGGATGGTTGTCCTTTTGAACCTGTAGTGGGCAATGACTTCCGCGGGCGTTAGGTCTGTGAGAGTGGTGCGTTTTCGGTAGGTCCGCTGTCTTACTCTACGCTGCCTCTGTGGTGGTCCAGGGGGGTGGGGGGGGCGGGTCCGGGTCCTGGGGGTGGTGGCGGTCCTGGGGGTGGTGGCAGTCCTGGGGGTGGTGTGGCCCTGTTGGGGCTCCGAGCTGCATGATGAGTAGCTCCATGGCGTTGTTTGTTTTTCGGGTATGGCTGTGTGCGGGGCTCCGTTGCCTACTGCAGGTAGACGTCCGCCTTTACACCTGCTTGAGGCAGGTGTTAAATACCTGCGGCTACCGCGGCTTATCACCTGTTTTTGGTTCGCTTCGCAGTTCTGTCAGTTCGTTGTGAAAGTGGTGTTGTTGTTTTTTCGTGTGTTTTTGCACGGGAACGCCTACTCAGCATCTCATTAGGGTTAGTTGGTGGTGTCCGCCGTGGTGTTAGATTTTGGGGCAGTTATCGCGGGAATACTGGCGTTGTCTGCAGTTTGCACCAGCTTGTGAATGGGGTGTTAAATCTATCTCCACTTTTGTTGCGTTAAGGTGGAGATAAATCGGAGTTGAATCCTTGTGAATATGCCCCTCTGTGAGCTACACATAGCGCGGAGCGGGAAAAACTATGCAAACTCCACGAGCGGGAGCGTAATTTGACCTCCAGGCCTAGTGGCAAGCACACAGCTTACGCCCCTCTGACCCACCATGCTTTTTCTTGCTGTGCCACAAACTGCAACATTATGATCAGAATTAGGCATCTGATGGTGCAGCTGAAGTCACGCGATGTGGACATCACACAAAAGCTTCTGAACCTCTGCAGTGCAATTCATTTTAAAAGCAATAAGGACTTTTAGTTTTTTTTAGTAGCACTCAGCAGACGAAGGCCCCTTGATGCCGGCATAGTAGACCCTTCATACGGGGTGAGTGCCATGCTGCAGCATGACCCCTTCATGGCAGATCAGTTATCATCATGTTTTATGAAGTTTACTTAAAGGCAGTGGCGGCTACCATAAATAAAAAATGGTGAGGCGCGAAGGCGGGCGACTCACCATAAATTCGGGAGCACGACTGCTGCGGTACTCCTCTTAGCTTTCCACAAGCAGGACGGAAAAGGAATGACTTCCTTCCTGTTTGTGGAACGTATCTCCAACCAATCCTGGAGCTGCTCTCATGCTGTAAAAGCAGCTCCAGGATTGGTGGAGCAGGCTCACCCAGCACTCATTTTGAGGCTGGGGGCCTGTGCCAGCAATCATCAGATTGTTTCACTGACTTTGGATTGCTGGGTCCACAGTGCGCATGTTGGACTGGCCGTCGCAAGACGGGCCCAATCCGTCAAGCGCACTGTAGAACAGTGCTGTAATCCTGCAATTGCAGAACTCCGCCCCCACACTCGCACCGTACACAGCGGGGGCAAATAAATAAGTGACATGCCATTTAATTTATTTGTGTTTGCCTGCTGCACTTGCAGCAGGCGGGGTGATGCTCCTCCGCTCCCGAGGATGAGCCGCCCCTGCTTGAAGGACCTGCACCTTCAGGACGGAGCTCGCAACCTGTGCAAGTTTTAATAAGTTTAAATGAGGGCCCTTCGATGTTGAATGCAGGCTTAAGATGAACTTTCATTTGAAATGCATTGGGATCGGAGGCATATTTGCGTGAATACACCTCGGACCCCAATGCATTAGTAATGCTGACCAAAACAACATTTGAACCAAGGGCAAAAACAATTTTTGTACTAAATAAACTGTGGAATTTTTTTTTTTTTACTTATCGGATAATGAAATGTTTGTATATGGTTGAGAGAAAATCGGTGTGCAAAATGCTCGGTGCCTTTTCAAAACTGTCTGGCACCAGAGTTTTAGGTGCTAGCTACAGTTCTAGCTCTTTGTTGGAGACCTATTGTTATTTATAATTAAACTCGGCTTTTGCTCAGCCGTTTGCTGATGATTGGATGCCCTGGGTCCACTTTTTTGCTCCTGATTCGAAGGCTTCTCTCTCTATTCTTGTGTTTGTCCTGCCCCGCAGCAAACCGAGCTCAGAGTGTGTTGATTGAGTGAGGTTTCCTTCCACTGCTGTCAGACCTTGCAATGCACTACATATAAGGGACGATTTCTTTCCCTGTCTTCCTCCTCTCCCATTTCAATCCTCCTACCCAGTGTCCGCTTGCTCCCCGAGCCCTATGACGCTTTTTGCATCACCCACTGTGCTGTCAGGAGGCAGCCATTTTAAAATGTTGTTAAACTATTCTAGAATTGAAGAAAAGCATAGGCAAAACCAATAGGTGTCATGGCTGAGACCTACTGGCTTTGCTAATTCTGCTTAATAGCAAGATTCTGCTGTGAACACAAATAATCCTTCTGAAAGCATGAGAAGTGGTTTAGGCATGGTGAACCATGCTAACTCAGTTGTCAAATATGTTTTTGATCAACATTAAGGGACATATTCTCAAGGCGATATCGCCACGTTAGCGGCACTTTTCTGCCGCTAAAGCAGCGATATTTTTATCGCCCCATTTTCAAGCTGTTGCTAACAGCCGTTAGCGACAGCTTTTTGCTAAAACGTCCATTGAAAAGATCGCGAGTTCAGTTAGCGATAATTATCGCTAATGACATGCAAGGGAGGCTTCCCATGCAAAATCTGCCGTTAAGCCAACATCTCCATATTCACAAGGGGATTCCTTAAGTCCAGAGGACCCAAAAAATGGCTCTAACTGCAACTAGAGGCAGTTTTTTAAGACCAGAAAATATCTGGTCTTAAAATGGAGATAACCATTGAGACCTCATTTCAGCAGGTTTTGTTGCTGGACCGCGCTGCAAGCAATGTTGCTGCGCTACCCTGCTACAAAATTACAGGGCAGGACTGCACACCATCAATAAGATAGTGCGCATTTCTGGGCCTCACGCATGAAAAGTGTTGCAGCGCTGCAACAAGACAGCGTTGCAAGACTTTTCACTACCCCCTTCTTGCAACACCACGGATGCGCTGTATTCACTGGACAGCGCTCCATAACGCAAGATATGACAGATACGTCTGGAATCCTGATGTATCTGTCTGCGCTAAAGTCACGCATTGCTGCAGTCGTGTCACAACCATGACGGACCTCCAGCAATGCATGGTGCCAGCCTATCCCTGTGGCACTGCGTCACCCTTACGCTTGCCATCAGGCAGGCGTAAGGTACTGACGCATTGCCGTCCATGAGGGGTGCCCGGGTATTGGCGCAGTTGGATATCCATCGTTTGCGTTTGGGCGCTGCGGTGTCATTGTCTGTAAGCGTAGGCGTAGTAGTGGTGCTGAGGGAGTTGACGAGATGTACTTCGTTGGCCTTGATCCATCTGCAATGTGTGCGATGATGGCGGTTGTGTACGGTGGGCATGGTGAAGACGTGATGTATACAATGATGGTTGGTCCAGGAGAGTCCGGTGGTGTGGCTGTAGTTGAAGGTCCAGCTGGCGGAGGAGACGTGCTTGACCGTGTGTCCTGCTATATTGCTTGCTGAGGGGACTAGCTGCTTGACTCTGATGTTGTTGAGCTTCCCCAGGAGGGGGTGTTGTTCTGTCACTGGGGTTGTCCAGGTGGAACTTGAGTCCGCCGAGTAGGATGTCGTCGGTGGATTGGAGAGCCTGGTGTGCAATGAGGTCTACAATGGTATCGGAGAATGGGGGTCCATGGCCCGTGGGGCCTGCAGATGAGCGTGCCGCAGAGGATGGTTTTGGGATTGGGATCTGGAAGTTGAGGTGTTCCATGGTCACCGTTGGGTCATTAGAGTGCGTGGTCAGTCGGAGTGTGCTTCTGTAGGTGATGGCAATGCCTCCTCCTTGACGGTCGTGGTGATCCTTGCGGGTGATTTCGTATCCGTAAGTGATGGCGATGGCGATGTCTGGTCCGGAACAAAGGTTGGTCCTGGCAGGCGTTGTGGCGTCCAGCATTGATGGCGAGGAAGGTGCTGGCGTCGTAGCGGTGGAGTGTCCGAGAGGAAGGGTGCTTGGTGCAGAGCGCATTCCAGGGATAGAGGGACGCAGACGGGCTTTCCTATGGCTTGCCTTTGGCACGGGAGACGTCCATTACAACGCAGGCAGTACATCATTAACAACCCAACTCCGACAACGCAGGTGCCTTTACATCGCATTTGATTACAACGCATTGTGAGGTCATTAATGGGGTAATTTTAAAATATTTGGGTGGGTATGGCTTATGGATGTTGGATCAGGAAACTGGTGTGTTTTGTGGTCAAATATGAAATTTGGGGTGTGTAATGGGGTATATTATGAAAATTGGGGGGTGTTTTGGGGTATATTATGAAAATTGGGGTGTGTTTTGGGGTATATTATGAAAATTTGGGTGTGTTTTGGGGCAAATTTGATTTTTGGGGTTCAAAAAGAAATTCCAGGGTTAACGGTTGGGTTTGGGGTGCAAAGGTAAGTTTAGGGTTTCACTCACTGAAGTGTGAATAGTGATATTTATGTATCCGCTATGCAACACCTACCCTACTGTTGCAATGTGCCTAGTGTTAGTATGCATTGGAATGGAATGCAATGTCATGGCATGCGTCGTAACTATGTATGTGCCTTTGGCACACGAGTGGTATGCCCGCTGTGCATGGGCGCACAGCAGCCACCATTGAGAAGTGCGGGGGGGCTGGACAGCTGTGAGGTGGTAAACGCCGCAAAGAATACTGGATGGTGCATGGACGCGGGGATGTGTGTGTGAGCGGGTGTCGCAAATATCGTCATGAGGAAAGTCTTACCTCGAATCCGGGCCCTGTGTCTTCGTAGCTCCTGCTCACCTGCGTCTGCTTCCAGTAACAGAAATTCGGCAGCCAGGCTCCCCCCCCTGAGTCAATCACAACGCTGACATGCGTATCTAGCCTCCTTTTCATGGGAGCGACGATGCATGCTACTCCAGTCACGCTGTGGGCATGGAGTTTGTGCCATTAGGGGTGGGCGAGCTAGCACATTAATAGAGATGAGTCGCAGTCGAGCCAAAGGTCTAGCTTAGCTGTAAGAGCCCGTGCACGAGCCGAGCCAAGAAAATGTCTCACATGTACATCATGCAACAAACATTATGTATACATAGGATATGGATTATGGGAGTGTGTCACTTTAGTAGAAGAGATTATATCAGTGCATTGAGAGGCAATTATTTGAAGTGAGTTCCTAAAAATGTACTTGGGGACTTCTGCCCTGATGAGATGAAATGAGCACACCATGAGAGGCAAGCCAGGTGTCATGTGCTCCTTATGTTTGGCCTAGGGTGTTATTAGGAATAGTACTACATTTTCTAATATACCACTTGTCCTTTTTGGGTTCTGGAAAAGCATGCCACTTGCAGAAAAGCGCTTCGATGCCTAGTCAGGGGTAGGATGCGCTATAGAAATACAATTGCAGTTACAATCAATTCTGAACCCTCGACTTGCAGGTTGAACACAGATTTATGAATGGATGACTTAATTGACTGCTGCATCTCAGATACTATTATAGGGCAACTCACACAACCTCGCTCTGTGTAGCTGTGGTTTGGGGTGCTTACACACAACCTTGCCCCTCTATCTAAGGCCACATAACCCTCCACTGCAGCACCTCTATGGCTCCCTGAACGTGTGGTGTTCCTTGCAGTGCTTGTCAATAATTTGCAGCTGCGCACGTTCACTGCATTGGGCCACTTGCCAGAGCGGGGGTAAGAACAAACGGTTGCAACTTGTCAGATTAAGAAGGTGAAACAGGTGCACCGCCTGCTGCCTTTGACTGCGATCCATGCCCTTCTTATGCACATTCCCCCGATTTGGCAGTTACTATTTATGCAGTGTTATGTGTCTGGCTGCATTTTAGAGGGGGGCGATGGAAAAGAGTGCTCACTGCAGTCCCTGCTGAGCTGATAAACAGGCTGGCAGCGCCTGCCAGGGCTTCCCTGCCACTGTCTAACTTGAATCCCAAAACTTGGCATCTGCAGCCCGCTCTTTTCTCTCGGCTCTTCTGTCCCAGGCCGCTCTCCTCCTGTCTTCTCCCCCCCTCTCTCCCCCGGGGTGGTTTTGGCCCCCGCAGCCTGCTGATCGCCGCAGATTCTTGACCAGAGGTTACGCATCTCGTCAGCACACAGCGAGACGGGCATTCATTTCCCAGCCAAGGGCTAGAGTTGCAGTGGCATGTGCACCGGCAGGAGGGAGGGGTCTGTGTGTCTTCAGCGGCTCAGGGAGGGCTGGGCCGCTTGGCAGTCCTCCTCCATACCCACATTGTGTCTGTGGCTTGCCTCTTCCACCCGGGACTGGGTAAAAGGGCTTGGACTGGCATGGCAGGAGAAGGGGGTAGTGGTTTACAAGTCCTGCTCAACACTCTTCAGGTATGTGGTGTGTTAAAAGGCGTTTGTTTATTAGTGTGTTGCGTTTCATGACACTGCGTGGACATTGTTGTCCCTCCTGACACTGGCCTCTCTCTTCCTATGTTGAACACTTATATCAGTGTCTGTTTTATTATTCAAAAGTTAGGATCAATCCTCTCCGGTGAAAATGTATTAGCTGGGAAGATTTTTCGGATGGAGTCGGGTCACTAACACAGTGGCACTGTCAAATGAGAAACCAATCTGTACGTGTCATGGAAAAGTGCATTGGCGTCTGTAAATACAGCAGGGGATGCTGTGTGCAATGCGTTTCATTCAATGCAACGACCCGGCACGTATACAGTTCACAGAAGTAAACCCGCAGGTCTGTTGTGGATGTACTCATAGTTCACACTTCTGCACGAGGGGCGGTGTAGCAAGGACTCCGGGCTATCTTCTGCAATCACGCTTTTTTCCCTATTGCAATTCCAGTGCAGTTTATCAAGGACATATCGCCGGCAGGGAGGAAGGCACTTTTCTGCCGCTAATGGGCCAATCGCCACGTATCGCCGGCTAACACCGGATTCACTATCGCCATCGCACTGATGTTATCGTGAGTTTTCACCGCCGTTCCCTGTTACTATCGCCATGTAGCGACTGCTTGTTAATACGCCGCTAACATGGCGATAGTTTTCAGGGTTAGGCGGCGATAACAAAGCTGACGATAACTGGCTTTGGCGATAGTTATCGCCCGTCCTTGAGAATATCCCCCTAGGTTTTTAGTTGACGGACGGCATGAAGAAAAACAAGCATTGGCAAAGCCAATAGGTCTCTGCAATACGAGACTTATTGGCGTTGTCAATGTCTTTTAGCAGTGTTGTATAGTAGCACACCTGCTATTCAGCATGACTGAAAGTCCTTGAAAAAAGCGCTATTTAGTGGCCAGCGATGGCCGTGTCATAGCAAATTTTTGTCTGGCAGCAGGGGTGGGACAAGCAAGATAGCACAGGGGTGGGGCAAGCAACACAACACGGGTGGGGGAGAAGGTAAAAAAAAAGGCATTTAGTATTTGCTAAAATGTTCCCACACTTTGCATAAATTTTACCAGCCTTGTGGTTAGCTGCGTCACATTACACCAACTAAACTTCTTTGCCTCTGGAGTTAACTAACACCACACGCACTTCTGAAATTGTATCCCATGTTTTGTGGACAGCTTAGGTGATAGACTGCTTCAGCTCCTTTACAACAGATTACCCAGGTAGATACAAGGGTGAATGCCTTGTGACAGATTAGGGGCCATTCTGCCTTTGGCCAGTGGCATTGCATATTTTAATGTCCCGGTTTTGGAATAACCAAGAAAACACACAACACAAATGAAGGTGGGTGGGGGTGGATAAAATAGGGGCCAGGGCGGGTGGGGAGGAGAAAAAATGCATGGGGCAGAGGGGAGGGAGGGAGAAAAGTGACAAGTACGGGGCCGGTGAGAGGGGAGAAAAGTGACATTGACGGTAATGGGTGGGAGAAGAGAAAAGTTACATGGATGGGGTGGGTGGAAAGGGAAAAAAGTGAAATGGATGGGGTGGCTGGGAGGGAAATAGCAACATGGATGGGGGTGCATGGGAGAGAAAAAAGTGACTTTTAAATAGCGACAATTAAAAAAGCAACATGGGCGGGTGGGAGACAAAAAAGTGACATGGGCGGATGGGAGTTAAAAAACCCCACATGAACGGGGGATATTGGAGGGGGGCTGAAAATACAAGTACTTATATGGAGTACTTGGTGACACATAAAAAAATATAATAGGTATCGCCTATGAGAAAGCTATTGGCTTTGTCAATGCATATTTAGCCATGTCATTCAGCATTTCTGAAAGTAAAACAAAAGAGCAGCTATGAGTTACTTTTTCTTTCAGCCATGCTGCACAGCGCTGGGGTACAACATGGCAAAACAAGCATTGGCATAGCCAATAGGTCTCGCTTTTGGGACCTTATAAGTGTTTAGCCATGCAGCACATTGTCCTGGCTTTTGTGCAGCCAGGAATTGAAGAGCTATACAACTGCTACACACTAGTTCAAGTAGTCTGATTCAGAAATAAATGCTTGCATTAGTAAACATTTATGGACACATTGTAAGGCACTTTAAAGCACAAGTTGGGAGGCTGAAGCAAAACACAGAGGGAACGAGGAATGTTGCCCTCTGATGGTTTCTGCGAGTTAGATATTCTGACCAATGTTGCAGCTTTTCTCGGTACACGGTGTTCACAGGAAGCAATTGTTTCAAAGCTGATAATGTGCTTTTGTTCTTAGAGAGAGCTTGCTGCCGCAGGCGGAAGATTTACAGAGCTCTAACTGATGTGAACTGACGAAGGTGTTTGTTTTGGAACCAAAGGACGTGTCCTAACCTGGTTACTATAGAGTACTTACCGCGTGAGCATTTGAATGCATGAATTTCAATTTGCACACAGAGTTCTTCACCAGCTGCGTTTCTGGAGAGCATACATCACTAGTAGCCGCCTCGCACGGGGTAAGCGAGGCCGCGCAGGGTGGGGGCGGAGTGGTTTCGCTTGGCAGTCGAGCTCGGTCTGGTTTCAGTTCTTCGTGAAGGGGCTGACTGGCTCCACCCTCACCCCCGCCTCTGGGGCAGCTTACAATATACAAATTAAAATTAGAAAAATAAAGCGAGACAAAGAAGGGAAATGTTTTCCGAAAAAACAGACGGCAAACGCTTACTGAGTGGGCTTGTGGGAACCGTTTGCAGCAGCGTGGGCAGAGTCGGGGGGGGGTGTCGAATGAGAAGACAACAGACATGGGGCAAGCCGTCTATTTATCCCTCTGTGTGTAGTTAAAGATAACTTGAAACAAGAAGGGCTTTGCTCTACATGAGCACCACCAGCTACATTATACAAGCACACGCTCAACACTCATTCCCGCACCCGAAGTTCACACACGCCGAGCACGCAAGCAAATCGGTTTAGAGCGAGGGATAGAGGGCAGAGTAGATTGGGAGGGCGAGGGCAAGAGAAGAGAAAGGTGGTTAAGAATTAAAGAATCAGGCGATAGTAACCAGTCCCTTTTAACAGCGAGTAAAATATCAGGAATGAGAGACAGTCGCTTCGCGAGTGGTGTGCACGCACTGTAAGGAAAACAAGAGCCCTGCGCTGTAAACAGACCCCTTCAAAGCCCAAGCCCTCGCCCCCTGACCCCTCCCAGAAGCGCACATAATAGTAAACAGCCTTGTTAAAGGCACCCGCTGTGGAAGGAATGCAGCTGCCACCCTGCGCGCCGCTGCTCGCTCCCGAGAGCAAAACGCCGTGGGAGTGACACATTGGAAAGGAGGTGGGACATGCACCCGCCTTGCAGCTACCACCCTGCACGCCGCATTGTCACAGGTTCCAATGAAGCCGGATCCACTGAGCCTTTCATCCTTATGAGGTCGATAAAATCAGTACCATTTAGTTGGGTAGCAATAAATGTTTGTCATATCAGCACCAAGACACCTAGGGGTGAGGGTAAAGGTGCGCTTTCCAAATACACACTATGCTATTATATTATTCGCTGTTTTAGCTATGGCTTGTACTTTCTCCTGCAGCAGCAGGCACACCCTGGTCGGAAACTGTTAGAAGAACCCAAGTAAAAGTTCACTTTAGCGCACACACACATACCCTGAAGAGCGAGCGTGCAAGCTTCAGCGTGTGAAGGGCTCCAGAAGAAATGCACTGATGCCTGTGTGAGGTGCAGGTTCAGCTGCAAAAACGGGCCCCTTCTGTAACCCATGTTAAGGTAAAAACAGATTTGTGTCCGCGCTGGTCTGAAACAGGAATCATCTCTCTGGCAACTCCACCCATCCAAGAAATCTGTGCGATTCTAAACCAGTCACCCTGACCGCACCTTTCATCCTGCAATCAATCAATCAATCAATCAATCAATCAGGGGTTTATAAAGCGTGCTACTCACCCGTGAGGGTCTCAAGGCGCTCGGGGGGGGGGGGAGCGGCTCCGGATCAGTAGAAGAGCCAGGTCTTGAGGTCCTTCCTGAACGTGTGCAGGGTCGGGGAGCATCTGATGCTCACCGGGAGCTCGTTCCAGGTCTTGGCTGCGATGTAGGAGAAGGCTCTCCCGCCTGTTCTGTTTCTGCGGATGCGGGGGACCTCTGCCAGGGCGAGGTCGGCGGAGCGGAGGTTCCTCTTGGGTACGTGAAAGGATACTCTCTCGTTGAGGTATTTGGGTCCGATGTTGTTGAGGGATTTGTAGACGTGGGTGAGGAGTTTGAAGGTGACCCTCTTCTCAACGGGGAGCCAGTGGAGGCCTCGTAGGTGTTGGGTCATGTGTTCGTGACGCGGTGTCCCAAGGACGAGTCTGGCTGCGGCGTTCTGGATGGTTTGGAGTTTGTGTAGAAGAGTTCTGTTCATTCCGGCGTATAGGGCGTTGCCGTAGTCCAGTCTGCGGGTTATGAGCGCGTGGGTGACGGTCCTTCTGCAGTCGGGGGGGATCCATTTGAAGGTCTTACGGAGGATGCGCAGGCAATTGAAACTTGTGGAAGCGACGGCGTTGATCTGGTGGTTCATTGAGAGGGAGGAGTGAAGGATGATGCCGAGGTTTCGTGCGTGGTCTGTAGGGGTGGGTGGATTACCGAGGGCGGAGGGCCACCAGGTGTTGTCCCAGGCGGAGGTGCAGGGTCCGAGGATGAGGACCTCGGTCTTCTCTGAGTTGAGCTTCAAGCAGCTGTCTTTCATCCAGGCTGCCACGTTCCTCATTCCTTCCTGCCTTGGAAGCCTTTCAAGGCAGATAAGAGTGTGAATGGGCAAATCACTTATTCTCCCCTGCCTAACAAAATGAACGAGTCCATGTGGAACTCAACTCAGCGCTCTGATAGCCTTCGGGTCGAGTTTGCGCTATATTTACACGTTAACTTAAAAATATCTTGGCAAACTGTGTTTAAAAGTTAAAAATACCATCGGATAAGCGTGTTTGGTTCAAACAGCCGAAGAACACAACAATCCGAGAACACAACCAAGGCCAATGAAACAAGCATTTATGAAAAAAGCACAGCGGCGCGTTCTGTTCAATTAGTAACCTGATCCACGACGAGGAATGCAGCTGCCACCCTGCGCGCCGCTGCTCGCTCCCGAGAGCAAAACGCCGTGGGAGTGACACATTGAAAAGGAGGTGGGACATGCACCCGCCTTTGGCCATTTGCGTGCTTTCATTATTGAAAGACACACGCAAAGGCCAATCCAATGTGTGGGAGGAGTCAAACCCACACTGAGAAGTTTGGAGTGCTTACAATAAGCCTCCCATAGAGCAGCGCATGCGCGCTGCGCTAGGCTCGACCTAAAAATTGACAAAGCCAATAGCTCACTCATAGGTGAGGCCTATTGGCTTTGTGAATGCTTGTTTATATTTGCTGTATATTATGGGAGTTGTAGTTCCTGCTTTACATTAGGACATATTAAACTACAACTATCTGAATGCCAGAAAAAAACAGAACTGGTAAACTACTCCCACCTATCATGACATGGCACTGACACTACCAACAAAGCAGCATTTACTGACACACGAGGCGGCTGCTTCACCGTAGAGAAACTATAAATTTGTACTGTGTAACACAAGCAGCTGGGCTGCTCGGCATTAGTACTTCCTGTGTTCTGAAGGTTTAAAAATCGTTCCTTGCTGTAAATATGTTTTAAGGGAGCAACAGAAGAAAAGATGTGGCATCATGCTCCGACCGATGCCTGAAGCCCATGGGCTGTCATGAAAAATGTAAATAATAAACCCCGCAGTCTTCCCATCAGCGATTTATTTGATCTGTATGTGGTGGCACCAAACATAAATAGACACAGCCGTTTCACATCTGTGCAGGAGCTTAAATGCCACTTTTTTAGGGAACTGCGCGTAAGTAAAAGCAACAAAAATCGAAAAAGCCAATAGGCCCTGCCTACGCCTATTGGCTTTGTCAATAATTTTTAGGTCTCGCCTGAGCCAGCGCTTAGCGCTGCTCTGGCCGAGACATTTAGTAAGTGTGCTTTTCAAAGTGCTGCCAGAGGCTTTTGCTGGCTACCAGCTTGCGTTCACGCGAGCTTGCACGCACGCAGCCGCCAGCTTTCAGCGCCCGATCAGGCGCCATCTGGCTTTCCTCTCACTTGATTGCTTTCTCAACGCTCCTCCGCCCCTCCCCCGCCGCGTCTCTCGTTAATTGCAAACATATGTGCAAACGCGCTGCTTTCACTTTCGCTCGCGCGCGCACCACTTTCGAAGCCAGGCTTGTTATTTTCTTGGGCACTTGTCTGACAGCTACCACAATTGGCCTGATTGACTTCTGAATAATTCAAAGTATATGCTGCATGGGAGACTTGTCATATACATTTGGTAGCTCACACTTCTTTTTGCTGTCCCTTTTGTGTTCCACATCTGTATCTTTCATTTCGGTATATTTTTGTATTGACTCACATGGGCATGCTAATCCTTTAAAATTAAGTACGTAATTACCTTGGTCAGTAACTCCGTTGATGAATGGCACGTTATATTTAGGATCCTGTAACTATTTTCTCTTTGCCTTGTAGCAGACTTTAACTCCGAAAGATAGATACATTTTGAGTAAGTAGGAGAGGTAGTTATTTTGCGCTTTTCAAATACAAAAAGGCGTTATGTTAACAGGCATTGTTGATATTTTGTGTTGTGTTGCCCTGCCATACACCTTTAATGTGCCAGTATGTGGTTATTAGGGTCTTTTTTGAAAATGACAGCTTTTATCTACCCAGATAAAGAATGAGACGCTGGTTCACTTTGGAAATGGTTCATCTCAGCAACTTATATTTGATAAGCCCTTCAGCGAATAAGTACTCTGTCTGGATGTAGTCAACCTGAACGGGCTTCAACATTCCGTAAACGGCTGGTAACTTTATGCTGCAGCGTCCCCATAGATATTCAATACGTCGACAGGGACACTCTGTTCACTACGTTGCCACCAGTAACAGTTCCCGAGGTTCTCTTGTCCTCTAGATGAGATGGGATCAAACAGTTTTTTTTTTTGCCCCTCCTTCTGATCAATGGTTCTTGAACGGCGCCAATTTAACAGTAATATTGCCATGACCAGAAAAAGTTGTGCCCTTTTACAGATGATACCAAAGTGTGCAATAGTTATTTATTGTCACTCTAAAAATATTAAATAAAATGCAACTAATTTTCAGGGGTATGACATGACTGAATTAGCAGTCTGCAATTGAATGAAGTTAAATGAGTAGTCTGTTTATGCCGCACTTAACATGTGGTAAATAAGCAGAGTAGTCCATACAGTCTGCTAGTTTTACTTCTACTTGCATTATTCAGTGTTTAACTTCTCTTACAGTGTCGCTGGTGAATATTTGTTTTTGATTGTCCTGTACCAATTGTTTTATTTTTACCTGAACTTTCTTTTTGCAAAGGCAGTTTTTCAATCCAGCCACATTTCTGTGAATGCAATTTTTCTTGCCTTTACTCCGTGCTGTTTCAGTTTACATTCTTGTATATATTTGAATTTTTTTAGCAGCTGTTCATTCTGCGATGAACCTTGTGTATTTAGCCTCCCTGGATTATCGTTCTTAAATTCATCTTGGTAGTGTTGCTTTTGAGTCAGCACCTCTCTTCCGATTTACCCTATGGAATCTCTATTGGATTTCTTAAATAAAATATACTTAAAACACAACCATCCCTTTTTATGTTGCTAGTTTATTCATTTTGTACAGCAGCTTTGCTCCACTTCCGAGTCGGATATTTTAATAGTACTAGGTGTAAAACTAACGCGCTAAATACTAGACAAGTACCCAACTCTTATCCGGCACCATTGCATATCTGATTTTCATTCAGCATACCATTTCAATCTGTAATTTACTGTTGCCCTTACGTGGCTCTCCAGAAAATCTAAATGAGCTTTATTCATTAGTCCCAATCCTTTAAACCCCTGAAAAACCATTTGCAGATAAGTCTGATTGGCCTCATATCCTGTTTTTCATTTGCATTGAAGACCTCCTGAAGTCCGTCTGGAATGTCTTCAGTTTTATGTCTTATTCATTTGACCATTTTCCACAAAATAGTTTTTTCTAAAGCTGCTCTAAAACCATTTCCTGTATCTTTAAGATTGCTATAGTTGTTGGAGATCCAAGGAGACTTTTGTGTGAGGTTCATTTGTGACCCCCCCCCTCTTCACCCCAATTCATTGTAATTTTTCAGTAGTTAAGGCTGGTGGGCACCTTTTTCTGTAAGGTCGTCCTGTTGGACATAATGCCTTCTTGGTCATATATAAGGTAACAAAAATGCTTCTGGCACTTTTTTATTACAACTTTTCAGCATGCTGCACAGCAGCCACACATTGGCAAAGTCAATAGCTCTGCCTAAATACTTATAAGGTCCCAAAGGCGAGACCTATTGGCTATGCCAATGCTTGTTTTTTTTTTACATGGTGCACAACAGAGCAAGTTGGTGTTCAAAATGGATTAAAGTAAAAAAAAAAAGCAATATGTCGCGGCCAGTGCACACAATGCAAGAGGACTCATTTCTTTAATGTGGTGATTAGTTGAAGCTATTCTTTGCTCTGAAAACTAACATACTGTAAAGCAATGGTCCCTCAAAGCCCAAGACCTCACCACCCAAAGTCATAGAGACATGGCACAAAGAGGTCATGCGATTTAACACAATGGTTAAATGTCCATGAACAAGAGCAACAGGGGCCTGCACGCCACACAATAATATTTCCATTTCATCTGTAAAACAATGCTCATAAAGCAACAGGTAAGTTTAAACAAGTCAAACAGGAGTTAGATTCCAGAAAGCATTAAGAGGATTCGCAGTCCTCACAAGCACACACCAAAGTTATGCTTTAAGTGGCCTTAGTAGCAGCACTATCTCTCAAGTTTACATAGATCGTACGAGTTCTTGGTTTAGGTGGCATAGCTGTCCCACAGGAGAGAGTTCGCACATGATGTGACAGCACAGAAGAGAGCAGAGCTATCTATATAGTTTTCTACATGGAACTTAAAAGGTCAGATCTCTGATAGCCAAGCTATCGCTCAGGTTATATAGCTGTAATGGTGCAAGACCATAGACAGCAGAGCTATGTCATCCTACAGAGAACTTGGAGTGAGGCCAAAAGGTCTTCATTGACTGTTTCACTGAATGTCAGGTGTGAGTGGTTTATTTAACCCAGGTACTGTACTGCATTTATTAAAAACAAGATTTTCGTTTTGTTCTATACATTTTCTTAATCCACTGCTCATGATAAAGTATCGCTGAAGGTGTCACACATGAGACGTGAATGTCAGTCATAGGTGCCTTCAAAACATAGAAACGTAACTGGTGTGTACTGAAAACTTGGCAGCTATGTTTGGGCCGCGCCGGTGACAGTCGGGTGACTCTGGTCAGTGGTGACGGAGATAGTTTCACTCATAGTCGTTGAAATGTCACTCATAATTACACTGAAATTATAAAGATGTCACACATAGCAATCTGAAACCTTGGCAGCTATGCTTGCAGCAAGTGAAAACAAAGCAAGAAAGTCGTAATGGCATCAATGCAGAAGAGCCGTATTGTTGAAATCGAAGAAACTTTCTGGCACATGCATCAAGGTAGGCTTTTGCGATTCCTTAATTGCGATTATTAAGGAATCGCAATTAAGGAATCGCAAAAGCCTATGCATGTAGGAATCGCTATAAAAATAGCGATTCCTAAACATTCCTTAATTGCGACTCGCAAATTGCGAGTCGCAATTAAGAATGCCGTCCCATTCATTCCTATAGGCTTACAGGCCCATAGGAATGAATTGAGATTGCATGCGCAATTTGCGAGTACCAGTAGGTACTCGCAAATTGCTCATGCAATTTCAAGGAATGCAAGGGTGTCAAAATGACACCCTGTTGCACCCCTGAAATTGTGATGTGCACCCATGTTGCGCACACACATGCCCCAAGGGCATGTGTGTGTGTAACCTAAAACTTTAAAAAATGCATTTTAGGGCATTTTTCAAAGTATTTGCAAATTACAGATAAGTTTGATTTGTCTGTAATTTGCGTTCCCAAATAGCGAAATCGCTATTTGAAAGTGCTTCTAGCATTGCATTTAAGGAATCGCAAATTGCGATTCCTTAAATGCAATCGCAATTTAGGAATTCGCAAATAATTGCGAATTCTTAAATTGCGCATAGGAAACACTTTCATGTATCTCCAAAGGCCAATTTGCGATCGCAAACGGCCGATTTTTGTGAATCGCACCGTTTGCGATCGCAAAAACCTTTGATGCATGTGCCCCTAACTGCTTGTGCATTGTGCAGAGCATAATACATTGGAAATCATGCTGGCTAATCATAAGAAAAAGGAAGAGACAGTGTTTTGAACTGCTCTTACAACAATTACCACAAAAACTAGCCGCTCGTGGTGAGCATAAAGCGTAGGAAGTCATCAATAAGGTAAAAATCACAAAACAAAAGGTTAGACTGGAACGTAGTGATTCTAACAAAGGGGCCGGTATATTAACCGGGAATAAAAACATGGCACACTGAAATCAAAAGAAAGAAGAAAAAATATATATCAACACAAAGCTAAATACACCCTTCTTTTTCACAAGCAAAAGTAAATTAATGAAAGAAACACTATCTCTGTTTGAAAAAGCACTGTGAATAAAAGGAAACCATTCAAATGCAGAACTTACCCACGTGCACAGCAAATGTGACGAGATAAGAGCAAGATTTACAGGCCTGTTTACAGAAACAGAGCTCGGAGCTAGTGAAAACACAAGCACTTGTGTGAAGTGGTCAAAAATAAAGAAAAAGGTAGTTCCTAAAACAGTCTCTAAAATGGGCCTGGAGAGATAATAGTAATCGGTCCATGCTATCGAGGAGGGCTAAACACAGGAAGATGCATGACGAAGGCATGCCATGGACAAATGGGGAGAAAGAATATGAGAACGACGATGGAGCCAGCAAATGGGAAGCCTATGGGCAGGCTAAAGCCCACATAGCGAATGCAACATCTCTCTTTGGGAGAGCGCATGCGCTGTCTAGCCGAGCGAGACCTAATAAAGAGTATGATTTCTGCCACATTTTATTATGTTTAAGGTAGTTTAGGGGTTATCAGCCCTTTTTGGCACACAACATATTTTCAGGGACGGTGACAGCTAAGGACCCAGCCTAAGTTGGCAACACCAGTGCTGTTAGAAGTTTAGACAGTCGTTGCAAGAGCAAGCTTGAAAAATAGCTTTCAACAGTTAAGATGTATGGTTGTATGTTGTTACATCACATGCCGTTACATCGGGAGTCATTACTTCATAGTCATTACATCAGGAGTACCTTTACATTCTGGTACTTAACATCAGGAGTAATTGATTTTGCAGGTACTGTGGTCAGTATAATGTGTTAATAAATATATGTGTGCTTATTTGTATATACATTAAGATGCCATCTGTGATGTCATCAATGATGTAATTTAGCATGTCATGTGTGATGTAATATGTGAGATCATAAGCAGTGCGTGGTGCGGGCACAACCTATAGTTAGGTCAGTAAAGCATAACTGGTGAATTTCACTGTCTTTTTGTTTTTTTAACATTAATATTTGTGTTATTTCAACACCTAACTATACTGTCACTTTATCCTTTGTTTTTTTCAGTGATTTGCAAACGTTTTTTTTTAAATGTCAGCTATACGTAACTATAACATGACTTGAACTGTTGCTTTTTTTCAGTGAATAGATAAACTACGCAACCACGAACACTAAAGCCCTTACTGCTCCGATGCACTCCAGCCCACTGTGACCTGGCAACGTTGTTATAGGAGAAAGGCCAGGACTTATTTGCTTATTGTTGGTCCTTGTCTGGAGATGTGCAGTGAGCACAAATGCAAGAATGTGGTTGAGTGATTGCCAGTGGCTGACACTTCTGCATTCGACCCTTCACCTTTTGCTGTTTTATGTCATTGTTTGCTAAATTCAAAATCACTACTCCTTTAGTGCATTCACCTGGTACACACACTTTGCTACTCTTAATCTTAAATTTACAAACTTTTCCACGTTATCAAATTCCATCTATAGGCGGAACTGTTCCCAGGTTCTTATCCAATGAATCAGTATCTACCATGTGCACAAACTACACTTTTGTGCGCCTAGAAAAATTCTTAAATGCACAAACTTGTTTGATGAATGGACACCTTTACATTGCCTGCAATTGTGCTCTTCTTGATAAGAATCCAAATAAGTCCACATTGGCCCGTTCACCAATGCCCTTGAGTTGCGCGGTGACCATAAATCCCTGCCAATTCAACACTTTGACTTTAGTACTGGCTAGTATTTGATCAAAATACTGGACAAACATTGATATAAATTTCTATTTCCTGATAGCAGACAGGTTAAACGTTAAGATATGTTAAGGTAAATCACATAAGGCATAGACAGCCACAGGATGCCAAGCGATTGCACAATATAGACTTTTCTGTTACCTAATATATTTATATTAATTTCCTGTTTGCTAGCAGTGAATAGGTGGGAGGAGGTCAATTCCAAGGTCTTTAGGAAACAGAGAGAACGAAAGAAGCGGAGACCTAGGCAGTAAGCAGCTTAAGTCAGGACAGAGAGGGTTACTTGTACACTGCACTTAAGCATTTTTGATAAAACAGGAAATAATCTTTAAAATAGCACTGAATACTGTCAAATGGCTAATATTAAGACACATGGGCACAGATTTAACACTTATTCACGTGGCACAGTGCAGCAGCCGCAAATGTTGCACTGCGATGTGTGAAAGGAGAGAGGAGGAGAGCTCCAAATTTACTGAAATATGGTACTCTCCTCCCCTTTCCCCGGTTCTGAAATCACCTGCCATGCGCCACGAAGACACCTTGGCGCCATAGTGCAAGGGTGTCTCTGTGAGTCTAGCATAGGTTTTGTACTGGAAGGATAGCCTTCCAGTACAAAATACCATGCTTAGACTAACTTTAACCCTTTTCCCTCTTTGTACGTGTGCTGTAAAGTGCAGCACACGTACAAAGCCGGAAAAGGAAGGAGAAATTAAAGAATGCCTCCTTCCTTGCACCTACTTCAAACAGGTGCAGTTTTCTGATGCTAAACCCTGTCTACTGTATTTAGTAAATAGGGTTTAGCATCAGAAAGCTTGGGTGGTTGCATGGGAATGCCCATGCACCACCCATGGTACGCCCCCCCTTGTCACTAAGTAAGTCAAAGCAGCGCTATGTGCTCCTTTGTGTTACTTTTACGTTATTTCCAGCACTAAGCAAGTTTGGCGTAGGAAAGTAAATAGGAAAAAAAAGGTTTCGCGCCAATTTGCGTCACCTTTTTAACGTAAACACGGTGTAAAATCTTAGTAAATCTCCCCCTTAGGGGCCTATCCACAAACTGCATTTTGTATTACGTTCACCTATGAGTGTAAATCTCAGACTCCAACTTTCCTATCTTTTCTACGGGTAGGTCTTCACATATGAAGACGGAACACTCCGAAGTGTCTAAGATTAAGTCACAAAAAGACAAGGATACGCATGGGCCTACTTAGAAACTGCATTTGTAGTACTTTAGTAGAACTATAAAATGGTATTCTCAAACCTATAAGTGGAAATCTCCACCTCCACCTCTCCTATCTTTTCTATGGGGAGATCATCAAACATGTAAATTATTATTTAATAGTAAATGTGGGAGGGACCAGAGGGAGTGGCTGGTAAAATAGGCACACTTACTACTAAGTGGGTGGGTTTTATGGAGCAGTAAGGAGGTTTTTATTTTGGAGGGACATGCACCCACTCACAAAAGTCTAAGGGCCTGATAACGAGTTTGGTGATTCATGGGACTGCCAGGCCCGTGGTGGAGGTGCGCTGGCAGTCGTAGACCGCCGCATCTGTGATCTGACCGCCGCATTACGAGTGTGGTGGGCGGACCATGAGGGGACCGCCGCAACCAAAGGGGATCCGCGATACCCGGTGATGGCGCGGCGGTCCTGAGGCAGCAGTATGCTTGGTGGTCCTGCTGCGGCACTGCTAAGCATCTTACGAGTTTCCTGTCCACCTCATGCTGTGAAAAGTAAGGTGGGGAGGAAACAAAGGGGGCCGTAGAGGGCACCCTTGTGCCTCTGGGCCTGGGGATACATATAAGGGGGCACATGATGTGCCCCCCTGTGTGCATGTACCCCCTGTTCCTGCACGGTATGGACTTAATAGTCCATACCGGGCAGCAACAGCCTTTGGCGTTCCCATTGCGCTGCCTTTTTGAAAGCCACCACCGTGGGAACGCCAAAGGAATGCCTGCTATTCTACAAAAATACTTGTAATCTGGCGGGCGGCCGACGGTGAGCTTTGGTGGTGTGGGAGCGGGGCGGCTGCATGACGGCCCGCTCCTACACTGCCAAAGTTGTAATCAGGCCCAAAGCTTATTGCCATTCACAAACTACACTTTTACAGTTACTAGAGCCAAAATGGGACTCAAAACAGTAGTACATTACTCCAGATATTGCAGTATTAGTTGTTGGCCATGAGTGGTTCTGGACCATTTTACTGTTTGTTTGGGCAGTAGTATCATTCACTTATAAATTGTGATCCATTTCTCTGTTTCAGGAGGTGGAGACATATAAATCTAAACTTTTGAGTAACTTTAGACTCAGATTTTGTGATTAGCCATAAGTAGTAAAATTGCTTAACAGTGTAAGATTACCTTACATGTGTAAATTGCTCACAAATCTAATTTACCACTGTGAATATCCCTGTATGTGTGCACTGAAATCAACAAAGTAAAATAATTTAGAAAATCCTGTGATGTGCTGAGGGACAAGTCCAAATCCATTGTCAAATCCAAGGTAGGTTTGAGGGTGAGCTGCCACACTAATTTTGTCCCTAGTTGATGGTTAGCTTGAGACAATGGTAAACCTCAGGTAGAGCCTCAGCAAAGTCATGTGTAAGGTAAGATGATAGGTGCTAGGCCCATATAGGATCCAAGAACAGTTTGTTTTCATCACAGGCACCCTGGGATGGGGTGTCTGTTTCTGACAGTACCACAAAGTCCTTTGGTTGCAGGTTTAGATCACGCTAAGAGATTGTCTTGACAGACCTTTCAGTTGCCATGAAGAGTAGAGAAGGCTCAGGAGTCTTCTGAAAGTGCTTGGGGTTATTCTGACTAGATCTTGGTGCAGGCAGGACATGCTGCTGGGTTTCTGCTCCTTAGTGCTGGGGTCCTCTCTTCTTGCTGCCACTGTGCTAGAGGACCACTGAGGAAAGACTGGCTCAGCCTCCAGTGGGACACCAGTTACTGTTCCTCCTCTTCAGTTCAAGCAGCCATATACCAGTCTGCTTGTCTAGCCCAGCTTCCATCTCAGTTATGTTTCAGCATGCCAAGTTTCTGAAGATCCAGCCCCGGATTAAAAGCTAAGAGGGGGGTGGAAAAGGATTCCATTGCCCTTTTTAGGTCCCTGAAGACATTTTGGTAAAAGATAGAGCAAAAAACCTCTGAACAGATTTACACACACACACACACCCACACACATGCATGCACGTATGCACACACACATATATTCACTGAAAAAACTAAGGTTAAAGTGACATCATAGTTTGGTGAAAATTTCAGTGACAACATAACATTTTAAACTAAAACAAACACTGAAATTCACCAGTTATTATTATCTCTAGTAACTATAACTCGTGCCTTTAGGTAACTATAACTCGTGCCCCCGCCATGCACAGTGTTGCCATCAATGATGTCATATTAGATATTGTAGTGATGCTATCAATGATGTCATACAACATGTCATCAAGGGTGTAATATGTGGGATAATTCGCTGTGTGCAGAGAGGGCGCAAGCTATAGTTACCATAGGGCATGAGGTATAGTTAATAAAGATAACTGTAACTGGTGAATTTCAGTGTTTTTGTGAGTTTATTACAGTACGTTGTCACTGAAATATTCACCTAACTATGAAGTCACTTTAACCTTTGTTTTTTCAGTGAATTTCTAGTTTTTTTTTAACGTTAAGTAACATTTTATCCCCATATGTAAAGTCAACCACCGACTGTGCATGGCCAACCCCATTGCGAGCAGTCAGCCACGCATGGCCTTCTGGCATGCGCTGCATGCGGTTGGTCTTGCAGGTCCTAACTGCACTTAGGTAGACTTAGTGACTTTGCCAAAGAGTCATAACACCAAAATATAAAGAGTGAGTCTGTTATTGCCACCAAAATTTTAAATCTAATGTATATTTTAGTAATTCACAAAGTGCAATGTTTAATAATAATGATTATTATAAAATACATTTTTAATAAAAACATGTCTGTGATTCTTTCTTTTAACATATATTTTTTTTATTATTGCATTTTGCGGAGTGAAAAAAGTTAAAAGAAAGACATATTGTGTTTTTTTCAATTTTTTTTAAACCAGCCTGTCTTTGAGTCTTTCCATTCACATTTTTAGATCTCAAAATGCAATCATAAAAACAACCACACAAGGTCCTTGTGCTCAAGCTTAAAAGCATAGAGCTCCAGCTAATAGCGCTAAAACAAATATTTTAAGTTCTCCTGGGGTCATGGCTTTAAGTTGTTTTTCTAATGCTGCTGGGGGTTGCTTAACTTCCTGCTGCCCCGCAAAACATAAATAAATGCTAGGTGGTGCCCCTGCCACTTCTACGGGCAACACAAACATAAACATATTGTTTATTATAATGCCCTAGCCTAGGGTATTATGGGGGGCTCTTTCCTAGGAGCAGTGAATAACAAATGAGTGGCTTCTGATACTCATTTACTAGTAACTTTTACAATAAGAAATTATATTGGGTGTCCCAGTGTCCACCTGGGAACCCCATATCTTATTTCTTTACAAGAGTGTGTGTGTGCCCCCCCAACCCGAGCCTTTGTAGGCCCCGGGGACCCCATCCCCTGGGCCTTTTTTTAAATTAAGGGGAGTGGGCACAAGGCCCCCCTACCTGAGCCACCAAGGTCCTACATACCCTGGGCCTTTTTTTAAATGAAGGGGAAGAGGGCAAGTAGCCGCCCTCCCTGAGTCTGTATGATCCATGAACACCCGATACCCTGGGCCTCAGGTGGCTGCTCCAGTGCCAAACCGGAGCACCCACAAAGCACTATGTTGGCGGATGTGGCGGAGCCCCAGGGCCCCCTTGGCCCCAGTTGGCTTCCCAGCCAGGACCATATTGGGTGCTGGCAGGAGCTGGCGCCTTTCCTTTTCTCCCACCCGAACGGGAGCAGCATTTTTCTATTGCTCTCTCTGGGCGGGTGAAACGTGGAGTTCCTTGCCCAGAAGAGTGCGGGCAGGATATCCCCGCACGCTCCCTGGCAGGGAACCACAGTGTACCGGGGGTGAGCTCCCCACCTGTGAACCTGATCAAATGCCTTCTTATTAACTAAATACATTTTACCCCTCAGTCACCACAAATTAATGGCAGCATGTTTCAAAGAAATACATTTGTGTTGTTTTGGTCAGTAATTATGATCTACATAACTGACAGCCAGTTTGTCAGGATTTTTGCAAAATGTTGCTGTCTGTGTTTTTAAGTGAAACATAACGAAAGGATATTGATCCCGTTTAGCACAAATTCTTTTCACTTTTTGCTAGGAGAGCTTCTTTAGTCACCTATTGTCAGGTGCTTCCTCTTCCTTTATTGAGCCAGGAGCCATTTGCAAAAACACATGGGTAATAGACTTACAAAACATATTTTTAGAATTCTGCTTGAATCTTGTTTGACCTAAGAGTTTGAAGTGAAACCTTAGGAACTACAGCCTTTCTGCATGGGTGTCGAATCACTAAAATGCTTGGGGTAGCGGAAGTCACATACCCTTTCACCTTAATAGCATCACAGGAAGTGACATCATATGACCCTTGACCCTGATTTTGTCCAGGAAGGTATCCCACATGACCATATCATCATACTCTCACTCTCTTTCAACCCCTTACACTCATTCTTATTCATTCTCACTCACTCACTTGTATTCACTCTTAACCTCACTCATACTTACTGATACTCAGGGCCAGGTTTACTAACCTTTTGTCTTGCAAACCTGCTGCAAAGTATTAGGATGGGATTTACTATGCAATGAAAATCATGATTTGCACTGGATAGTATCCCAAAGTAATGCAAAATTGAGCAATGGGCTGCTATGTGTTTTTTTGCGCCAAGGGAGTGTACCATGGGTGGTGTACTGGCGTTCTCATGCAACCTCACATGAATTTTGACACAAATCCCTATCTACAAACACTGCACCAAAATCTTATGACTCCTTGAGGCATGCGTATTGAGGAGAAATATTTTAATTTCTCTTTATTTTTTTAGCTTTGCATGTGTGCTGCATTGCACAGCACACATAAAAAAGTAGGAAAAGCCTTAACATATAGTTTTTGTAGTGAAAGGGGCTCCTTCCAGTATAAAACCTATGCTTCAGAGAACACACACCACCTTACACTATGGCACAAGAATGTGTGCTAGTGCACCAGTGCACAGGGAGAGAAAAAAGTGCACCTTATCTCATTGAATATGGTGCGTGTTTGCTCTCCACCTTTGACGCGAGGCATCGAAGCAACTTTGGTGCAGTGTTGTCTTGTGTCAAAGAATAGCATATCTATGCCTTAATATCACTCACTACCTGTCACTGACTCCCGCTCACTTTCACTTACAGACATGCTCACACATTTACACTCTCACCCACAAACACACACAATACACATTTAAAACCATTTTTACTTAGCACAGCTGCCACCAAAGGTCCTGTTCCAGCTAAGTGTGCTCTATTTTTTAATACTCTAAGTGAATAAAAGAATATTTTTGATTATTAGTATGATGAAATACAGACAGAAAATAAGGAATGAAGAGCTGCCCCTGTGTTCTTGGCACTGATTTTGCTACCTCTGAGGCCTGGGGTCGCAAAGGCAGTGCTAGGGGTCACAAGGGGCAAGCCAGGGGTTCCAGCTGCGACCCCTGGTGACTCATAAATGATGTCCATGTCTTTCTGCCAGTACAGATGTTTATAAGAATCTCACTACCACTGAAATAAATGATGCATTTACCTGGTTCTGTACACCTGAGATACTATTGGATGTTTCCAGTGCCTTAACTCTAAATGCAAGAATTCTGATACGTTTATCTGAATATTACCATATTTCTTGTCTATGGCTCACATAGCTGTGGGTGGCTAACTTTCGACCCTCTATTCCAATTGAGTGTTTTTGATCATTATTTGTCCTAATACTTGGCTAGCTATATGATGCCATCTACACAGATCAGAGATGAATGTTTCACCTGCCTCTTAGAGGTTCCATTGCCCCATTCAAAGTGGGGAAATTACTGATTGACTGTCAGTGAAGCTGCCATTGACTCTGTCAGTGAAAGGCAGCCACAAGGCCTGCACTTTTCATACAACAAGAGCAATGTCCTACTTAGGGGATGGGGGTATTTCCACTGCACATTTTCCCAGAGTGGGACCGCCATGCGAGGCAAGGAGGACTTAGGGCAGGGAGAATTAACAATGGTCTTCACACGCAGGAGGAAATCAGGGTTGTTGTTTTTTCTTTTTAAAATGACAGTCCGCTTTACATTTAGCTTTGCAAAAGTGCATATACACTGTTTGAGGCAATTTCAGCAAAGAGATCCTCGCCAGGCTGGCTGGTATCTCTAAATACTGCAAATGGAGGCAGAGGCCTCATCAAACCCAAGCGGCTCAGCTTTGCTCTTTCCAGGGTTTAAATGACCCTCTAAGTCTTTTATGCCTAGTTTTAAACCTTGCTAGAGGGAGACAGTGGCCACATCTGCCAATGATCCACTCTGCATGCATTGTGGTCATAGCAGCGAGGGAATCCTGGTCTTCTCATTTTCTGTGGTGGGTCTGCACACGCTAAAGAAGGTAATCTTAAGGATTATCGTGCTTCTCTAGGCCCCGGACAATCCTCTGGATTCCTACTCTAGTAGATGTATAAGGTGGAAATCCAATTGATTCACTTGATATAGATTCTTGTTGGTCTATATGGTTTTAAATATGAATATTAATTGTTTTTCAAAGTCCTTGGCCAGAACTGGGAGGTGTGTTATTGGGTAGTAGCTTAAAAAGTCACCAAGGTCAAAGTAGAGTTTCTCATTGTGGGAAGGAATTGGTCTATTTTGGTGATGGTGATATGGCTTAAGTGTGAAAGAAGGTGTTGACAATACCTATGTAAGGAATGTATTAGCATTTAAGAGAGACTTTATGATGTGGAGGAGAGTTTGCCATGATTGAAGGAGGTTGTTTTGAAGGATATCATGATACTGCTCAGGTTTGCAATGAAGCGGAAGTAAAGTGGGCCTCATTAATCGTTTTGGATTAATAAGCAAATTTGTTTTGGGGTACAGGGTGAGTGTGCTGTTTGGGGGTCAGAAGATTTTGGGAGGGTTGTACTACTGAATACCGATCGCAAGAATTTCAACATACAATAATATTGTGGACTGAATATTGAGGGACAAATTATCGAAAGGTAAGTGCATATAGGGAAGAATAGATTTACTATTTCCTAACTCCACATCTACGTACCATGAGGATATATATTTATCACCAAGGTACATATATGTGGAGTTCCAAGTTAAGAAGTTTCCAAGTTTAAGTTGCTATAGAAAATCTCTACCTAGTTAAAGTTCAATATTTTTTTCTCAATATTTGCTTGCCTCGATATTTTGGATTCGATAATCAGGGTGCAAACTTCTGTGTAGATTTTTAATGGCTGCCCTATAAGAATGTTTTATATTAGACATTGCAAGGCCGGCTTCTCTAGGGGTAATCTAAAAAGTAACTGCACCCTTGAGGACACTTGGCCCAGGCACACCAAGATTTGGCTAACATTAGCAGCAGGGGTGGCAAAGCGAAATTTTGCCTGGGCCTGGGGTGCGGGCAGGTCCCCAACTGTCCACGACTGGGAGAAAGATTTATATTGGTGTCAACAGGCGCAACAAGTGATTTACCAGGGAAGAGTTTGCCCCAAGAAACACGAGAAAATATGGGGCAAATAGGGCACATATAGTGATTCATTAGGGTAGGACCCTGGGCTTGGGTCGGAGAGGGCAGGCACGAGGGTTGAGCGGGGCCTAGTGCCACGATGGCCATAAGAGCTTTTATCCAAACCCACTCCTCCATTACCTGTTTACTGATGTGTGTATTTGCTATTAGTCCAACCTTTATGTCAGAAGAAGCAATATTGTCAATGGCAATCGTATGTTTGAAGTAGACAGAGCATAAAAAGATTTTATAAAAAAAAAAAAAGTAACTGCACCCTCCACCATATCAGTAACTGTACAGTAGAATATAACATATTAAAAAGTTGTTGTCCTCTTCAGAACTTTTGATCACCACTGGCCTGTCTTCATCAATACTTCTATGACTCAGCGGGAAGGGGCATTTTTATGCTATGAAAGCTTCTAGCAGCACATCGAATGTTTGGTACACTTAATACGAACTTTATCTATTTTGTTGTTTCTCTCTTCTTAGTTCTTTCAAATCTTTTTCAGAATACACTAACATATTTTCTGTCACATTAATGATGACGGAATGATACAGCTCCCCACCAAGCTCTGTTTGCCTTTGAATTCTGAGGATACCACATATCCACAATGAATTCAAGCTCCTTTATGTTACCAGTGATTCTCTGTTTGAAGTTTCACAGGCTTGTCTTTGCCCAAACCATGGCTTTATTGGAAGCTGCATAGATGGTGTTTGGTTTTAAATTGAGTAGCTGTTCTTCTGTGTCTGTCCTGAGCAAACATCCTTTTAGTAATGCGCTATCATGCTGTCTTCTGTAGTCCTTGCTCTCCATTATCAGAGTGGCATTGAAGTTTAACATTATCTGCGATGACCATTTTAGCGAATGCCTACATTTTAGAATCCCATAGCTGCATGTTGGTTTATTTATTTAACATTGCAGATAATGTGTGCTCTGTGTTGCTGCTGTCCGTCATGGAGTTCTCTTAAAGGATAAAATAGTTGCAACCCAAAAGGTGCCCTCATGTGTACCCTCATAGTTTGTTATTTTGTCTGGAGGAATATTGTGGGCTTGCTCCTGGTGGTTTTGTCTCATATGAGACGCTACCTCCATTTAATATAACCTTATTTCCTACATGCATATTCCACCTTGTTTATTGCTGATTTTGCTTTATGTTCTGTGTAGTTGCTTTATTGCATATCATCTTAAATGGTTATGTATGTATTTGATTGTCAGCTGTTGCATGTGTGTTTCAATTCAATTCAAGTCAATATAACTTTATTCGGTCTAAAAACAATAGGTCATAAAAGTACATAGAAATATTGCACATAGCTGTAATCACACATAAAAGTTTAAAAATGATCATACATTAAAAACAGTTAAAAATAAGTGCATAAAAGATTTTTAGGGTTTAAGAATGCATCAAGTAATACATCAGGTATCCATGCTTTGGATGAGCAAGAAAATACAAATTGATTTCGATGTACAATATAATATTGTGGGCAGTAACTGCACTTAAAAAGTGCATGAAAAGGAGATAGGGAGAGAACAAAAACCTCAAAAAAACCTTGCGCTCCTACTATTTAGTTCCCCTTAGTTCCCCTCTGGATCTGAAAAATGTTTAAAAAGAAAAAAACAATAAATTGTCCCTGCTCTGAAGCAGAAAAGAAGTGACCGCTCCCATCTTGACAGGTGCAGCAACAGGTACAGAGGGGAATCATCTGTGTATAAAAGACTATAAAAATTCAACACCAAGGGTTTGGATAGCTCATGTTTCAGCCTAATGTTTGCGCGGTGGTCCTTACATAGTTTTTTCACCTCCATCCTAGCATTTGTGGGGATGCGACTGGGTTCGGTAAACCACCAGGCTATACCGAGGGAACCGAGAGTATCCCGTATATAGCTCAACCAGGGTATGGAGCGAGCCCTATCCAGCGTCAGGCAGTCAGATATAAAGTCCTTACAGAGTTTAGCGGCTGGGATCATCCAAACACTAACCCATAATAAAAGTGGTGCCAGCTGGATCGTATCCTCGATAAAACCCTGCTTTAACTCAAAATGAGTAATGAGACTGGGAGTGGACTGAGGTGTACTTAACAACCGTCGCAAAAAGTGGTTTTCCTCTGTCTGAAGAGAACAGCATTTACTGAAACCCCATACTCCAGCTCCGTAGGTAGCTGCACTGATGCATTGCGAATTATAAACTTTCAGTGGTGGAAACACAGTCCCCCTAAATTGCGATCTAATGAGGTTGCAGACTGTACCCGCGGTTTTATTTAATTTTAGACTAGCCTGAGCAAGATGGGAATTCCATGACCCTGTGAGTTAAAAGTTAATCCTAAATTAACTCTTCTACAGTCGTCAAAACATGCCCATTAATACTGATTTTAATTAACCTTAATTTGCCCGGGTCACAGGACATAATGTGCGATTTAGAATAATTAGTATTTAGATTCAAATTGTGCATAAAGGAAGCAAAACAGTCCACCTGATGTCTCAGTGGTTTTGGAGTGAGAGCTAACAATACCGCATCGTCAGCATACAGTAAAGCGGGAATGGGGGAGCCTGCAATTCTGGGTATGTCTGTGTGGGAAGAAGATAAGTGAGCTGTTAGTCCATTAATATATAAAATAAACAATAAGGGTGCCAATATACAGCCCTGACTCACACTACTCCTTTAGAGGAATTCAGAAGAAAGCTCCCCAAGAGAATCTACACGAACCCGGGCTGAAAGATCAGAGTGCAGGCAGAATAGGAAATTCACCACAGGGGGGTCCGCGCCTTGATCCAGTAACATTAACCAAAGTTTGGTTCTGTTCACTAAGTCAAAGGCGGTGGATAGGTCCATGAAAGCTAAGTATATGGGGGATCGCTTGGCCTTAGTATATTTAGAAATGGTCAAAGCCAGATTCAAACATTGCTCGTTGGTTCCTAATTTTGTCCGGAATCCAAATTGAAAAGGGGAGAGTATGTCCTTGTCACCTGCCCATTGGACCAAACGGTCATAAATGACTCTACCGATGATTTTAATCATGCTGTCGATGAGTGAAATAGGTCGATAGCACTTCGGCGACATACGGTCACCCTTTTTGAATATTAGTACTATTGTTGCGGTAGACCATGAGGGGGGAATAGTAGTAGTAGTAGTAAGGAAGTGTTAAATGTATTCGTGATAAGGGGACCCCAGATTTCAGGCATGGATTTCAACAAATCCATCGGTACCTCATCTGGACCTGGAGCTTTCCCACCCTTACTGTGGTGAATGGCCGACTCGACTTCCTCCAAAGTTAACGAGCATTTGCAATGCAATAGGTCCCGCATTTACGCAAGTTTAAGCTATTGGCATTGTAAATGACAATGCCTTTTATTTATGTTTTGGTTTTTAAAACATAAATAAAAGGCATTGTCATTTACAATGCCAATAGCTTAAACTCGCGTAAATGTGACACCTATTGCTTTGTAAATGCTTGTTAGCTTTTAGTGTGCAGAGTGGAAGCACGTAAAAGGCTTTTACTTTCCGAGGCATTAGCTTAATTGAATGATTTCTGCACTCCACATATCAAGGCACACATGATGCTTAGACCTCTTTTTGTAGACCCAAAGAGGTGGCCTCTTCACACCACCCAAAATAATATTTCATAGCCCCATTACCGCCACCAAAGCGCCCGAGCCGGGATTGGTAAATGTGCTCTGCGGTGTTAACTAGCTCTGAAGTTTTAACTTGATTTACTGAGCTAAGAGCCCAATGCGTGGATGTGTTACTTGAAGGTCACGAGTTCGGTTCTCCAGATGAAAAAATGACGCACTTTTTAAGTGGCACTACGAACGACAAAAATGTCATACCAAACTGAAAACTTAACTTGAAACTAAACTGAAAACTAACATATAATGGACTTGAAATTCCAACTACCTCAACGTGGTGTACGGCGACCTACTGGGGTTTCGGCTCGGCTGGGATCCGGTTGCTCCGCTTTGCAGACAACAATAGAAAAGTGATGGGGAGGGGGGCTGCACAGACGGGCGCTGAAGCTGAACAGGCACGGACAAAAGCATAGTCATTACAATCAATTTAAATACATTTTTTTTAAAACACTGAATGTCTGTGCTTTCGATTTTGTGACTGTCCACAAACCAAAAATGATTACGCACCCAGAAAAGGGAGAGGAGGGATGAGGGAGGTGGTGAACAAGGACAACGGGAGGGGGGCAGGAGCAAAGGGGCACGGACAACGTGTAGCGCTGGAAGATAGCAGCAGATCCTACATATCCGTAGAGGGAAGGAGAGGGCTGAGGGAAGCAAGAAACAGCACAGGACCATTCAATGCCAAAAACAAAGAGTGCGCCGAAGAAAGGATAAATAAACGCGACAGGAAGGGCACATGTGAGGGCGCAGTTGCCAGGAAAGTGAAAACACGCCCAAAGGCGGGACAAAGCGCAGCGTTTCACCAATGAAAAGAAATCAATTTTGAAAGGCACACGAAGAAGCAAATGGAAAGTGGTGGGTGTGGCCTAACCCCACATAGGGATTACCACATGCCTCGCAGAGCAGCACATGCGCACTGCCTCTAGGCTCGATCTAATAAAAATCGGGGTGAATTCCGCAATCTGCTGAGAAGAATAGCAGACATAAGTGGCACATCTTCAGTGTGATAAATACCCTGTATTGAACCTCCATACTTGCTACTGTTGTGTAGGAGGTTTATTATAATGTTCAATAATGTTCTTTAGGTCTGTCCTAGGTTCTTTGCCGTTCACATTTTTATCTTTGGCGTGCTTGTTAAAGGATGAGTGAGTGGGTGTGTGCAGGACAAAGGTTTGCATGGATACTTGATAAATTATAAATGATTTCTTACATATGTTGCCCTCTCTGATGAATAGATGGTATTGCAAACACATAGGGTATTCTCTTTTGCATTAACATATGCAGGTAATATTTGTATTTGATTTTATATACAGAATACATTTGTATATTTGCATCAACCTATAGAGAGAATGAAGAAATTGAAAAGAACAATAAAAAGTGAAAATTGAGAAAAGAAGAGAACAAGATAGAAAGAAAGAAAGAAAGAAAGACACAAAGAAAGAAAGAAACGAAAGAATGAAAGAAACAAACAAACAAAGAAACAAAGAAAAAAAGAAAAAAAGAAAAAAAGATTGAAGAATGAAGACAATGCTAAAAAATAGTCAATCAATCAATCAATCAATCAGGGGTTTATAAAGCGCACTACTCACCCGTGAGGGTTTCAAGGCGCTGGGGGTTGGGGGGGCAGCTCCGGATCAGTCGAAGAGCCAGGTCTTGAGGTCCTTCCTGAAGGTGTGCAGGGTTGGGGAGCGTCTGATGTTCACGGGGAGCTCGTTCCAGGTCTTGGCTGCGATGTAGGAGAAGGCTCTCCCGCCTGTTCTGTTTCTGCGGATGCGGGGGACCTCTGCCAGGGCGAGGTCGGCGGAGCGGAGGTTCCTCTTGGGTACGTGGAAGGATACTCTCTCGTTGAGGTATTTGGGTCCGATGTTGGCGTGGGTGAGGAGTTTGAAAGTGACCCTCTTCTCGACGGGGAGCCAGTGTAGAAGAGTTCTGTTGACTCCAGCGTACAGGGCGTTGCCGTAGTCAAGTCTGCTGGTTATGAGTGCGTGGGTGACGGTCTTTCTGCAGTCGGGGGGGATCCATTTGAAGGTCTTGTGGAGGATGCGCAGGCAGTTGAAGCTGGTGGAGGCCACGGCGTTGACCTGGCGGTTCATGGCGAGGAAGGAGTCGAGGATGATGCCGAGGTTTCGTGCGTGGTCAGTAGGAGTGGGAGGATTCCCGAGGGCGGAGGGCCACCAGGAGTTGTCCCAGGCGGAGTTGCAGGGTCGGAGGATGAGGACCTCGGTCTTCTCTGAGTTGAGCTTCAAGCAACTGTCTTTCATCCAGGCTGCCACGTTCTTCATTCCTTCCTGGAAGCAGAGTCTGGTGTCTTCGGGATTCTTCGTGAGTGAGAGGATGAGCTGGGTGTCGTCGGCGTAGGATACAATGCTGAGCCCATGCTGTCTGACGATGGCGGCGAGGGGGGCCATGTAGATGTTGAAAAGCGTGGGGCTGAGTGATGAGCCTTGGGGTACTCCTCAGTTGATATCGGTAGGTTCGCAGAGGAAGGGGGGGAGTCTGATCCTCTGGGTTCTGCCGGAGAGAAAGGATCGGATCCAGTCGAGGGCGGCTCCTTGTATCCCTGCGTCGTGAAGTCTGGCTGCAAGCGTGCGATGAGAAACGGTGTCGAAGGCTGTGGAGAGGTCTAGAAGGATGAGGGCCGCGGTGTGTCCCTGGTCGAGTAGCATGCGGATGTCGTCAGTGGCGGCGAGGAGAGCGGTCTCGGTGCTGTGGTTGCTGCGGAATCCAGACTGGGAGGCGTCTAGGATGGAGTTCTCTTCGATGAAGGCGGTCAGCTGGGCGTTCACGAGTCGCTCAGTGACTTTGGCGGCGAAAGGGAGGAGAGAGATGGGCCGGTAGTTTTTCAGGTCCGTTAGGTCGGCCGTGGGTTTGTTGAGGAGGGGTTTTACATCCGCCTGCTTCCAGTCGTCTGGGAAAATGCCGGACGTGAAGGAGGCGTTGATGGTCAGTCCTAGTTCGGGTGCGATGGCGGCCCTGTGGAATATGTGCGGTGGGCAGGGGTCCGTTGGGGCTCCTGAGTGGGTTTTCTTCATGGTGGCTGATGTGTTCGACGGTAGCGGGATTCCAGGTCATGATGGTTGGCTTATCGGCAGCGTTGAGGGGGGAGGTGATGTCCGGCGTCGGTTCGCTGAAATTGTCGTAGAGGGCCTTGATCTTTAGATGGAAGTATGAGCTGAGCTTGTCGCAGAGTTGCTGGGAAGGTGTGACGTCCGTGGCTTCGCTGGGGGGTTTCGTGAACTGCTGAATGACGTTGAACAGTTCCTTGGCGTTCGTCGCGTTGGTCAGGACAGTAACAGGAGTAGAGCGAAATAAGTGTCAAAAAAGAAAATTGGTAAAAAATAACCAAAATAGATGAGATTTAATCTGTTTATGAAGAATAAAAGAAGAAACACTATGCGCATACCTTAAAAAATCCAATATCAATTAAGATATTCAACAAAATAGGCACATTAGTGGAACAGTCAAAATCAGGAAACAACAGGTCTAAAAATATTAAGGAAAAAAAGAGGCATATTACATTTGAACATTTTTAAACATTGATCCCAAACTGAAGTCCAAATGGTCTAACTTTGTGCCAATTATATATCATGTGAATTAATGGATGAATTAGTAGAGGTGGTTGAGTTAAAGTTTTAGTTTACTATTGTTCACAAAAATATATATTATTTATCTTTACTTTTACATTTCACCTAGTGTTGAGGAAAAAACGAAAGTGTCTCATGTTTTGTGACTGATTAATCCTCTTGCTCCTCAGCCAGCTCCCAAACGCCAGGACACCCATTCAAAGTAGCAGTGCTTCTACAAGTCCAGTTTATTAATTAATTTTTAACTGATTTGAGAACTGTTTCTGGTAAATAATCATTTACTCTCTATTTTAGGAATGTAATGCAAAAAATGCAACATTAATATTAAAGATCATCTTTTCTGTAAAGATCAGTGGGATTATCCAGTCATGAAGTTTTTATTAGTGCTTTTTTTCAGAAAACAGTCCGTAATTATTTCCCATTTTTTTAAAGAAACACATATTTTGGTCATATTTTTGTAAATGGTAGACACAACTGAATAAACCATGGGTTCTATTCAGTCCATCACCTGATGCCAAAAAAGGACTTATAATTTGTCTAGGTAACTTTCATAACATTCATTGGGGCATATTTACAATAGAAGTGTCGGAGCGCGGTGTTAGTCTCCTTGGCTTAACGCCCCACTTCGCCACTTCTGAAATGCAGGGCTGCACCATATTTACAACAATATGGTGCAGCCCTGCGTTTCCTCCTGCGCTGGCGCTAAATTTAACTGCCTAGCACCAATTCAGGCACCCTTGCACCATAGTGCAAGGGTGTCTGCATTGCAGAGGAAGATTGTTTATGTGCCAATCTTTAAATGGCGTTTTGTAACTTCTACGTGTGCTGCTTAATGCAAAACACATAAAAGTTGAGACAAGTCATTTTTTAAAATAATCGTTTATGTGCAGGAAGGACACCTTTCTGCACATAAACAATCAATGGCGTTTTGTTGTTTCCATGTGTGCTGCCCAATGCAGCACACATGGAAACAGCAAAAACGAGGAGAAATTAAACATTTCTCCTCGTTGCACCAGGGTAAGACCTGGTTTTCCATGGTCGTAAATTTGGCGCTGCCCCATATTTTCGCTACTCTTGTAAATATGGGACAGCGTCAAAATCAATGAGTGTTGCGGTGAAACGCCCACCATAACACCCATTGCCCTTCCCTTTCATGCTAAGTATAGCGTGAAAGGGCGCCTTATTTACAAGGTAGCGTTAACCTACGTTAAGTGGCTTAACGCTGCCTTGTAAATAAGGCGAAGCCCCTATTGCCACCACAACGTCCAAAAACGTGACGTTGTGGTGGCGATAGGGGCTTGTAAATTTGCTACATTGTGCTTTAAATATGCGCTCACCACACACAGACATAAAAACACAATCGCTGTCACATGCGCACACGCACACACTAGTTCATGCGATGGGGCAGAAGTGATTTGCAAATAACAGTTTATACACAGATTCCGTCCACCCACAAAACATAAACTGTAACATCCCTAACCATAATCATGATGAACGTAATGTAATTATTAGTTAATCATTTAAAGAAATGCCCGCTACTTGATCTTCAGACATGCAGTGCTGAAAAGGCTGTCTTCTGTACACATTAATGGCGCTTTTGGGTTAATTTTAGCAACTGGGACTTGTTTGTCCTGGTTAATGTGGAACCAGCCTGCAGTTGAACTGATAGGGTATTAACTATGTCTTCAGTGATACAACATCTTTTTCAGATTATTTGGAATGCTGCCTGAGGCTGATATTCCTCACAGGACTCTGAACCTCACAAAATAAAGTGTGAAAAATATTCCTATAGATAGCACAAACAGGATCCACTGGGTGTCATAGCGCTAAGGAGAAGGATGGTTTCAGACCGCATACAGGCAATTTACATTGGACGTGCCTCACAAAAGTATTACAGAACAGATTCATACTGCCTAAGCGCATCTTAAATACAAATGGTTAAAACATAAACTTCACAGAAAACCTGATTCGTTCAAATTAAGTCGAGCAGCAGAAAGCAGGGTGAAGAAGTGGTGACGATTGTTCCAGTTGAGGGGTTGAGGCTTGTAAATTCATGGCAGACCGCCATTCCCTCCTCACTCGGACAGTGCTTGATAGGCCATTGGTCTACTCCCAGTGTGGATAGAAACCGGGGGCCTCATTTATGAGCACTTTTGTGCCACCGGAACATCACTTTTTTGATGTTCCGGTGGCGCAATGTGCCCCGGCATATTTACAAGCCACCCTTTCACGCAGAACATGGGTGTAGCTGTGGGTGTTCCCACGCAACACCCATGAAATCTGAAGCATTCCCAGATATACGAGAAATCGTAAACCTGGGAATGCGTCAGAATCTAAAGCCACCACAAGGGTGGCATTAGGGAGGCGCAACGAGGAGAAATATTTTCTTCCTTTTTCTATGCAGCACACATACAAAGAGGAAATCGCCTGAATTGCTTGATTTTGTGCAGGAAGGTGTCCCTTCCTGCACAAAGTCAATCAGCCCCGCAACCCAGGCACTCTTGCACCATGGTGCAAGGATGCCTGCATCGGCACATGGCAGCCCATTGTGCGCCAGCGCAGGGGAAAAGGACAGGAATGCACCGTATCTCATAGATACGGTGCATTCTTGCCCTTTTGTTTTGATGTAGGGCAGCGCAGCAAGATTCGTTGGGGCACTGCCCTACGTCAAAACCTCATAAATGAGGCCCTGGGCTTCTAAGATTCATGAGCACTAGGGTAGAAAGGATAGGTCATCAAGAACCAACAAAGATTTTATTAGCTAACCTAGAGTCTAATAGATTTGTATTAGCATTTAGGTCCATCAGAACAATAACCACAGAAGTCCATGAAGCTGAACTATGCTGAAACACCTTGTGTAAAGAACAGAACCCCCCCCCACTCGAACAACTTCTCCTCTACAGCACCCCCACCCCCCAGCTCCATCTCCCATTGTCCAAGGCTCGCTGGCCAACATCAAGATCAGTTAAGCTAATGGGCCTCCCCTCATCAAGAGTGACTGGTTCAGGCTTCTGACTGCGTAGCTGGTGTCTGTCGTATCGCAGAATAGTAACTATCCAATTTAGAGTTATCTAAAATATTCAATGCTCATGGTCTCTTGGAGTAAGGGAGTTCTTTACAGTCAGTGCTAACAAAGGTGAGCAGGAGGCCCCATTGTTTGGAGAACTCTCTTTTTGTTCCCTGTGCTGCAGAGGTAAGTTTCTCCATGCCCAGGGTCCACCACAGTTTCTCCAGCCATTTCTGCTCCATTGGTGGGTGATGTTGACCCCAGAGTCCCAGGATTGACTGCTTGACTGATAATAACAGATAGAAAATCAGACTCATGCAATGGGCATATTTCTGGGGATGGGCGTCCCAATATTTTCACTGCAAAGCATTTGGCTAGGGTGGAGCCAGTGATAGCTTCCACTTGCGTCAGGACCATCGTCCAAAAATTTGTCAGTGCGAGGCATAACCATAATACGTGAGTCAGCGATCCCCCTTTCCCACAGCCCCTACAGCACACGTGCTCCTCTCGCCTCCCATCTTCACCAAGCGCAATGAGGTATAGCGCCAACAATAGAGAATTGTCAGGAGGGATTCCTTGCTCCCTGCATGGAAGGCAAAATTATTTGCTCCCTCCATTATTTCCTCCCATTGCTTCTGGTCCTGTCTTACGCCCAGTGATTTTTCCCCAGGAGGGCTGGAATGGGAGTTTATTATCTCCCCCTGTAGTGTTCAATATCTTGTATATTTGAGATATGACATGACTATCCCCTGTGCAATGTAGAAAGTATTTCTCAAAGGGAGTGAGGGGTCTGGTGGCACCTTGTTTAATTTGTGGGGTAAGTAGCCAATGTTGTAGTTTTATATAGTGGAAGCGTTCTGATTCCGGGAGTTCAAATTCATCTTGTAGCTGGTCAAATGTGTGAATAGTGCCTCGGTCAAAAATGTCCCTGAGGATCATGCACCCTCCCTCCAATCAGCTCTGGTAGTGGGCTCTGTTCATTCCCGGCACAAACTCTGGGTGAAGTGAAGGGGATGGAAGATATTAAGGTCCTTCTTCACTGACATGCCATCCCAGACCTCTATGTGGCACTCGTAATTGGCGAGTGGTAAAGGGTTTTAGTATGGTGTTCTTTTGGTTGCCAGGAACCTCCCATAGAGGCCCAATGCCACTGTGTGGTCGATCATGCACTACCCCTTACTTGTCTCCTACCGTGTCCAATGTACCAAATAGTGTAGGTGGTCCGGCACATAATATTGGGCTCGATCTGGTATTCCCAATCCCCCCGTGATGTGGATGCAGAGGGCATGGTTTTCTGGACAGGAGCTCTCTCTTGCCCGCCCAGATGGAATGTACTGCACATCAACTGTAGGTCTTTAATTTAGCCTTTAGGTATACAAACTGGGAGGGTCTGGCACACGTAAAGAATCTTGGGTGGGATGGACATTTTGTATGCTGCCATTCAGCTGAGCAAGGAGAGCATCTAACATTTCCAAGTATTGAAATCAGTCTTTACCTCTCTTTTCAACCGTTGGAGGTTAGAGTCCTTTGTCTTAGAAAGAGTGGAGGCCAAAGCAAGTCCAAAGTAGTTGATGTGGTCAGTCGCCCACTAGAGCGGAGTCAATTCTTGTAGTTGTTTGGCTGTCTGTCAGGGGGTTGAAGTGTTTGAAATCTCTAATTTGGAGATGTTGATTTTAAACCCAAAGATGCTCTGATATGCAGCTAGTTCCTCCAAGACATTTGGGAGGAAGCCTTGTGAGTTTGTAATGGAGAGAAGCATGTCATCTGCAAACACTGTCAGTTTGATATCCTGGGTACCAAATTGAATGCCCATGATGTTGGGGTTTGCCCTACATTGTTGGGCCAATGATTCAAGTGCGAAGAGAAGGGGTGGTAGGGGACATACCTATCTCGTGCCGTGGGTAATCGTGACCCAGTGTGAGTGGAGACTATTGATGCATATTTTGCCTTTGGGTACCTGGTATCCTGCTAGAAGCCACCTTGTAAAGGTCTCTCCCAGTCCCATTAGTCTCAATGTGTCCACCATAAACTCCCAGTTCATGCTGTCAATGCCTTTTCTGTGTCCAGGGTGACTAGGAGTGACTGCTGGGCACTTGTGGCCCCAATATCTAGGAGGTATAGAGCTTTGGTGTTGACCCCTGTTTGGCCTTCAAGTATGAAACCTGACTGAGTGGGATGGACCAGGTCTCACATCAATGGCTGCAGTCGCAGTGCTATGATTTTGGTGAAAATGTTGCCATCTACGTTGTGGAGAGAAATGGGCAAGTAACTGCTGGAGTTCATGGGGTTTTGCCTGGTTTGGTGATTAAAGAAATAGTTGACTCGGCCATGCTTGTAGTCATCTGTCCGTAAGCTATCATTTCCTGGAATACTTTGTGTACCAGAGGGAGGAGGGAGCACGCAAAACAGTGGTAAAAGGTGGCCATAAAGCCATCCTGGACCGATGCCCTAGAGAGGCGCATTCCAGGTATAGCTTGGAGGATCTCTTCTTTAATTATGGGGTTTTCAGGTTATCCCTAATAGTCTGTGCCAATCTGGGTGCAGCGGCTCCTGCTAGGTATGTGGCCCATATCAGCGGATTGGTAGGTTTCCTTTTATGCAGATTTGAGTAATACACATAGAAGCATTTGGCCTTTTCTGAGTCATGGATGTGTACTCGCCCATTTAGAGATTTTACCTCAGCTATTAGGTTTTTGGCCCGGTGTGCTTGGATGAGGTTTGCTACAAGTTTGCCTGGTTTATTGCTACTTGTGTAATAATTATTGTCCAGGTGGGTGAGGAGATATGCCGCCCCATCTAATTCCAGGGCTCTAATCTGGCCTAGTACCATTAAGATTTTCCTCCAGAGTTAATGGGAGTTGGTACGCTTATGATCCTGCTTTAGAGTGTGAAGTTCATCAGTGAGTTTTTTCCTCAGTGCTGCCTGTATTTTGCATAAACCTGCTTCTTCCGCAATGAAGTTGCCCTGTAGCACTGCCTTTAGGGCATCCAAGAGGGCCCTGCCTTCACTACTTCCGTATCGTTATGGGCGATGTAGTCAGCAATGCTAGCCTTAATATTTCAGATTGTCACTGGGTCTCACAGTACAGAGTCCTAAAGTCACCATGGATTGGCCAACCCCTGGGGGACCGGCCCTTCAATTGTTGATAGGCAGGTGACACGACCTTGATCAGAGAATGTGATAGAGTGGTGAGTCACCTCTACCAGGCCTAGGACAAGTCGCTTGTCAAGGAAGAATTAATCCAGCCTAGTTGACGTCTTATGTGCCCAGAACTACGGTACATAATCTCATCCTAGTGGGTAGTCGGGTCCTCCATGCGTCTACTAAACCCAAATCCTCTTAGAGGAGCTTGCCCTCTGGGGATGGTATTGTCCATCGCCTGTGGTTGGGTATGGGTGCATGGACATCTACCTCAAAGATAATATTGGAGTCTCCTCCCACCTCTATCGATGCGGCGACCACGCTGTCAGTGTGCGAAGCGTCTCCATCAAGAATCACTCTCGACCCTGGTTTGGGCTGTATATCGAGGTCAGAATCAGTGGTGTGCCCCTCAGAGTCCCTGTTTTAGCCACTCATAGACCTGCTTTATTTTTTGTGTAACAGTAATGATCAGGGTACATCGTCTGTGGATCAGGATCTCCACTCTGGTGTTTTCTTCCAGTCAGAGAAGTATGGACCCGGAAAAAGATTTGATTTCTGGCATAGTTGGTCCTCTTTTAGGAGTTGTGTCTCCTGGATAAGCCCTATGCCAGTGTCTAGCAGGGCCAGTTCATGTAGGATTAGTGATGCTTGAGTGGATTGTTTAGTCCCTAAAATTATAAGTGGAAAGGGTCAACGTAGAGGCAGTCATATGGAGGTAGATGGGTATATATGTCTATGGCGCTTGTTACCTGTGAGAGGTGCCCGATAGTTAAAGTGAGGGAGATGGATTCTCCCTCCCCCAAAGATCCCCAACACCCCCGGAACAGTAAACATTGTCAGCATGGCATTTAACAACAAAGGACATATGGAAGGGTTGTTTTCCTGAGCTAGCAGGGAGATGTGGGCAGTTGCATAGCCGATTTCCCCTTCCTGTGCCCGAGAACCAGCACTGGAAGTAGAAAAACGGGATCAGAGAGAGCATGTGGAGGTAAAGACCTCTGTCAACGGTGGTCTGAAGTAATGTTTGCCCCAGCCCGTGGCAAGTTTGTGATCTTGGGAGATGGGCATAATCTCCTGAGCGTTTCCTGAGTGGCTCCACACCTGCCCGATTCTCCATACCTGCAGCAGCCCCTAGTCCTCCACCTTGTGTTCCCCCGGTGGGGAGTTATGAGAGTCTTGTTCTAGGGAGTTCAAGGTCTGTCCTTCGCTGACTTTCTAGATGTTCTGTAAGGCAGCTTTGTGACCAGCTAGAGTCTCCTCCTGCTTCGGGGCCTTCTGTGCACAGTGGCCCTTCACAGTTGTCGATACCAGGCTTGAAAATCACTATGGGGTGTTCGGAATCCTCATCAGGGACCAGTATCCAACAAGTTTCCTGGCTCGATTTGAGGGCATGTCTCTCACCCTTCCACCTGAAGAGAAGTCAGAATGGTTGGTCCCATCTGTATTGTACTTTGTTAGCTCTTAGAAAGGAGGAGACATCCTGGAAGGCCTTCCATTTGATGAGTGTCAGATTTGTGGCTCATCCCCGTTGTACCATTGATAGGGCCTCCTCTCCGCACTGTCTCTAGGATCACTTCTTTATCCTCACAGTGATGGAAACAGATGTAAATGTTTGCAGCATATTTCCTTTTCTGGGTCCGGCTGTTCAGGCCAGCTCTGTGGGCTCGGTCTATGTGCAGGAGTTTAGGCCGTGCTCTTCCAGGAGTGCCTTGGCTAGGCTCTGAATGTAGTGTCTAATGTCCTTTAATTCTTTGCCCGGCATTACTCCTTGGATGTGGAGGGTACATCTCGGGGACCGATTCTCTAGGTCTTCCTGCTTTTCTTGCAATATCACAAGTTCTTCAGTAACAGACATCAATCCGGATTGATGCTCCAAGTCCAGGGATTGTTCATCTTGGGTTGTTCCAGCGACTGGACCCTCTGCCCAAGGTCATCCAGGTCATGCCTAAATTCGGACAGGTTTTGTTTGATATCTGACCTGACCACCCCAATTGTGGTTTTAAGACCCGCAAACAATTGAAGCATGACGTTTTTAGTGATGGGTTCATCCACTGGAGAGGTGGGGGCTGGCAGAGGGTCCGAGCCGTGTTCTCCCAGATTGTTTTGTGTGGGTCACCCATCTCCTTTCTTTATGTGGGGCATCCCACATAATCAAAGTGACACGTCTGTACCTGGTGGTAGTCATGGTTGTCCGGTAATCCAGGGCACCTCCCAGAACAGGGGTCAATGGCGTGAAAGCTGTCCAGTTCCCAATCTGTTTGGGGGCCCTGGTCAGAGTCTCCCCTCCCCCAGCTATGCAGTATTGCCTGCGGTGCATGACCTGGAGTGTCTTGTGGCCAGAGTGCTGTCACCATATGGGGTCTTCTATTTCTGTTATAGTTTGGCAGCTATGGCCCACCGTTGCCTTCCTTGTGCGGAGCTATGCTGCACCCAGGCGGGTTCTTCTGATGCTGATGAGAGGCCATGTGTCCGTTTTGGTTAAGCCCTAGCCAGCTATTAACCGCAGGCTGGTAAATGCTGTCCCTGACAAGACCTCCTGAAGCTGATGCAGGGCCAGCCGTCAATTCTGGGCGGCCCGGTTCGGTTAGAATGGCCCTAGCTCTCTGCTGCTTCAGCTCGCCAGTCATTTCCTCGGGTTGGGGAAGGCTGCTTTCGGTCTGGCCTTCCTGGTGCTGGCATGGGGCTGGCTGCCAAATCTAGCCAGCCTGGCTAGAAGAATGCAGCCCTTGCTCTCCGCTGGTCATTGCCAGGGCTTGGGCTCAGGGGGTGCTGTGGTCACTGCCTGGCGTGCCTGCTGTTAACCTCCTTATGCTGGTATGATCTGTTTCCGTTAAGGCCCTCCCGATGTTGGTGTGGGGCCGGCTGCCAAGTCTAGTCGGCCTGGCACAGAGAATACGGCTGTTGCTCATTGCTGGTTGCTGCCAGGGCATGCATGGATTCAGTGGGCATGATGGTCGGCACTCTGCACTAGGGCCCCTGCTGTCGAACTCCACTCGAGCCCGTCAGGGCTCACTCCAGGCTATCAGGTCTGCTGTTTTCCTCAGGGTTCCACTGCACCCAGTGCCACTGCATCCTGTTGTTCACCAGCAGGGTCGCTGTTAAGGGGGCATCACCATCTTCAATTCCTGCTGATCGCTGGTCACCTCTCCACTGGGTTCTCCACAGCCTGCTCTGTGCTCAGACGCTCAGCCAGTCGGTCCTCGGTGCCTCCTGTGATTTTCACTGGCTGGTCCAGAAGGACCTCGCTAGAGCTGCTGCCGGGACAAAGCTCTGAGCTCACACGTCTGGCGCCATCTTGGACTTGTGCACGCCACCTGTAGGCCTTATTTAGAGTTTAGAAGATGTGGGTCACGCACCAAAGAGTGGAGGATTCACTGTCCGTAGTATTAAGAGTCCCTTGATGTCAACAACAATCTATGAGCCAGATGTACGAAGTATCGAATTGGTCTGTTTGCGATTGCAAAAATACCTTTTCTTGTGTACAAACCACAAATTGCAATTCAGTAATAAGTTACAGAATCGCAATTTGGGTTTTTCGACCCTATACCGGTTTGATATTTGGAAGGGGCGAGTTTATAGTGTCCCTTCCAAATACCAAATCGGATTGTCATCCCATGTTAAATAATATAGGGCCAGATGTACAAAGACAGGATTCACAAAAGGTGGTTGCAATTTGCATTTGCTCTTTTTGCAAATCCTATGGTATTTTGTGATCCGACCTACGCACAAATAGCAAATCACAGTGGGTTGCAATCTGTCCTACCTCATGAATATCAATGAAGTAGATCGCAAATTACGACCCACTACGCTTCTCTGCCATGACAGGGATAGTGGCCTGCTGTGGTCAGCCGACCACCAGGTCTGTGATTGTTTTTAAATAAAGCAATCTTTTTGTTCTAAATGCAGCCTGTTTTTCTTTATAGTAAAATGGGATATGTTAAAGAGATAAAGTTATTAAAACTATTTTTAAAAGTATGCAGTGGTCTCAAGGACCACTTCTTACTCCAAAAAATGTGTTTTTATCATTCACAAAGGGGAAGGGGTCCTTTGGTACTCCATCCCGTTTGTGAACAGGTTACCACTGCCTTTCAGCAGTTGGTAAAATATTAATGTTTTGCAATCCCATTTCGGTCACAAAACATTTATACATGCCATAAAGAATCCCTATTTGGTAGGGACACCCTAAGCACGCTCCTTCCAAATAGCGACCCCTAATGGTAAGTTCCTAAACCTTTAAATGGGCTTAGTACATTTGAAAAACGTATTTGCAAACCGACCTATTTACTGAATCGCATGGTTTTGTGACCAGAAAATGCGTTTGTACATCTGTCCTATTATCCAGTAACTAACAATATCATCATTGGTATATTTATGAATATCATTACATGCATGGTCACAAGACCTATTCAATGCTATGCCGTGATATAGTGGCCTTTCGTCTCAGAAGTCTATTCAGTATTTAAGCTGCACTTGAAACCTTTCTCTGTCTTTATCATCTAGTTCTTTTACAAAGTTAAATTAACCCCTTATTGGTGTTCAAGTAATGCCAGACATTCAGAAATGGCCAATGAGTTAGAATCTAAACTATTTCCTGAACATTAACAGGATGCTGTCATACATATGACAGCGAAAACACCTGCTAAGTGGTACTGCAGCCTTAAATATCCATGACAATTATTTTATGCATGATGCTATTGGTCACATCTTATATTATGTCAACATCATGTCATTGATGATTTCATTTGTAATATCTGTAATTTCATGCATGAGACGATACGCGATTGGAATTATGGTTTCATAACATTAAATTACTGGTGAATTTGAGTGAATTGTACATTTTAGATGCTAATAATAATACCATTTCAACTGACATTTTTCCGGGAATTTTCCTGTGTACTTTAGAAACACTGAGAAGTCACCAAAGCAATGGCTCCACGTAAATATTAAGTATACAGTTTTAACATCCTTTTTTAAGTTGAATTTCCTATATTTTAATGTTCTATGTCATACAGCTGAGTAATAATTCCTATTTGTAAAGCGTAAACATATCACCCCCTTAAGGGTTTCAAGGTGCTGAGGACCGTCGGGGAGATTAAGTCAGCTATTGCCCAGAGTCACATGGTGCTGAGCTAAGCCGGCGCCGGGGATCGAATCGCGAGCCTCGCGCTCCGGAGTCAGACGCTCTGGCCACTGCACCACCCATCTCCCAGAGTACCCTCTGGGCATGGCCTTAGGCAGGTACTGGGTACAGCTTGTGACCTTGCGTGATTCCCCATGCCTTTTAGACAGTCTTGCCAGTGCTGGCATCCACTGGCACTGGCCATGGCTGTGCCCACTGGGAAATAGGTGCAGGATATTGTCTTGAGCCATGGTAGCACCCATGTAATATGCCCGGTACCAACTGGATACTGACTACCGTGCCTGACCTCTGCTCATACCCAGTGGACATTCCTGCGCTCCAGGCGTTGACTAGGGATGGTCCACAAGCAACCATTACAGTCTCAAGTGCAGTTCCTCAGAAACTAAAGCATGCCATAGTAAATCCAAAATTAATTAAGTCTTCTGTGGGTCGTGAAGTCTTCTTTAACTTGTTCAACCTGTTTAGCAATCTCAAAAATTCTCGAAACAGTGGTCACCTCTCAACTCAACTGTTTGCCTCTTCTAATGTAACTATCTCTCAGTCTTTTCAGTCAGGACTCAGCTCATGAGGGTGGATTGGCACAGTCTTTTTAAAACTTAGAGAATAAAAGCTAAGGTCTAGTTTCCCAGATATCAAAGCATGATATTTTACTCCAATGCTATAAAAAAATATCTACTGCTTCTCCCCAGGACGTGTCTGTCTATAGAGCGAACTGTGGCCTGATCACCATCATAAAAACAATTGAATCAGAGGCCATCTCTCATCTGTCTGTCCTCTTAGATTGAATCTCATTAGTGATTTCTGGTAAGGTCTAAGAGTAAGTTGGCTGCCTCAAACAATCTTTAAAAAAAATCAGAGGATGCCAGCTCACTCCTGAAGATCAGGGCAATGTTTGCGCTTTTTTCCTGCTTGTCCTCTCTGTGGGATTTGATGCTGGGGATCTCGCGTTCCACATCACATGGCTGACATACACTGGTTTATCAGGAGATGAGATCAGGTCATTCCTATCTAACCAAAAACGAATTTTCTCTATAAATCAACGAAGGTAACTTGTAGTGTACCTCAATACTCTTCCCTTTCCTAATTTCCTTTCAGAGCTGATGTGGCTCCCCTTTCGACCATCACCCACTTCTACATGCAGATGGCCCCATAGATCCTTGCTAAGATAACAAATGCTGAAGTAAGTTCTTGGTCTGCCATTAACTGCGTGAAGGATGAATGGGATAGAACTAGCTTTGCCTTAATGAAATGAACACTGATATTCGGCTCCTAGGTCCCCGAAACAGTCCCATTTGATTGGTCCTCCATTTGGCTCTCATCACCTACTTCATGTTCGGTGCAAGGCTGATGATTATCTTCGAGTCAGAGTTATGCTTCATCCCGCAGATAAACAAATGTGACAGAGGTTTTACCACCTAGACTTTGCAAGATATTTCCTCGTGTCCTTCTAGCCACTCTGAGTCTCATTAATGACTTATTATTTAATTTCCGGGCGGGGATTGTATTTTAATATTACCTACCCCTGACACTCCTGTCACTTTATTGCATTTGTTCAGTCTCACCCTCGTTGCACTCTGAAACAGGGGAAAGATAATATGTGCTTAGGGGCTTCAATAACTCTGCCAGCCCTGCCAAGCAAAAAAATACATGTGGTTTCTTCATATCTGAAACATAGTGATGGCATTGGAATAAGAGCTCACTCTAACGCTATTGTTTTCTTTCTTCAATCTCCTGTGAATTTCTCTAACTGCTTGTGGCATATTTACAATGCCCCTGCGGCACTTTTACGATGTCAGAGGGTCACTTTTCTGACACTCCAGTGGCTCTGGGTGCTGGCCCATATTTACAAGGTCACGTAAAGCCACCCTGCGCGGCTTTTCATGGCCTTGTAAATATGGCCCCCCTTCACGCATTACTCTATGTGAAAGGGGGTTTCCTTGGGTGCTGCTGTGGGTGTTCCCATGCAACAGCCATGGAATCTGACGCATTCCCAGATTTACAAGGTTTCGTAAAACTGGGAATGCGTCACAGGGGAGACGTAAAAGTGGCACAACGAGGAGAAATACCTTTATTTCTCCTAGTTTTTTGCTCTTTCTATGTGTGCTGCATGCAGCACTTTAGAAGGAGGAAAACACCATCAATGATTGTTTTTCTGCAGGAAGCTCTGCCTTCCTGCACAAAAACAATAATCCCTGCAATGCAGGCACCCTTGCACTATGGTGCAAGGATGCCTGCGTTGTCGCTAGGCAGCCAATTGTGCTCCAGCACAGAGGAAAGCACAGGAGTGCGTCATATTGCTGTAAATACGATGCATCCCTGCACTTTCCAAATGACGCAGCTTGCAGCGCCGCGTCATTTTCTAGTAAATATGTCCCTAGATTTAAGAAACCTAGGGGCATATTTACAAGAACTGATGCATCTGTATTGATGCATCAGATTTCTTGCACCTGCCACAAATGCCCTAACGACAATACACTACTCCATGGCGCAAGGATTCATGGATGCGTCAGAAATTCTGACGCATCTTTTGGTGCTAAAGTGATGCATTGCTGGAGTTGGTCGTAAGACTGACGCAACTCCAACAATGCGTCAGACCACATATGTGAGTGCTATGTTAAAAGCCTTGCGTCAATCCTTTCTTCAGGTTTGAGAAGGCGTAGGTATTTTGACGCAGTCAAGAGGTAGAGAGATGCAGTAAAATGTTGGCAATTTCACTGCGTCAATTCTACATGGCTTTTAACGTGAGAATGCCAACCCTGCATACATTATACCTGGCGAAGGTATAATGTGAAGCAGGCCTCTACAAACTGATGCATTGGGCCCAATGAATCAGTTTGAAAATATGGAGCAGTGTAGAGCACTGATAAGGCCGCGGCTGCGTAAAAGAAAATGATGCTGCGGCGGTGCTAGCTTCTTGTAAATATGCCCCTAGCTCTTTCAGCCAGTCAAAGGCTGCAATCTTGGCTGCAAACTGAATTATTGGTTGCTTCTTATGCTTGCTATTAAACCTGACCAACTCAATGGTACTTCTGTCTTGGACACAGAAGGCAGATATGCTGAGGCACCATGTTGATTCAATTTGAACCAGTGACCTTAGGGTAATACACAGATCTCTGCAGCAGGTGTATTAGCGCATTGAGCTACTTTAAAAGACACAAAGCACTGTTAATAATTTCGTCATGATTGCTATGGGAGAAGTACATCTTTTTCACTCCTGGAAAAGTGGTCTGTCCATATGGATTAATGTGCTATAGGGTCTGTTGCGATAGGAATAGAACCCATGTCAATATGTTTAATGGCTGCTGTGCATAGGAGGACTGCATTAGGCAGCAGCTAGGTAGCGTAAAATGTTATTTAGAGATTGGTGGACGGGGGGACATCTGCTTAAAATTGGTGGATGTCGCATTTGTCATATTTAGAGTGTATTCCAATGATAACACTCTACTTAGAGACAAACATTAAATAATCACCTCATTTTGGAAAGGTCCCTATGAAAGATCTCCCTGTATATGACTACTAGTACATTCTGGCTGTGTATTAAATTGCTGCATGAGAGCGGCTATGCAAGCTGGCCTTAGCACATGCAGGATGCAGGTACCTTATTCATTTTGTTTGTGAGTGTTTCTGAGCTGAAAGAGAGCTGACTGCAATGCTGGTAGTGCATGCGAATCAGGAGAAGGTGGAACACAGTTAAAGAGAAGCAGCTGAACTGAAAAGAGCTTCTCCTGGATGGGTTGCAGACGTCAGGCAACAACAATGCTATTTTGACCCTTCTGGGAGGGGACTCCTAGTGGTTACAGCTCCCCCTTAAGTATCTAATACTCTCTATGATCGTGAAGTCGATGAACATTTTCAAAGTTTGCCAGATGAGCTCCATGATTCTTTGGGACCCCAAACGATATGAAGGTGACCAAATCAGACTGCCACTGGCAGGACAGTAGGGTTTATCCCTGTAGAAATCATGAACACATAATTCACCTGTCTGCTTGGGCGCCACACTCAGGACAAGGGTGCAGTAGCATTACTGTAGGTTAATGTTTTTAGGTCTCGCCTAGGCAGTGCAAACGTTATCTCTTCGAGACATGCTGTATCTAGGATTTGGGCTTCAAAAAATGCCCATCTTTTTTATTGGTTCCTCTTGCAGTCCTTTAGAAATGCTGTCTTTTCATTGGTGAGTACACTTGGTAGTCCCTCCCTTTGGGATTTTTTACCCTCCTATGATGACTGCTGCTGTTACATGTGTTCTTACTCTTCAGGTTATATATACTTTGAGAGCACTTTTTTTTTTGGTTGGCCTGCCTCTTTGCTCATTAAGCGTTCTGTTTACTTGTGCAATGAAACTTAAGTCCACTTTATTTGCTTGCCATCCCTTAATTGCTTTTGCCTCCCCTTCAGCCCTCCCACAACACTGCTCGCAGTCCCCCACCACCCCTCTGAGGCAACTGCTCCTTTTGCTCGTTTTTTCGTTTGGTTAATTTCTGTATGATTTGCAGTGCATTGCCCTCATTTAATCTCCCTCTGCTGTCCCCCCACCCTCCACGCACAACACTGCTTGCCTGCCCCCCACCTCCGAGATCGCAGCATTGATTTCTTTTCGTTATTTTAAATTAGTAGCTTTCATTTATGTAGAGCAGCTACCCAGGCGCTCGGGAGGAAATGAAAGGATCAGCCCATAATCACAGGATGTTGAGCCGACACCAGACTAGAACACAGATCCCCAGCTGGCAGCTTTCACCGCTGTGCCATATCCTTTCCCTATCTATGTTGCAGGGTGCAGTACCTTATGTGGCCAAAATAGGTCCCAAGGTACACCTGGTGATAGCCTGTGATACTGCACCCTCACAACACTGCTTGCCCGTCCCCACCTCCAAGATCGCTGCATTAATTTCTTATCGTTATTTAAAATGAGTAACTTTCATTTATATAGCGCATTTATCTAGGTGCCCTGGGGAAATTAAAGGATCAGCCCATAATCTCAGGATGTTGAAACTGACACAAGACTCGAACACGGATACCCAGCTTCCCAGTTGGAAGCTCTCACTGCTGCGCCATATCCTTTCTTTACCCATGTTGCTTTGTGCACAGTAGAACAGTAAATGTTGCTCTACCCACAATAATGTGCAGTATGGCTAAATAGTTATATGGTGCCAAAGGCGAGGCAGATTGCATTTCAACTGCTTGTTTTAAAGAGATTTGTGTGTAACCTACAGGTGACAGAGCATTAGCATTAGCACTGTAGAAAAGCTCATAGGTTTAAGCTCTAACTCCAGAGACTTGTGTGTAAGTGGACTGTAAGACATGTAGATAATCCACTCTTGGTTTTTAATTTGTATGTTGGTACTTGTAGTTCTGTATTTTTCTCCTCTTGCTTCAGACTGCCATCTTGAAAAAATAAAAAAAATAGACTTTCAAAATGGCCAGTTGTTGCTTTTGACAATTCAGGCGTATTTTAAAAGCATGTGGCACTGGTAAAGCTAACAGCAGCAGCCACAAAGTATTAACAAAATGAGACGAATTGCCTCTGCCAATGCTTGTTCATTATGAATGCACAACTACTAAATTCAAGGAAAAAAACAGGACTGGGTGAGCAACCCACAACTTACATGGGACAACCAGTGAGCTTTTGTTTAACCTACAGTTCATACATACTGGCCCCAGTAAGACAGATCAGTGGGTTACAGTACCTGTTAGCGGGGCTTGCATGCAACATGGTGGTTACAACAGTGGCTCTGAGTACAGCAGGTGCTACAGCACCTTTCGAAGAAAAGAACAATATCTACAAGAGAGTTGGCCTTAATAAGGATCTATAAATTATGTTTTCGAGCAGCCTTTGTTGTGTGTCTATAGACGATCAAAGGTTAAGTGTCATTTGGCCAGGGAGAAATATATTTTCCAAATTACTGCTTATTAATTTTTAAAGCATGTCTCTCGAACATGCATCTAGCTGCAACGTGAATATGTTTTCTTTAGCAACACTTATAAGGATGTATGAGAGGGTGAAAGCCAAACACAAAGGTTTCCCAAACTCCACAAGTGTAGAACATTATTTGCTGACATCCTTTCTAAAATATTTCAAAATATATAACAGAAATTGTGATTACAAATTGTGCACAATGGCTCTCAATGTAGTGTGAAAAGGATAAGTATTTTGGGTAGTGTTAACAAATTGAACAACACATTAACTTTACTTTCTGTGATGTAGTCAAGCCTGAAACTACTCTGTTTAGGTTGAAGCCGACCAGACTGCACAGCTCTTTGGTTGTTACAGACTTCTTGGGGACATTCTGAAAGCTGACCTAAGAATGCATTCTACCCATTACTTACCATTGGCTTTGTGGTTTGTAACTGACATTTCCTTGCTTTCTATTTGCTGGCTTCATTTCTTTTAGGCTGTCCAGCATGTCTTTATCCCTCCAGTAGAGCATAGCCTGGTTACTGTATTTTTCCATGAGTACTCACTTTCTGTAAACAGGCCTTTGAATATTGTATATATCTTGTCACATTTGCTGTGCATTTAAAGACAAAGGTCAAATGTCAGGCTCTGTCTTCTGAGGGAGCTTGGTGTTTACTTTTCTTTGTCTGACTTCAAAGTGAGAGGTTTTATCTGGCAATCTAGGGGGGTGAAAGGAAAGCCTTTTTTCTAGCACACAAATTTAAATGTCTGTAAATGAACTGTGCAAAAATTTCAGAACATACCTGAATTAGGAATGCCCATACTTTTGTTATTCTGAAGTGTGCTGGAAACAAATATTTTAATACAATCACAACAAACCAATAAAACAGGTGATGCCATTTCCACACATTACTGTTTGTGCACTGTATAGTTTTATTAGTAAAACTGTATGTCTGTGCAAATGTAATGGTCATTTCAATTGAAAATGTGTTGACTGCAATGACTGTGCACTACCACATCATGTGTATGCCAATCTACGCCACTACAGTCTACGACACTCTATGCCCCTCCACTCTCTGCCACTCTATGCCCCTCCACTCTACGCCACTCCATGCCACTCTGCTCTACTCTACACCACTCTGCTCCTCTCTATACCACACTACTCTACTCCAGTCTATGGCACCCTACTACATTCTGTGCCATTCTCTTTCACTCTACGCTGCTCTACTTCACTCTACACCACTCCACTCCATGCCACTTCATTCTATGCCACTCCATACCACTCCCTGCCACTCTATGCCTCTCTGCTCAATGCCACTCTACTCTATGCAACTCCACTCTGCCACTTCACTCTACGCCACTCCACAACACTTTACTCCACTCTCTGCCACTCCACGCCTCTCTATGCCATACTACACCAATCTATGACACTCTACACCTCTCTATGCCACTCCATGGCACTCTACACCACTTCACTCTGTGACTCTCTGCTCCAGTCTATGCCACTCTCCTCTACGCCACTAACATTTAACAGCAACCACACGGCTAAAAGACATGGGCAAAGCTATTGACTTTGTCAATGCTTGTTTAGGTATTGGTTGCAGAGAGCTTTAGCTGTATGAGGCAGTCTGATTTTTTCCAATATATAACATATACTAAAAATCGGCTTTGGGTCAACACCTTGCTAATAATTCAGCAGACTTGTGTAATTTTGTATTGTGCATTCTATGTGAGTGCATGTGTGTTTTTTGCTCGACCGTCTTTTCTCCCTTCACCCACAAGAATTTTTTTCACTCTTCACCTCAGCTCCCAGATGCTCCACACCTGCTCCCTCCCCTGCTCCCCAACCTACCCTCTGTGTTATTTTTTTTTTTAACAAGGGCTTGGCAGTTCCAAAGTTGCAACCCCCTTTTACCTCTCCCTTCACCCACAAGGATTATTTTCACTCCCCACCCCGCTTCCGGATGATCCACACATGCTCCCTCCCATCCGCACCCTCCTCGACCAAGGACACACAGCGGCCCTGATCCTACTCGACCTCTGCAACGTTCGACACCGTCTCCCACCGCACACTCACTGGCAGACTCCATGATGCCGGCATACAGGAAACCACCCTCGACTGGATCCACTCCTTCATCACCGGCAGAACCCAAAGAATCAGACTGCCACCCTTCCTCTCCGAACTCACGGAAATTAACTGCGGAGTACCCCAAGGACCGTCGCTCAGCCCCACGCTCTTCAACGTCTACATGGCTCCCTTCGCCGCCATCGTCAGACAGCACGGACTCAACATAGTATCCTACGCCGACGACACCCAGCTCATCCTCTCCCTCACCAAGGACCCCATCACCACCAGACGCAACTTCCAGGAAGGAATGAAGGATGTTGCATCCTGGATGAGCAGCAGCTGCCTGAAGATCAACTCGGAGAAGACAGAGATCCTCGTCCTCGGACCCTCCCCCTCTGCATGGGACAACACCTGGTGGCCCACCGCCCTCGGCAGCCCACCCACCCCCACTGACCATGCCCGAAACCTTGGCATCATACTCGACTCCTCCCTCTCCATGACCCGTCAGGTCAACGCCGTCGCCTCCAGCTGCTTCAACACCCTCTGCATCCTCCGAAAGACCTTCAAATGGATTCCCCCCGAATCAAGAAAGACCATCACCCACGGACTCATAGCCAACAGACTGGACTACGGAAACGCCCTCTACACCAGGATCAACAAATCTCTGCTCCACAAACTTCAGACCATACAGACAGGGCCGGACTGGCAACTGAATGCAGCCCTGGCAAATTTTGCCAGACCAGCCCCCGTCCGGCGCATTGCGACCGAGCGCAGCAAGCAAGCCCGACCAGTAGCAGGGTGGTTTGGGGGGGTTCTCCCCCCAAGAAAATTTTGGAAAAAGACAGGCCAAAATGGTGAATTTTACAGCACATTTTTCATTACATATTCAATTGTATCAACTTTCAAAACACAGTAAATAGTAGATGATGACCTTAAAGAGCACCAGGTTACCCACCCAGTCATATGTACCCCTAGACATTCTTACAGAGAGCACCAAAAATAGACACGAGTAGTGAATCAAAGAGAACAAAGTAAAAGTGAGACCAGCCCCCATATGGTGTGTAGCGAGCAAGCGCAGTGAGCAACCACTACTAGAGGGAGTTTGGGGGTTCTCCCCCAAGAAAAGTTTGGCGACAGAAAGGCCAAAACAAAGCATTTTTCAACACATTTTTCATTAAATATTAGATTGTATTCATTTTTAAAGCATAGTAAATGACCTGAATTTAATTTGGAGGAATCTGAGGCCGACAAGGACTTATCTAACCATGTCTCAGCAGTCAGTATGAACAATTTGTATCTAAAAAACACTTCACAAGGGAGGCCTGTGGAAGACTAGTGCTACAGCTCACCATCCTTGAAGAGCATCTCCCCAGGACGTCCCAGTATCATTTTGAATGTTTAACACAGGAGAGAGTTTACGGATGCATATTCTTTAAAGCGCTGCGAGTGCAACTACTTTTGTAAGTGTATGGATAGTGTAGTGTATCACTATTCATTGTCACACTTTTCTGAGCATAGCTATTTCCACTGGGATTAAGAGTGCTAGCCCCGCTGGCACGGGCCCCATTGCTCCACACCTTATTGGGCTGATTTAATATTGCCTGTTATATCATATGGTAACTCCATCTAGCAGTGTTCTGCTAAAACTTGTGTTTAGATCTTGACAAGGCTTCAAAGGCCCAGATGTGCCCTCTAGTAGTAGCGCTTAGTAGCCATTGACTGGGACATGTGCTTCGTCTGAAGGTAACCTGTACCTACACCCTGCTTCTGCTACGTGTCCTGGAATCCACACATAGAAGACACAGGACATGTGTCTGAGTGTTTTGTGAAGCAGATTAGCAGATACGTATGTCCATTTACTTTGAGGAGTTAATAATTGGCATAACCCACTGCCATTGTATCAGCAGCAAATAGTTACAGACCCCACCAACCATTTAGCCCAACCGTGAACATGAAGCATAGGTTGTCCTCAAGGGCACTTATGTGACAATTCACGTGACTTGTGTGACAACTTGTAGGACACTTTATGACAGGCATGTGCTTTACATGTGCATCGCATGTGCGCAGCCTTTTGAATCTCGAAAGAACCTGGAGGTGACTACGGAGAGTGATCCCATTTAAATGGATGGATGTATATATGGATGGATGGATGAATGAATGGATAGATGGATGGATGAATGAGCTTTGATGAAGATGTTTGCGAAGGACATTGTAAGAGGTTGGCCCGACAGCTTTATCACTGTAGAACTAGGTTTCTTTCCCAAGGGCCCCCTCTCGCCTCAAAGGCCACCTCCTATTAAATAATGAAAATAGGTTCCCTCTTGCTTGCCTAAATCGGTATGTTTCCTGATGAGAATGTTCCCCCAGCAGCAGGATGGCACACGAGTGAGAGAAGTTATGGCTTAAGCTGCATAGTACTTCCATTGCACAATCTACTTGGAGGTTCCCTGTGCAGCAAAGTAACTTCATGTCTTCTCAAAATGCAGATGTACAGGGTTACTATCATGCCTGGCATTAGGCAGTATGCTCTTTATTCACGGCTTCCACTTCTATTGCTAGTGGCGCTGTACGCATGTCCCTGTGTCGCTGCTGACTGTACTGGAGTGCACGTACTGGCTTTGAAAGTCATACAATGCAGACTTACTGTAAATATTTATGCAGCACAGTTGTGCGCAAACGTGAGGCTTCAGAGCACGCGCTATGACATCACAGCATGGGCTTGGCTGGTATCATTGGGCAGAACTTTGACGTTGTGCAAAAGGGAGGGTGACTGGCATGATTGCCTCACATGACTATGAAGTGCTCTGCTGGAAGAATGTGGGTGAGGTGGTGTAGCATTACCCAGCTACGCATGGCTCATGGATAGCACTGAGGGCGGCAAATGAATATTTAGTCTAGTGCAGTGACAGGCTGATATGGGGTCTCAGATTGACATTACCGGGAGAGTTACACAAACCACGGCTCATCAGTAACTAACAACTGCCAGTTCTACCCGTTGGGCTCCCAGCCAGGGCACTCAGAAGAAAGGGCACACCAGCACTCTGTTCTTCGGGCCCACCTCCAGTCCCTTCGCTCGATCACTGACACTGCTTTAACTCCTGCGTGTGCCTACACTCCAGTGCAAAGGTCAATGTGATGTAATGCAATGTGGTGCAGCACAAAATAGGCCGCACATATATTGTGCTCTTTTTCGGAGGAGTCCACCATTGTGACCAAGAGCCCTGATGTAACATCAAGAGTCTTAATACTGACTGAATACTTCCATGGCACTGAATGCGGCTTTTGCTATTTTGTTGACTTTATATATCAGGCCACCAAGCGGGTGCTTGATCTATTGTTAGAGGGGCAGCCCCTGTCACCTTCCTGGAATGTTATGCATTATTATGGGATCATTCACTTTCTACTTTAGAAGTCTTGTGACGCTGCAGTCTCAGTCGTGCCAGGCAGCACAATCACTGACTGTGAAATACAGGCCTGGTGAAATATGTCACTGTCATGGGCTGTGCGCCACGTCGAGGACGTGTCCTGCTGAGGCATTGCACGTGACTTGACTTTGATGGGGTATTTACCGTGGTTCTGTACACGGCACCAGCGAGGCCACGAGCTCCACGCCGTGTTCCCCACAGCAGAGGACCGAGTTGGCCGCTGCAGAAAGGCCAGGGAACGAGGCCTTTCAAAACCGGGAGATAATCCCAGGGCCCAGGGGACGCAGAACTTGCAGGCGTGTCACATCGTACCAAAAAGATCAGCAGACAAAGACTGTGACAGGGGAGCCCAATATAATCTCGGGAAGGGAAGGAGTCGTGGAGCCCTTAACACAGCCCTTAACACAGAGCACCTGTGAAAGCCAAGCCTCCCAGAGAGTGAGGGCAAATCATCCACGAGGGAGGGACACCCTGAACTAGGGAGATATGGACTGTCAACTCTTGAAAATGAGGTAAAGATAGAGGCAGTGCCTAATTAAAAAAAAAATAATAAGCACAGGGGGTCCAAAGTTTTCTTAGAGACCCACTTAGGGGCAGATGAAAGCTGGGGTGCCTAGACTTGTGGATAACTAATGCCATTTTCCACCACCCCCACACTGCTTGTCTCTTTAGCTTTATTCTCTTACAGGTTCTTTTTCGTCCATGCTTTCCCCTTTTTAACTCTTTTCCTATCTCTCCTTTTTCCTTTCTCTGCCTTTATCTCTCTTACTCTGGGTAAAGTCTGAATAATGAAAAATGTGTCCCATTCCGTTAAAAAAGAGCGCAAGACACCACAACCTGCACAAATGAGACGCTGGATATTTAGGATGTCAGCCAGATCGACTGTCAGGCCCTTGTCAGCAGGACACCATGTTTACAACAATCCAAGGCTTTCGTTTTAGGTATCTTTATTTTCAAGTGTATTTATACAAAGTGGTCCACTGAGGGGCATATCAAGACCACAACTCCCAGAATGCACAGAATAGTTAAATCAGTGCCATAGCTGCCAATGTTTCAGATTGCTATGTGTGACATTTTCATAATTTCATTGTAATTATGAGTCAGCCGCCGCAGGCGTTTCCACCAGTTTTAAGATCTTCTTAGAGTTTCTTGTTGCTCAAATCATGGGTCTATTTTTTATATTTATATGTTTCCCCCGTCTTCATTGCTTGATTTTTGCTCGCAAGAAAGTGTCACTCATACTCATTGAAAGTGAAACGTCACTCATAATTACACTGTAATTATGAAAATGTCACACATAGCAATCTGAAACCTTGGCACTGCAGCTATGCAAATCAACATTTTTAATTATGATGATTGTCACTCACGGTCCCTGACCCTGACGGTGACAAACAATCATCACGATTAAAATGTTTGATTTATTGGCTGCAGGCTGCAGCCTGCAGTCAGCCACGTCCAGGCCCGCGACGGTGCGCAACTCAAGCCACCACCTCGCTCCGCCCTGCTCACAATTTAAATCTACTGCGCAGAACCAGGCCGGGGCATGAAGTAGCAGGCAGATACTGGCCACAGAAGGAAGTAGAAACGTCGTAGCCAAAGGAAACGTTGCAAATTATGTAGCAGTCAGCAGGGCTGCTATTCGTAATTATGTTTCGTGTGAATTAACCGTAATAAGATATGGTGGGCATAGTGTAAGTTTACAAAGTATGCAAAGCATTGACATTACAGATCCAGTGGCAAACATGAAATAAAGTTGTCAAGAAACTGGATTCTGCAACAAAAGCAGTTCATACTTCTCGTTTGGGAAAAACCCGATAGCTGAAAGTTAAACTACTGACTGACGGAAGGGTGTTCTTTAAATCATACTCTATTAGCAAATACGACCAAAAACAAAATAGTCGCAGCATAGGGCAAGTGGTCCTGCTGCTACTGTGGGTACAAAGACTATAGAAACATCGGTTTTTTAAACATACTCACAGGGTAGCGTCTCACATTCTTCCGTGAACTACTACCGGGCCAGGGCCTATACCTTTTGCTTTTTTTAATACCGGCCCGGTCGCGACACCCGCCCAGCAGTGCCCACACTGCCCATGATGATTGCAAACGACTGGACAGACTCACCTGCGGGTGGCAGACAGGGGGGCTAGAAATAATTAAATTATGGCCGCACGGGTCAGTGCGGTGCCTCTCTCTGTCTCAGACGACTCGTCTCTCTGGCAGGGGCCTCTGGGATGCCTCCGAGTCCTGGCCTCTCACCAGTCATGCGCACTTTTTATTGCGCGAGCCCCAATGCGCATGACTGATCACCAGCCCCACCCTAAGGGTGGACTGCCGCGGAGACATCTGCGCAGCCTGCGCTGCGCACCCCATATCCACCTGGCCAGGCTGCACCAGATGGTGCTGTAGAGTGCACCAGAGTACCAGACTGACTCCAATGCAGACAGTTGTGCTTTTTGGCCGCACGGAGCGGCCTGCTATGTTAGTAGTCTGTCTGACCTCTGCTGGCGCTGCTCCGCAGACCGAAGCGGAGGTCAGATAGACAGTCAGACTACTGACTGACTCACAGACCGAAAATCTGCCCCAGCAACAAAACCGGCCCCCTGTGCAAAAACCGGCCCCCACCCCATCCAGCCTACCGGGGGATTGCCCGGTGCCCGGAATTACCAGTCCGGCCCTGCATACAGAACACCGCAGCCAGACTCGTCCTCGGTATCCCTCGAAACGAACACATCACCCAACACCTGCGGAACCTCCACTGGCTCCCTGATGAGAAGAGAGTTTCTTTCAAGATTCTCACCCATGCCTCCAAATGCCTCCACAACACCGGACCCCAATACCTCAAAAATGTCCTTCCACGTACCCAAGAGAAACCTCCTATCTGCCGACCTCGCCCTCGCCGAAACCCCGCGCATACGCAGAGCCAGAACAGGTGGAAGAGCCTTCTCCTGCATCACGGCCAAGACCTGGAAGGAGCTTCCGATAAACATCAGATGCGTCCCCTCCCTGAACATCTTCAGGAAGGCACTCAAGACCTGGCTTTCAGAATAAACAGAGCTGCTTACCCCTTCCCCCCCAGCGCCTTGAGACCCTCAGGGGTGAGTAGTGCGCTTACAATCCCCTGATTGATTGATTGATCGATTGATTGACACTCTCAATGTTAAATGTACTTTTTTAACAAGGGCTTGGCAGCTGTAAAGTTCAAACAGTCCACTTGAATCTTTTCTTGTGCTTCATGCGGACTTCGTTTTCACTTTCTTTACAATTTGATTTACCATTCTAACGTGGTACATGCCATGTGAGAATGGTAAATTAAAAATGGTTGACGTGACACTTATGTGCACAGGTATGATGACACATTGTGAGAAGCTGGCCTGGTATATGATGTCCACTAATGTAAGTGGGCACCTTGCACCAGTCCAGATAACCCTTATGGTGATTTAAGAGGTCTTAGACAACCTTAGAAAGCTCTCTAATTGGTAGCTGTGGAGAGCAGCCTTCAGGCTTAGTCCAGAAGGAGTGTAAAGCAGCTTGTTTTACCAGAATGCAATCTTATAGAATAGATTAAGTGAAAAAGAACCACACAGGGTATTTATAAAAATATGTATTTATTATATAATACTCTCTACTATGTTTAGATATCTCCTACATGGAGATAAACACAATGCACATAATACTTTGCATAGAAGTACAGTAAATAGCACGAAATACACAGTGGACCCCAGGGGGGACCAAACCATATACTAAGAAACTGGTATAAGAACCACGACTCGGGTCAAGACAGTGTCGAGAGGACGTAGAAGTGCTGGGGACCCAAGGAACCACCCAAGGTGCGTGACTAGGAACCCCAATGAGAGAGTGTGCAGTGTGGGAACACCACCGCGTGCTCTGTACAACTCTACGGGTAAGTCGCGTTTGGATTTTTAAAGATTTAGGACCCTTGCCAGTGAACCCTCAAGAAACCCAGTGGAAGACAGAAGGTTGGAGAGCCAGCTCACCTGTGGATACCCTAGTACCCACGTTACCTACAGCAGGGAAGCCGGGTGCATACGTGTGAAGTGGTGTCAGAAACCGCCGTCAAACCCAATGGCGGACTTCAGCAAAGTGCCGCTGCTGACGAAGGAGAAAGTGTCCGGTGGAATCCGAAGGTGGATTCTAGATGAGAGGTACCTTCAAGCAGAGGGGACAGAGTCTATGTCACTCAGGAGTGACCAGGAGACTTGGAAGACGAATGCCCTCCGATGTCGGGTGTTCCAGGATGGTTGATGATGACCTTGACTCTGCAGCTGTGAGGACCAGGGGATGCTGAGGAAGACCAGGAGCCATGCACAAGTTGTCTCACGTAGGATGTCGAGTGCTGAAGGGTTGATGTTCAGCGGGAGCACCGAAAAAGCCTTGGCAAATGCAACCAACGCAGGAGTTGAAGAAGGAGCAACGTCGGGACCAGCATGGTCCAGGGGACTCACCACAAACAGGGGAGTCAGGGCAGGCCTCGAACAATCAGGGGAGCCCAGAAGAAACAAGTGTGACCCTGGAGACACTGGAGTCGCGAGAGGATCTCGAGCAGCTCGCCAAAAGATGCAGGCCACGGTGCACATGATGTGGCGTGGCTGAAGATTCTGGTCACTGGAGGTGCTTGAGGTTGGGGCTACTTGGAGCCCGAAGATCTTCTTGGAAGGAAGCCAACAAACCTTTGCAACTGCAAGTTGATGCAGTACACAGGGGTTCAGTTATCACACACCCACGAGAGACACTGACCTCAAACTTGGTGAGAGGGCAGGGCAGGCCTCAGGAGCTGTGAAAAACTACCACCTGTGTTGCAGAACCTTACGGAGTCCGGAGGAGCTCAGGATCAGCAGACCGGTCAACTTATTTGCGGTGCCTGCAAATGCAGGGGAGTGACTCCTTCACTCCGAAGGCAGATTTCTTCAGGTGTCTTTGATGCCCACAAGCCTTCGAAGGATCCTGTATGTTGCACAGGCACAGACGATGCAGCAGACTGAAAGGGAGACGAAGTCGAGCCCAAACGAAGTCCAGCGAAGTCCAGAGTGCTCAGACGGTAGAAGAAGAAGTGGTGTCTGATCTGAATCTTGTCCCATGACGAATCTAGTGACCTACACCAAGGTAAGCCCTTAAGTACCCTAGGGAAAGGGTTGGGACGATTCAGGGGACCCTCCCAGGGGAGGGTCTGGACAGGGGGGAGGTTACTCCCATGTCCTTTGTCCAGTTTTGCACCAGAGCGGGAGCCAACGGCTCCCAGGACTGGTTTGAACTGGGCTATGCACGGGGACAGCAATTGGGCCCCTCATGCAGACTGAGTGGCGCTGGCAAGCACACCCACCCTACCCCATTACACTAAATCCTGTCTGGGAGGTGGTCACACCTCCCTGTGACAGGATGCCTATTGTTCTGCCTTCCCCTGCTCGAGCTTGGCTCAGGAGCAGGAAGGCAGAGTCGTGTCTCTGGTCGGCAGCAGCCATTTTGCACTGTCCGGGTCAAGAAGGCTGGTACCAGGAACACTGAGAGCCTAGCGGAGGACTCTTCCAGTGCTTGGAATCATACCTCCCACACCCTTTACAGTGTGGGGGTATGATTCCAACATGTTTGATACCAAACATGATAGAATTCGTTGCAGTCATTTTGAGATGGTCATCGCTTAATTACGAGCTGCCCCTCTATATAGTATATGGCTGCTTCACTGTGACCCCGGGAGAATGGACTCCGTAGGCTGTAGGGGTGACCTGCTCATGCAGAAGCACCCTCTCACGTATTACCAAGCACCCTGCCTTCAGGATTGCAAAGGCCTGCTAGAGGGGTGACTTATAGGTTTTAAGTGCAGTAACCCTAGATATAGGAAACCTAGATCTTTAAAAAGTGGTGCAAGCACCAGCTTACACAGGCTGCAATGGCAGGCCTGTAGTTCCTTTTTGAATGGTCTCCAATTGGTGGCACAATGCATGCTTCAGCCCATGGGGGACCTCTGGGGTACCTATGCCCTGGGTACATGGGTGCCATATACTAGGGACCCCAGTATCCAATCTGGGGTGTACCCAAGTCCTGAACATAACAATTTAGTGAGAAAGCAGACAGACTGGGGTCCTGATTAGCAGGATCCCAGTCAGACTAGTCAAATATAGCTTAGCACCAGGCAAAAAGTGGGGGTAACCATAGAAGCAGATCCTACTTTCTTACACACTTGCATGTGCATTGGTGGCCATCTTGGAATGGGTTTTCCTTAGCAGTGCGAGAATGTTGGCAATGAGTGCTCATGCATCTTGACACATGGTTAATTGGCAAACAGAATTTGCAAAGCCAAAACCTCAACTTTTAGAGCTAAGACCTATTGACTTTGCCAATGCTTGTTTATTATTATTGTTTTTTTTGCTATATCTACTTTTTCTGTTGACAGTGACACCTTGGCAGATTTGCAGGTCACATTACTTTATTAGATCATAGTCAGGTCCAATAATATGCTATGCATGGTTGCAGATTCTCATCTGTTGCTTTAACCTTTTACAGAGTTATTCTTTGGCCTGCACAGCAGGCACATGAACCACAGTAAGCTAGCATATAATTAATTATCACTCAACTAATTGAAAGTCTCTTCACTGGTGCTCACATATAGAACTACAGTTACGTAGCATACACGATCAAAAACAAGCATTGTTAAAGTCAATAGGCCTATCCTTGGCAAACTGGTATGATGACTAATTTGCCTTGTTTATGGTAAGCATATTGTTGGGAAAAATATTTAAAAAATCCTCCTGTGTACCCCGCACAAATTTTGAGGTCACAAAGACAGGTTATTCGACTTTGAAAAGACAAAATGAGTTACTTTAAGCATGATGGACATTTCTAGAGTTTTTTTTAATCCTCTGAAAGTCATTGGAACCCTTAACACAAAAAAGCTTCACCACTCGAACAGAAAGGGTTCTCCAGTCCCATTTAGACCCTCTCAAGGGGTGTAAAAAATAATTTCTTACTGTAGGTGGAAAATACCCTAGAGTTCCAAACACAAATGTTTCTAATGTGAGAAAATTACTTCATCTACTCCAGCAGAAAGGGCTCAGCAGTCCTATTGGAGAAAACTAGCTATGGGCACCTACAACATAATTTGGGGCCAGATGTACGAAGCATTTTACCAGTCGTGATGGGTAAAATGCATTTTGCCATGTACAAAAGGCAAAATGCGACTCAGTAATTTGCTACTGAATCACGTTTTGTTTTTGCAATTCGGTATTATGAAGGGGCGTGTGTTTAGGGCATCCATTCCTAATACCGAATAGCACTAATATGTATGAATGTTTTGCGACTGGAATTTGGTTGCAAAACATTCGCAGTTACCCCTTCCCCTTTGTGAATGTGGTTGAAAACATTTTTTACGGGCAAGCAGTGGCCCAATGGACCACTGCCGTCTCTTAAAAAATGAAAAGAAAATCTTTCATTTTTATTTTTGTAATGCAGCCCGGTTTCCCTTTGAGGAAAACGGGCGGCATTACAAAAAAGAAATATTGCTTTATTTAAAAAGCAATCACAGACATGGTGGTCTGCTGCCCCCAGCAGGCCACCATCCCTGTGATTGTAGCCATTCACAATGGGTCGCAAATTGCGACCTGCCATATGAATATTGATGAGGCAGGTCTATTTTCGACCCAATGCGAATCGCTAACAGTGTCAAACACACTGTTGCACATGGCAGTTTGTGATTTCCTAATACCGAATCGCTAAAATTCGCTATTAGGAAGTCACAAACACACAATTTTGTACATCTGGCCCTTGGTTCTCCAAACAGGATTTTGAAATTTGTAAGGGTTTATCATGACTCCTGACAGAACTTCAAATATGTTCTTAGAATATAGAAGGGGCGGCACTGCATTCCACCAGTCCCACTTGGAAGACTCCTCCCCCCCCCCCCATGCCACCCACATAAAGCATAATGGAAACTGAGGAAGCTTCCCAGTAACACCCTTGACTTACTCTAATCTAGCATGAACGTTTCGCGGGCCTCATTTATGAAAACCAGGCATGCCCCTGCTCCACATTAACTTCACAAAAGTAAGACACTGTGGGCTCACATAGTGTTTAAACAGTTGGCATAAAGGGTCGTATCACATAAATTGAGCACTAGGAGTGCTAATTTAAGGGATGGTCTTTGCCACAGTTTTGGGTGACTAGTATTTTAAAGAGTTGAAGAGGTCGACCAGCGATATTTTACCACCTTGGACAGTGGTAAATGGTGTCTATCACTGGAACTTTAAATGAGTGTGCTGCTTTTGACTGGAAATGTAGCAACACTATTGACGTCCCTAAAATAATTACAAAGCACAATACGACAGCATAAGGCAAAGCAAACCAACAGCAAATAAATAACAGGGCACAACAAAATAGTCAAAACTGAACTTAATACAGCAACCACAGTAAAGCACAACAAACACACAATTCAGTACTGCACAACCACCTCCACAAATCTGCTTTCATGATATGGTGGTAAGAGGTTGTATTGTATTTACCACCAAGGTCATGTCATAGTGCCATTCAAAATGTTTTCTGATCCGGTCTATCTAGTTAACCTGGTGGTAATATAGTTAACAAGAGGGCAGCAAGTTAAAATTTGGTAATGATGCAAGTCATGTTGCATGAAGGTGCTCTGCTCAGACTTGACAGAGAGAATGCTTTGTGCTTCAGCCTTGTGAAAGGGTTAGGATGCATTCTTACTTCACCTTTTTGTAGGCTTTCTCCCATCCCATGAGGCATCTGCCCTCATAGGTTTTAAGGTAGAAGTCGCTTGTTGACGAAAACCATGTACGTTCGTAAGTTATCTGTGTCCCCAGAACATGGCCGCCATGTCTGTGGAGAAGGTGGGACAATGCTTTTAAATAGGCAAGTTGACAGCACTCTCATTATTAACTGACTGACATGTCCACCATGGCCAAGGATGAGCTCTTTACTGAACCCTGATTTTTCTAGCACCTTTCTAAGTGCTAGTAGTCACCTGAAACTGCTAGAGGCTTGTAGGATGCTTGATTTGGTTAAATACACTTTGCATTTTCTAAAATTAGGTCTATCAATCATATTTATTTCAATCTAATTAGAATATGCAATATATATCGACACATTATATTACAAAGCACCATTAAGAGAAACATGAACTAAAAGCAAGCTTAGCCCATATGAAAACATGTCCACTCTGCTGCACCAGGCTCTAGAGGACCAATGAGAGACTGCAGAATCTATAGCTGTACCAGATGTAGACTATAAGAACTATATAGCATCCCTGACTGACCGGATTTCTCTGTTAAAATATGGTTTAAACTAGGCTTTCCTCAGAAGGCCTCCCAAAAGTTAAAGAAGAAAATTATTGACAGTCTCAACACCACAGGAAGGACATACACCTGTGACTTCCCCTTCCACAAGCAGACAGTAACAATCAGTATGACTTGACCCCTTAGGCCATCAAAAAAGAAATGGAGTGTCGCAACACCCCAAAAGCCAAATATTTAACAAGCTTGACATTCAGCATTCCCACTTAGTCATTTTCCTGTTATCTACAACTGGGTTGAGATGCATTGTTGATGCAGGCAGGTGGTTTTGCTTTATGCACCACTGAACCAGACACCCCAGCCTTCAGCGACCAGGGGTGCGTAACAACCTCAGCTTTTGCATCCAAAAGTAATTTCTGTCAGCTTCATTCTTAATGTTTATTAGAGCACTTTCATGAGGCGAGGGCAGACGAGGGCAGACCTAAAGGCATTCAGTGGACTATCTGAAATCAGCCCCTTAGGCCAGAGACGGTCCTACACATTCCATGTGTTGCAAAGTCATCCTATGCACCCCCATGTTTTGCTGATTGGTACTGGTGGTAACTGACTCTCCCTGGGCTCTGCCTAACCAGGCCCAGCACCAGTGCTATGCTGAAAACACACTTAGGTTATGTGTAAACAAGGGGACCCAATTCTAATTGGTCAGGGATCTCTGGGTATATGTATTTTATATATTCAGTGCTCCCTCACAACAGGAATGGAAGTAGGGATTGATATAGAAATACAATGAGATCTATATAAGTGTGTCCATCCGGACAAGGAATCTTTAATATATTTATCTTAAGGTAAAACAAAACAACCAACATTCAAGTGGGAACACATACACCATAAAAGTCAAAAGAGGAAAAGGAAAGCTCAGGCATTTACATGGGCTTGGGTAAGAATATGCAGTATTCCAAGCAAGTGCATCAACAAACACCGTAGCACATTGCAATGAATAATTATGATTGTGTCAAGGTGTGCATAGTCGACAACGTTTTGATCCCATAGAGCAGGGTACCGGGATCATCATCAGGACATAAGATTATATGCCCGAGACTAATGCCTGCTGATCTATGAGGGGAAAATAAGGAAAAATAAAAAATAAGAGAAAAAAAGGGAAAAAACCATGGATTGATGTTTAGCGATCCTGCAGTGCTTTGTGGGAGACCATAGTGCCACACTTTGGAGGAAATGGTCATACTCTGGCGTGTTGCTCTGCACCTCATTGGACAGGAGTGCCCTCCTGCTTGACCCAGAGAACACTGAATACATATCTGAGAGGGGCAGAGCCTCTTAGATCTGCTGCTTGAAACTCAAGGAAGAAGAAGGGTCTATGCTGGAAGTTTGATTTGCACCAACCAGGCCCTGCACTCTGACTGACTGCGCCTGCTGCACAATTTCCACATGCTGCACAATCTGGAGCTACAGCCATGTGGACCTAACTTGCTTCAAAAAGACTAAAGAGTGGACTTCCTGCAAGCTACAGGTTAACAGAGCTCACCTGGACCATCACCGCCAAGAATCCCCAGCCTGGAGTGCTCCCAGTGGATTTGTAAGGGTTTTGTCCAAGTGGATTGTGGGAAGTTTGGAGCAACTTTGGAAAAAAGCTCCATAAGTGGACCCTCAATCGCGAGCTAGCTGGCCCTCCAGGTTCGCCCGCTGAAAAGCTCCGGAGGTCTGCCCAGGAGCTGGTCGAATCCTCACCGAATCCGGCCTGGTGAACAGCATCGAGGGACCCCGGGAGAAAAAGCTCCGTAAAAGTTTCCAAGTCCGAGGGTAACAGACTTGACTTGACTCTGGAGGTCTGACTTCCATAGTTTGACTGGGAACTAGTTGAAAGGCAAGCCAGCGAACCCTCACCAAATTCAGATTGGTGGGGAGCTTCGAGGACCCTCGGAAGAAAAAGCTCCAGAAAAGATTCTCAGCAAGAATTGGTACGGAGTTAAATCTGACAAGTAAATCAACAGTGTGCTTTTAAGCTTTATGGGTGACATTTTTCCAGCACTGATGTTTAGTTCACTGGAAAATAAGGGAGACACTGAATTTGCTGACCCCTATAACATAATAATACATGCATATGTTAAGCACAAGAATTGAAAGAAAAGATCTGCGTACCCCCTCCCCCACCCCCCTCAGCGCCTTGAGACCCTCACGGGTGAGTAGCGCACTTATAATTCCCCTGATTGATTGATTGATTGATTGAAAAGATGAATCTCAAAGTATGGAAAGAAATTCAAAGGATGGCACACAAATAAAGAGATGTAAATAAGTTATCACCGTCTGGCATAGCACATTTCATCCCCAGTTTCCTGAGTGTCTTAATGCAGAACTGTAAAAGAGCTCAAGGGACCGTAACACGTTGACATATGAAATATGATATGATATTAAAAAGCAAAAACGGTAAAAAGACTGATCTAAGAGAAGCGGAGCTAAAAAACTAAACACATATTTACATTCTTACAAAGAAATGGAAATATACGTTGTCCTAATGTATCTCTTAAAAAATACACTGCATGTATCTAGTTGGAAGTGTCATGTAAGGATTGCAATAGATGTTTTAGATAAAATGTGTTGATTGTAAACTAATTGTCAAATACAATCTGAAAAGACCCAAACTGCCTGAAAATTGTTTATAGAGCGCTCAAAAAGTCACTGATATATTAAAACCTAGCCATACAGACAGAAACATTTCCCCAAACAGAGTAGGAAAAAAGATATTTGGAAAAATATATATTTTTTATTTATCACATTTTATCAAAGATTCTAAAAGAGACATTTAACATAATGAAATTTCCACAAGGGTAAACGTATAAATAGTCCCACACAAACACTCTCTCAATACACACAAACAAACACAAATCCAGACATACTCATGCACTCTAAGACCTCATAATGAGTTAACAATGTTTAACATTATAGAGACATACAATACATAAATGGTCAAATACGTAAATCAATTAGAGCTATGTATAGAAATACATGATGAACATCCAGCTGTCATTAATTTTAGTGGGTTGGTACAGTCCAAAGACCAGTCTCTTCTTGTTAAGGAAGGTGGAAACAACGGAGGCATGTGGTTCTCCAGTGCCAACACGCGTTTCGGTGTCTAACCCGGGTGTGGGTCACACCTTCATCAGGGCAGTCAGATCATGTGTGGGACACAAGAACAATTGCGCCTGGGTTCCGGACCTCTAAAGTGGATACCGATGATCAAACAATTGATAAACTGGAGAATTCAACCCAGGGTTCGCAATATAAAGCTGGGCACAGCTGGGGTGAAATCACGTATATACGTCACGTGGATCCAGGTATTGGATATATACAGAGCGAAGGCGTAGAAATAATCCACACTTCACAGGGCCAGCACTCACGTAAATGATTTCAGTGGGATATAAAATTCATCCAAGATGCTGTAAGATCCGCGGCAGCCATGGCCATCCAGCGGCAAGCGGGGGTGGAGGATCCCGCCGATAGCAAAATCAGCTGATTTGGCTTTTTCCCCTGTCTAACCTGCCTGCTATTCGTCCTCAGGGGCCCCCTTCTGTATGAGTGTAAACAAATTGTTGTCAGCATGTTAGCTGCATTTTAATGATTCCTTGCTGGGACATTTATTGACGCAGAGCTTTCAACTATTAGTAAGGCGACACTAAGGGACTAGTGAATAAGTGCCAGACCATGAACTAAAATTGCTAGTTAAATAAATATGAACTTGCTTTGGATGTTACATTGTTACACATCTGAAAGAAAAGTGTCACAGTGGAACTTCCTTGTGTCCTTTCTATTTATAGACCTAGAAAACTCCATCAAGGCCAGCCTTGTTGGGTACAAAGACTGTTGTTAATAATTGAAACCTGATGTCATGGAGAAATATACGCACACACCGCTGTATTCCAAGAATGCAGAATAACAAGCAACTAAGAATAGATCTTGACAATTATCTGAATATTTTTTGAGGCTCAAATCTCTGCGATTGGCATATTTTGAAAGTTGAGTAAGAGATCAAGGATAAATTGTGAAAACACACTGTTTAGGTACAATCTCAAATTTCGTTCATTCTGTGTGTGCCGCAATCGCAGACCACAACAAGTTTGGTGCGCACAGAAAATCCACTGGTTTGCGAAACACAAGCAAAAAAAGGTGGACAATCCATTAGTAGAAATTTTACCATTGCTTTGATAACACGGTGGAGAATTCAGCCGGTGGATTCTCTGGTGGATTTAGCAAATGCTCCTTAATAGAGTTAGACAATACAGAAGAACAGGCCTACCTAGAGCTAAGCTGGAGCTACTAAGGGCCTCTCTCAACTCTGCAGCTAGGCTCATTACAGGTTCAAAAAGAAACAATCACATCACTCCTGACCTGAAATCTCTTAACTGGCTTCCATATGAGGCAAGGATTCATTTAAAAATTGCCTGCATGATCCATAAAGCCCTCCATTTCAACACTCCGAGATACCTTGCGCAAAAACTAGAGCTGTCTGGTGGCGGCAGAGCATCTAGAGGCACTGGCTCCCTACTGCTGAAACCACCAAAATTAATCAGAATGAATTCCTCAACTGCTTCATTCAAGAAAGAAGTTAAAAGGATACTGAGGAACAAATTTATGCCGTAGAACGCATGAACTATACCTCAGGATACGATTTACCCCGTAGCCTGCAGGCATGCTTATTTCTCCCAGACGATGTTCTTATGCTGTTCTATTGGTTGTTGTCCACTTTTAAACCTGTTGTTTTCTCTCTAGGGGATTCTCCCATACCCTGTCCCTCCTGGATGAGATTGTTATTTCTATACATATCGCCTTGATTATTGTAAAGCGCTCTGATACCCGCATGTTCGCGCTAGATAATACTTTATAAATAAATACAGCAGGAGAGCGAGTGACCTTGCTTAATCTTACAGCTAAAGCAAGAGCAGATAAGTTCATTGCATTTGTGTAGGACTTGGCCTTTTTGGTTAAAGTTCCCTAAACTTTTTGCTTTCCCCCTAGACTGTTTTCCTGACATAGAGTTGCCAATTTAGATGCTTTGGGTACTTTGCCACTGCTGATCAGTGTCAAAGTACAAGTGTTCCCTGTGTAAAGTGTAATGGTAATTGGTTGGCCATGATTAGTGTGTTGCCTTACTAGTAAAGTCCCTAGTGATGTGCACTGTGTGTGCCAGGGCTAGCAAAGGTGCGCGGAGAAGGGAACTCAGGCCTGCAGTGTAGGGCCTGCGCACAGTTTGCTAAGTTAGCATGTTGTCCTGACAAGTGCAACCACTTGTCAGGCCTTACTTTCCCTTTGCGTACACAGTGGGCACCCCTGTGGTAGGTCCCGGGTAACCCCTGGGCAGGGTGCAGTGTAGGTAAAAGGCAGGACATATACTGAGGTGTGTGTTATGTCCTGACAGTGAAAAACACTCCATTTCGTTTTTCACTGGTGAAAGGCCATCCTGCCCATAGGACAGAATGGGGGAGGCTGGGTATTGTGTTTGTTAGCCTAGTTTCCAATAAGTTTAAAATGGAGAGGTGAAGTTTAGTATGTATGAACTCACAGCGTCATAACACATCTTTCTATGAAAGTAGTTTTGTCACTGTGTGTTCAGAAGCCACTCTTTTAGAAAGTGGCTGAGTTTTGTGCTTTAAGCATTTCTGTGTGTCTCTGCTGAATGTGGATTGACTGTCTGGATCTGAGAGGGGAGAGGAGCCGGGGGAGGTCTTCACCCAGGGAGGGGTTGAGATGGCACCAGGCTGACCTGCATCTGGAGAGTATGCGAGGAGAAACCCCGGGAGGTGAGGCCTGGGTTGCGGCTATAAAACAATTGACCCATCTCCTGCTGAGTGATTAAGGATCCGGACCCCCAGTATCAAAGGGAGAAAGGTGACACTGGGAGGGAGACACCCAGAACTGATTTAGGCAGGGGTCAGGGACCCCTGAGCACAACGAACTTCAAAGACATTTAGGGGTATAACTATGAGAGCTGAGACCCCTGAACATTGGAATAGAAATGGATTGAGACTGAAAAGGCTTGGACCCATTTCGTGGTCAAGAGGAACCTCTGCTAAGGAAGGAACTACTGAAGAGACTGCTGGGAAGGACCAACCCTTGCTTCGTGATCTGGGGCTGGTCTGCAGTTTGCTGTTTTAACCAAGGAAGAGGCTGTTGGGACTGTGCTGTGTGCGCTGGGTCCCCCTGCTTGAAGAAGACTGTGCTTTGTGCTGTGTCTTGTTACCCCAAGGGCCCGAGGTGAGCTGGCTCCCTGTTTGGAAACACAGGAACATAAAAGTTTCCGGAGAAGTTTCAAGCGACGCGGTGGGCGCGTGTTGTGGCAGCTTGAGACCCTCGGAAGGTGTGCCCTGTGATCTTGGACACACGGAGGAGAAGAGAGACTCGGACGCGCTGGGTGCGTGTCGTGGTGCACAGCAGGCGTTGGTGAAGAGCGCCTAGTCAACCTGTGCATCAAAGGTGAAGTGAGTCTCGGACGCGCTGGGTGCGTGTCGTGGTGCACAGCAGGCGTTGGTGAAGAGCGCCTGGTCAGCATGTGCATCGGAGGTGACGTGAGACTCGGACGCGCAGGGTGCTTGTCGTGGTGCACCGCAGGCGTTGGTGAAGAGCACCTGGTTGGCGGGTGCATTGGAGGTGAAAGGTGTCTCGGATGCGCAGGGTGCGTGTCGTGGTGCACAGCAGGCGTTGGTGAAGAGCGCCTGGTCAACCTGTGCATCAAAGGTGAAGTGAGTCTCGGACGCGCTGGGTGCGTGTCGTGGTGCACAGCAGGCGTTGATGAAGAGCGCCTGGTCAGCATGTGCATCGGAGGTGACGTGAGACTCGGACGCGCAGGGTGCGTGTCGGGGTGCACCGGAGGCACTGGTGAAGAGTGCCTGGTCATCGAGTTCACCGGAGGAGAAGTGAGGCTCGGACACGGTGAGCGTGTCGGGGTGCGGCCGAAGGCGTTGGTGAGGAGCGCCTGGATATCAGGGCACCAGAGTTGGCGTAAGTCTCAGTGAAGCAGTGTGCGTGCTTTGGTGCAACCTGGGACTGTGGAGGTGAACGGCTGATCATCGTGTGCACCGGAAGAAAGTGAGTCTCTGCAACGTGGTGTGCGGGTCTTGGTGCCAACTAAGACCGCAGGAAGGAGTGCCTGGTGAACGTGCACTCGGAGTCGACGTGAAGTCCCATCAGCGTTGTGTATGTGGCTTCGTGCCAGAGGAGACCTGGAGGGTGCTGTGATGAACGTGCACCCGGAGTAACGTAATCTCAGGGGCGTGGGGTACGTGTGCCCTGCGGCCGCCTGAGACCTTCCTAACAGTCGCGGCCCGGACCGGCAGCCCGGAGGAGCTGTGCTGCCAGGCCGAGCCGCTGAGGCCCATTGAGAAAGTTCTACACGGAAGGCCCAGTTCGCTGAAGGAGGAGAGGAGAGTGGGGTCGCGCCCCCAGGTAACGTGGATCACTGCCTGGGCGGGGTGCGGGCTCGGAGGGACACTCTCTCGGCCTCTCAGACCATCTGGCAGCGTGAGCCTTTGCTTCGGCTCAGATTGGGGCCCGTACTGCTGGCAGGAGTGGCAGTGCTGGGGCCCGAGTGAGAAGCTGTACTTTATGTCATCGTTGATACGTGTGGGGGGCATCTGTTATCGAAGAGGCTGACTGTCGTAATACACATTGCCAATATTGCTGCTAACGAACTGCCGGACTGTCTTATGACGCCTGACATTATTTCTGGATAACAAAGTACACGATTGTAGCGCTACGCATTGCATTATTTCTCCCTTGCAAAGTACAGGATTGTAGCGGCCCGCATTGCATTATTTCTTCATTGCAAAGTACATGATTGTAGCTACGCATTGCATAATTCCTTAATTGCAAAGTACATGATTGTAGCGGTGCGCATTGCATTATTTCTTCATTGCAAAGTACGTGATTGGGGTGTGACGCATTGCATTATTCCTTCATTGAGCAGTACATGATTGTAGCGGTACGCATTGCATTATTTCTCCCATTGCAGGTACCGGGGTGTATCGTTACGCATTGTATTATTATTCCTTTGCCCAGCACAGGATTGTATCGTTACGAAGTGCCCTATTGTTTGTCCATTGCAAAGTGTGAGATTCTAGCATTACGACCAGCATAGCATTTTGAAAGCGGTGGTTGGGATTTGAACCTACCAACCAGCCGGAACGAATATTACCCTTTATTATATGTTGGCTTATGTATTGTGTGGTCTGATCGTATATCTTTTTACATAAAGTTTATACTCGTTTTATCAAACTCGTGTGGAGTCCATTTGTGGTGTCACCAGTGGGTTGTTGTGAGCGTGGTTGCACATACTGTACACTCGTGCCTTGGAGATAGGCCTGGCTGCTCGTGCCAAGCTACTAAGGGGGTGAGCAGGGCTATCTCAAACGGTGTCCTTACTTGGCCTAACATTGAGGGAGGAGTCCCGAGTCTCGCATTTGTGACAGTGGCAGGGGATGGGGACTCAGGCTTCCAACATTTGGCGGCAGAGCGGTGGGATACGATCCTAACGTAATTGAAACGTGTGTGTGCAAAACCACTCACAGTAATTGGTGTATATCATAAATTGATCGCAGACCACGACGCAACAACATATTGTTTTGAATTGTTGGTTCTATTGTTGAGTAACCTTTAAACCACACATCATGTCTCAGGAGGGGAGCCAGATAGCCGGTGAGGCTGCGGCTGCAGAATTAGAGTTTAACATTGAGGCATTGTTGACCTACAAGGTTGATCAGTTGAGGAAATTCTGCAGAGCTTTGGGATGTCCCATGAAGGGTAGCGCCACGAAGGAGGAGCTGCAAGTGGCCTTGAGGGCCTGGTGGGAAGCCAAAGAGGCTCAGGAGACGGGTGATGTTGAGGTGGATGAGGATGACCCAGGGAATGGATTTGGTCCACAGGATTTGCCAGTGGAAGGACCAGCCGCAGGGGCTGGTAGTAGCCATTCAGGGAGGAGTTTTTCACCAGAGGAGTTGGAGGAAAACCAAAGGGTCAGACTGCATGAGTTGGAGGTGTTAAAACTTAAAACTCAAGCAGAGGAGAGCAGGAACGCTCTCGCGTTAGAAGAGAGACAGATTATCTTCGCTCATGATTTAAGCATGAGGGAACTGGACATTAAGGGTAGACAAGCCGAGCCCAATTCAAATGGTGGCAGCGCACCACCAGTGCCAGTAGGGAAGGTGTACATTCCCAAGGATTTAGTGCGAGATTACCAGAGGGGTGATGACATTTATGCGTGGTTCACGGCATATGAGATCGCACTAAGGATGAATGAGGTGCCTGAAAAGCATTGGGGGGCGGGCCTATGGAAACACTTTGAGGCTTCGGGGAGGGGCGTTCTATCACCTTTAGAGAGGGCAGGAACCCTGACTTATGCCAACATGAGGGAGGCTTTATGCCTCCGGTATGGGCTCACTCCTGAACAATACCGGCAGAAGTTCAGGACCTCCAAGAAACTAGAATCCTGTACTTGGGTAGAATGTGTGAATGAGTACACACGGGCACTGGATGGTTGGATGCTGGGCAGCAAGGTCAATGATTTTAAGGGCTTATGCAATTTAATCAGTTGGGAGCACTTGAGTAGTCTGTGTGTTCCAGAGCTGCGCCAGCATCTATTGGATAGTAAGCTGACTGATCCCAGTAAGCTGGCTGAGGAGGCGGACCGCTGGACTTTTACCCGGGTCCACAAGGGGATTGGGAGTACCACTGCCAAGAGTATGCAGGGTCCCCCGTCGAAGGTGGGGGAGGACAAGGGTAGCCACAAGGAATCCTCTAAAGGGCCCCAAGGTAGTTCCCCCAAGAAAGGGTCCCAGTCCCCCAGGCCAAGAGGGCCTGGGCCTTCAAGGGCAAGAAGGAGCCCCGAGGTCCTCCTACGTGTTACTTCTGTAAAGAAGTGGGTCATATTTCCCCTAAATGCCCCAAAAAGTCATCTTCACCCACTGGTGCTCCAACACCTGGTTTAGTGAGTGTAGCGTTGGGGAAGGAATTGAGTCCTTGGAATGGGGAGGAGCAAGCAGTTATGACCCTGGTCTCCATAGGAGATCGAGAGATGGTCCAGGAAATCTCTCTGCCTGAGAACACTAAAAAGTACAGGCAGTGGGTGACCATCAATGGATGGAGGGTGGAGGCTCTGAGGGACACCGGAGCCAGTTTTACATCTGTCAGGTGTCAGTGGGTGTCTGAAGAGCAAGTAATTCCCGATGTGCTTCACCCTGTAATGTCAGCAGACAATTCAGTGCACCTCTGCAAGGTGGCGCTGGTTCCCTTTGAATGGGGAGGGGTCTCAGGTTCCTTGAAGGTTGTTGTAAGTCTGTCCATGCCTGTAGACTGCCTGCTAGGGAATGACCTGGAGAGTTCCCCCTGGAGAGAGGTGGAGCGCCAGGCGCATTTGGAGATGTTGGGTCTACATGAGTGGGCGTGTGTGACCACTCGGTCTATGGTAGCCAGTAAAGGTATTCAAGAGAACCTGGGGCCAGAAACAGTGGCCCAGGTGTCTGCCAGTAAGAGAAAAGGCAGGGGGCACGGGAAACCAGCCCCCACAGTTCCCACGGTCCAGGAGGAGGCACCCTTTGAGGGGGATGCCCTGGAGCCCACGGGGGAACAAGTGGCTGAACTGGGGGACCTACCCGGGCTGACCGAATGGCAGCAGGAAGGGGGGCCCTCCAGGGAGGAATTCTGTGAGGAACAGAAGAAGTGACCTTCTCTTGTAGGTTTGCAGCAGCAGGCAGCAAACCAGGCAGCAGGTGATCAGTCGGGATCACACTTGATTTACTGGGAGAACGATCTCCTGTATAGTGAGCCAAGGGTGGCTGAGTCTGGGTCAGCCCGGGCGCTGGTGGTACCCCAGCGCTTCAGAGCCTTCCTATTGGGGTTGGCTCATGATGTATCTTTGGCGGGACATTTGGGGCAGTTCAAGACCTTTGAGCGGCTTGTCACCCACTTCTACTGGCCCCAGATGCGCAAGAGTTCTGATACTCATTGCAGGACCTGTCAGACTTGTCAGGCGAGTGGTAAGAGTGGAAGGAAGTGAAAGGCTCCCATCCAACCTTTCCCTATAGTCAGCACACCCTTTGAGAGGGTGGGCATTGACATTGTGGGGCCTCTGGATCCCAAGGCGGCCATGGGCAACAGGTTCATCCTGGTCTTGGTGGACCATGCCACCCGGTACCCGGAAGCCATCCCTCTCCGGACGGTGACAGCCCCCGTGGTGGGACGTGCACTGATGGGGATTTTCTCCCATGTGGGGTTCCCCAGAGAGGTGGTGTCCGACAGGGGTACTAATTTCATATCAAGGTATATTAAATCTCTGTGGAAGGAGTGCGGTGTAACTTATAAGTTCACCACACCTTACCACCCCCAGGGTAATGGTCTGGTTGAAAGGTTTAACCGGACCTTGAAGGGCATGATTATGGGTCTGGAGGAACCCATGAGGCGTAAGTGGGACGTCCTCTTGCCATGCCTGCTGTTTGCATATAGAGAGGTGCCACAGAAGTCATTGGGGTTCAGTCCCTTTGAGCTCCTGTATGGGCACCCGGTCAGAGGACCCTTGTGTTTGGTGAAGGAGGGCTGGGAGAAGGCTCCTAGTAAACCCCCCCAGGATGTATACAGCTACATGCTGGCCTTCAGGAACCAAACTAGGCGTTTCAGGCAGCCCGCTCAGGCGACCCTGGAAGCCAGCCAGGAGGATATGAAACGGTGGTACGACCAGAATGCCACTCTGGTCGACTTTCAACCTGGGCAGAAAGTGTGGGTGATGGTGCCAGTGGAGCCTTGTGCGCTCCAGGACAAGTGGACTGGACCTTATGAGGTGGTGGAGCGCAGGAGCGAAGTGACCTACCTGGTGGACTTACGGTCTCCTAGGAATCCTTTGAGGGTTCTCCATGTGAACCGCCTCAAACCACACTTTGAGAGGTCTGAGGGGACCATGCTCTTGGCTACAGATGACGGGGCGGAAGAGGAGAGTGAACCTCTTCCTGACCTCTTGTCAGCCAAGGAGAAGGATGAGTACAAGTGTGCACTGGAAGATTGGGTAGTGGTTAGCATGGTAAATGATTTGGAGGGGTTGTCCAATTTGGCCCCAGGGAAGCCTAGGCTCAGAAATTATTTTCCAGGATTGCGCCACCCCGGGTTAAGGTGTGGACTCCTTGATTCCCGGGAGCCTGCATGAGAACAGGACCCCTGGTCATGGGTCCAGGGGCCTGAAAAGGCCCCAGAGAGGGAAGAAGGGCCAAGTGGCGCAAGGAGATCCCAGAGTAGTGAGGAGGGGTTGCTGGCTAGCCCCTTGTCTCAAAAGAGGGGGAGGAAGAGTAAGCAGCACCCCCAGGGATCAGCAGCACCACCCAGGAAACTGGGGGGGGGCGTAGGAGAGCCCCCGGGTGGAGGCCTAGTGCCTACTTGCCAGAGGTGTGAGGAAGGACACCTAGCGTCGGGAGGGCGTGGGGAGTCTGTGGCCAGAGCTCCTGCCGTCCTGGGGTTTGTGGGTGCCATTCCTGAGTGGCAGGCCCAGAAAAATAAATGGAAGGATAAAAGAGGGTTGTGTTCCCCAGTGGGAACACCCGTGGGATAATGTCCAGCCAGTGGGGCTGGGTCCCCTAGAGGTGACCAGGGTGAACCCACTTTTAGCCTGAAGGGCAGGATGACTGGAGGTAGTATCCTGACCAATGGGCCTTCCCAGGGTACCACTCCAGGGTGGGGTTGGCATGGGTCCAGCACCCCTGGAGGGGTCCCCCTGGCCGGGAGGGATCCATGGAACAGCATTGTTAGCTCAGGGAGTCGTGATCAGGACGACCCCCTGGGGTCAGGAAGGCGTGGAACAGGAGGGTGTCCCTGTGGTAGAGGGCCTGCGTCCTGGTTCTATCGCCCGAAGCTGGGAAGTCCATCAAGGTAATGATTGGTCTACCCTGGCTTTTGGCTGGGAGGGGGTTGTGTAGGACTTGGCCTTTTTGGCTAAAGTTCCCTAAACTTTTTGCTTTCCCCCTAGGCCGTTTTCCTGACATAGAGTTGCCAATTTAGATGCTTTGGGTACTTTTCCACTGCTGATCAGTGTCAAAGTACAAGTGTTCCCTGTGTAAAGTGTAATGGTAATTGGTTGGCCATGATTAGTATGTTGCCTTACTAGTAAAGTCCCTAGTGATGTGCACTGTGTGTGCGAGGGCTAGTAATGCAAAGGTGCGCGGAGAAGGGAACTCAGGCCTGCAGTGTAGGGCCTGCGCGCAGTTTGCTAAATTAGCATGTTGTCCTGACAAGTGCAACCACTTGTCAGGCCTTACTTTCCCTTTTGCGTACACAGTGGGCACCCCTGTGGTAGGTCCCGGGTAACCCCTGGGCAGGGTGCAGTGTAGGTAAAAGGCAGGACATATACTGAGGTGTGTATGTCCTGACAGTGAAAAACACTCCATTTCGTTTTTCACTGGTGAAAGGCCATCCTGCCCATAGGACAGAATGGGGGAGGCTGGGTATTGTGTTTGTTAGCCTAGTTTCCTATAAGTTTAAAATGGAGAGGTGAAGTTTAGTATGTATGAACTCACAGCGTCATAACACATCTTTCTATGAAAGTGGTTTTGTCACTGTGTGTTCAGAAGCCACTCTTTTAGAAAGTGGCTGAGTTTTGTGCGTTAAGCATTTCTGTGTGTCTCTGCTGAATGTGGATTGACTGTCTGGATCTGAGAGGGGAGAGGAGCCGGGGGAGGTCTTGACCCAGGGAGGGGTTGAGATGGCACCAGGCTGACCTGCATCTGGAGAGTATGCGAGGAGAAACCCCGGTAGGTGAAGAGGCCTGGGTTGCGGCTATAAAACAATTGACCCATCTCCTGCTGAGTGATTAAGGATCCAGACCCCCAGTATCAAAGGGAGAAAGGTGACACTGGGAGGGAGACACCCAGAACTGATTTAGGCAGGGGTCAGGAACCCCTGAGCGCAACGAACTTCAAAGACATTTAGGGGTATAACTATGAGAGCTGAGACCCCTGAACGTTGGAATAGAAATGGATTGAGACTGAAAAGGCTTGGACCCATTTCGTGGTCAAGAGGAACCTCTGCTAAGGAAGGAACAACTGAAGAGACTGCTGGGAAGGACCAACCCTTGCTTCGTGATCTGGGGCTGGTCTGCAGTTTGCTGTTTTAACCAAGGAAGAGGCTGTTGGGACTGTGCTGTGTGCGCTGGGTCCCCCTGCTTGAAGAAGACTGTGCTTTGTGCTGTGTCTTGTTACCCCAAGGGCCCGAGGTGAGCTGGCTCCCTGTTTGGAAACACAGGAACATAAAAGTTTCCGGAGAAGTTTCAAGCGACGCAGTGGGCGCGTGTTGTGGCAGCTTGAGACCCTCGGAAGGTGTGCCCTGTGATCTTGGACACACGGAGGAGAAGAGAGACTCGGATGCTCTGGGTGCATGTCATGGTGCACAGCAGGCGTTGTTGAAGAGCGCCTGGTTAACGTGTGCATCGAAGGTGAAGTGAGTCTCGGACGCGCTGGGTGCGTGTCGTGGTGCACAGCAGGCGTTGGTGAAGAGCGCCTGGTCAGCGTGTGCATCGGAGGTGACGTGAGACTCGGACGCGCAGGGTGCGTGCCGTGGTGCACCGTAGGCGTTGGTGAAGAGCGCCTGGTCGGCGGGTGCATCGGAGGTGAAAGGAGTCTCGGACGCGCAGGGTGCGTGTTGTGGTGCACAGGAGGCGTTGGTGAGGAGCGCCTGGTCAACATGTGCATCGGAAGTGGAGTGAGTCTCGGACGCGCAGGGTGCGTGTAGGGGTGCAGCGGAGGCGCTGGTGAAGAGCGCCTGGTCATCGAGTGCACCGGAGGAGAAGTGAGGCTCGGACACGGTGAGCGTGTCGGGGTGCGGCCGAAGGCGTTGGTGAGGAGCGCCTGGATATCGGGGCACCGGAGTTGGCGTAAGTCTCAGTGAAGCAGTGTGCGTGCTTTGGTGCAACCTGGGACTGTGGAGGTGATCGGCTGATCATCGTGTGCACCGGAAGAAAGTGAGTCTCTGCAACGTGGTGTGCGGGTCTTGGTGCCAACTAAGACCGCAGGAAGGAGTGCCTGGTGAACGTGCACTCGGAGTCGACGTGAAGTCCAATCAGCGTTGTGTGTGTGGCTTCGTGGCAGAGGAGACCCGGAGGGTGCTGTGGTGAACGTGCACCCGGAGTAACGTAATCTCAGGGGCGCGGGGTACGTGTGCCCTGCGGCCGCCTGAGACCTTCCTAACAGTCGCGGCCCGGACCGGCAGCCCGGAGGAGCTGAGCTGCCAGGCCGAGCCGCTGAGGCCCATTGACAAAGTTCTACACGGAAGGCCCAGTTCGCTGAAGGAGGAGAGGAGAGTGGGGTCGCTCCCCCAGGTACGTGGATCACTGCCTGGGCGGGGTGCGGGCTTGGAGGGACACTCTCTCAGCCTCTCAGACCTTCTGGCGGCGTGAGCCTTTGCTTCGGCTCAGATTGGGGCCCGTACTGTGGTCAGGAGTGCAGTGCTGGGGCCCGAGTGAGAAGCTGTACTTTATGTCATCGTTGATACGTGTAGGGGCCATCTGTTATCGAAGAGGCTGACTGTCGTAATACACATTGCCAATATTGCTGCTAACGAACTGCCGGACTGTCTTATGACGCCTGACATTATTTCTGCATAACGAAGTACACGATTGTAGCCCTATGCATTGCATTATTTCTCCCTTGCAAAGTACAGGATTGTAGCTACGCATTGCATAATTCCTTAATTGCAAAGTACATGATTGTAGCGGTGCGCATTGCATTATTTCTTCATTGCAAAGTACGTGATTGGGGTGTGACGCATTGCATTATTCCTTCATTGCGCAGTACATGATTGTAGCGGTATGCATTGCATTATTTCTCCCATTGCAGGTACCGGGGTGTTTCGTTACGCATTGCATTATTATTCCTTTGCCCAGCACAGGATTGTATCGTTACGCAGTGCCCTATTGTTTGTCCATTGCAACGTGTGTGATTCTAGCATTACGACCAGCATAGCATTTTGAAAGCGGTGGTTGGGATTTGAACCTACCAACCAGCTGGAACGAATATTACCTTTTATTATATGTTGGCTTATGTATCGTGTGGTCTGATCGTATATCTTTTTACATAAAGTTTATACTCGTTTTATCAAACTCGTGTGGAGTCCATTTGTGGTGTCACCAGTGGGTTGTTGTGAGCGTGGTTGCACATACTGTACACTCATGCCTTGGAGATAGGCCTGGCTGCTCGTGCCAAGCTACTAAGGGGGTGAGCAGGGCTATCTCAAACGGTGTCCTTACTTGGCCTAACATTGAGGGAAGAGTCCTGGGTCTCGCATTTGTGACAGTGGCGCGGGACGGGGACTCCGGCTTCCAACAATTAGCATGTAATTAATTCAAAATTTCACGTTCTAAATTAAAATAACGTTATATAATACAATTCAAAATGGTTTGCATTTTAGCAATTTTGATTTTCACTTCTTGTAGTAGATATTATTATTGTTACTGAATATTGCTATTAAAACTAATAACTTCTAATTGCAAGCGTTGCAAAATTAAGAATTCCAATAGACAATTCAGTGGGTAATTTGCACTATGTAAATGATTGATATCATGAGTGTATATATGGAGCGTGATTAAAGGCAATCTACGAATATGTGATCCAGAACATTCTGTAAAGTGTACTCTAGGGGCCAGATTGATCAATATTTGATGCAACGCAATGCACCAAGATGACTTGTTGCTCTGCGTCAAATGCAGAGAGTAGGAAGGCGCCAAATTTTCTAACATATGGCACATTCCTGCTCTCCATCTGCGCTGGTGCAGTGTGTGCAGCCTCGCCCCACCGCAGGCGCCCTTGCACCATGGAGCAAGGGTGCCTGTGTTGCAGGCTGGAACATTTTTGTGCCAAAAGGTACACCTCACTGCACCAAAATAATCATGAGAGGCGTTTTTTCTCTTTCTAAGTATGCTGCAGAATGCAGCACACTTAGAAAGAGAACAAGCATTGGCATAGCCAATAGGTCTCGCCTTTGGGACCTTATAAGTGTTTAGCCATGCAACACTTGATGTTGTTGCACCAAGGATATTGTACTGGATAACTAAACACTTATAAGGTCCCAAAGGGGAGACCTATTGGCTATGCCAATGCTTATTTTTTTTTTAAGGACAAGCAGTGCTATCAGGCTCCGGCTGCCACTTAGTCCACCGCATCCCACGTAGACGCTGCAGCCATCTTTGAATGGTTTTAAAGCCAATTCAAAAGCGGTCGCCAGTGTATGTGAATCCCTATCTCAACTGTGAGACTGTTCTCCTGCTTCCCAATTCTATTAAATACAAATTATGTAAAAAGAACATCCCTTTCTGAGCTGCACGGCTCATCCTACCCACGTTTCACGCGCAGATTTGAAATACTGATGGTTTGGGCTTCCCGGAATCCAACTGGTTGAGAGGTAGAGAGGTGTAGAGAGGTAGAGAGGTGTAGAGAGGTAGAGAGGTAGAGAGAGAGAGAGGTAGAGAGAGAGAGGTAGAGAGAGAGGTAGAGAGAGAGGTAGAGAGAGAGGTAGAGAGGTAGAGGTAGAGAGGTAGAGAGAGGTAGAGAGAGAGGTAGAGAGAGAGGTAGAGAGAGAGAGGTAGAGAGAGAGGTAGAGAGAGAGGTAGAGAGGTAGAGAGAGAGAGAGGTAGAGATAGAGAGAGAAGTAGAGAGAGAGTTAGAGAGAGAGATAGAGAGAGGTAGAGAGATGTAGAGAGGTAGAGAGAGAGGTAGAGAGAGGTAGAGAAAGGTAGAGAGAGGTAGAGAGAGGTAGAGAGGTAGAGAGGGAGAGAGGGAGAGAGAGAGGTAGAGAGGTAGAGGGAGAGGTAGAGAGAGAGGTAGAGAGGTAGAGGGAGAGAGGTAGAGAGCGAGAGGTAGAGAGAGAGGTATAGAGGTAGTGAGAGAGGTAGAAAGAGAGGTAGAGAGGTAGAGAGAGAGAGGTAAAGAGAGAGGTAGAAAGAGGTAGAGAGAGAGGTAGAGAGAGGTAGAGAGAGGTAGAGAGGTAGAGAGAGGTAGAGAGAGAGAGAGGTAGAGAGAGAGTGGTAGAGAGGTAGAGAGAGACAGAGGTAGAGAGAGAGAGGTAGAGAGAGAGGTAGAGAGGTAGAGAGAGAGAGAGGTAGAGAGGTAGAGAGAGAGAGAGGTAGAGAGGTAGAGAGAGGTAGAGAGAGAGAGGTAGAGAGGTAGAGGGAGAGAGAGGTAGAGAGGTAGAGGTAGAGAGGTAGAGGTAGAGAGGTAGAGAGAGGTAGAGAGAGAGGTAGAGAGAGAGGTAGAGAGAGAGGTAGAGAGGTAGAGAGAGAGGTAGAGAGAGGTAGAGAGAGAGGTAGAGAGAGAGGTAGAGAGAGAGAGAGGTAGAGAGAGAGGTAGAGAGAGAGGTAGAGATGTAGAGAGAGAGAGGTAGAGATAGAGAGAGAAGTAGAGAGAGAGTTAGAGAGAGAGATAGAGAGAGGTAGAGAGATGTAGAGAGGTAGAGAGAGAGGTAGAGAGAGGTAGAGAGAGGTAGAGAGAGGTAGAGAGAGGTAGAGAGGTAGAGAGGGAGAGAGGTAGAGAGGTAGAGAGAGAGGTAGAGAGGTAGAGGGAGAGGTAGAGAGGTAGAGGGAGAGAGGTAGAGAGCGAGAGGTAGAGAGAGAGGTATAGAGGTAGTGAGAGAGGTAGAAAGAGAGGTAGAGAGGTAGAGAGAGAGAGGTAAAGAGAGAGGTAGAGAGAGAGGTAGAGAGAGGTAGAGAGAGGTAGAGAGGTAGAGAGAGGTAGAGAGAGAGAGAGGTAGAGAGAGAGAGTGGTAGAGAGGTAGAGAGAGACAGAGGTAGAGAGAGAGAGAGTAGAGAGAGAGGTAGAGAGAGAGAGAGAGGTAGAGAGGTAGAGAGAGAGAGAGGTAGAGAGGTAGAGAGAGGTAGAGAGAGAGAGGTAGAGAGGTAGAGGGAGAGAGAGGTAGAGAGGTAGAGGTAGAGAGGTAGAGGGAGAGGTAGAGAGGTAGAGAGAGGTAGAGAGAGAGAGGTAGAGAGGTAGAGAGAGAGAGAGGTAGAGAGAGAGTGGTAGAGAGGTAGAGAGAGACAGAGGTAGAGAGAGAGAGGTAGAGAGAGAGGTAGAGAGGTAGAGAGAGAGAGAGGTAGAGAGGTAGAGAGAGAGAGAGAGGTAGAGAGGTAGAGAGAGGTAGAGAGAGAGAGGTAGAGAGGTAGAGGGAGAGAGAGGTAGAGAGGTAGAGAGGTAGAGAGGTAGAGGGAGAGGTAGAGAGGTAGAGAGAGGTAGAGAGAGGTAGAGAGAGGTAGAGAGGTAGAGAGAGGTAGAGAGAGAGGTAGAGAGAGAGAGGTAGAGAGAGAGAGGTAGAGAGAGAGAGGTAGAGAGGTAGAGAGGTAGAGGTAGAGAGGTAGAGAGGTAGAGGTAGAGGGAGAGGTAGAGAGGTAGAGAGAGAGAGGGGTAGAGAGGTAGAGAGAGGTAGAGAGAGAGAGGTAGAGAGAGAGGTAGAGAGGTAGAGAGGTAGAGAGGTAGAGAGGTAGAGGTAGAGAGGTAGAGAGGTAGAGGTAGAGAGGTAGAGAGGTAGAGAGAGAGGTAGAGAGGTAGAGAGGTAGAGAGAGGTAGAGAGGTAAAGAGAGAGAGAGGTAGAGAGAGGTAGAGAGGTAGAGAGAGAGAGAGGTAGAGAGGTAGAGAGAGAGAGGTAGAGAGAGAGAGGTAGAGAGAGAGGTAGAGAGGTAGAGAGAAGTAGAGAGAGAGAGGTAGAGGTAGAGGGTTGCAAAACATGTGCTTTTTACCACCAAATTCAATTTGGTGGTAACCCATTCGTAAACAGAAAGGGGTCCCCAGGTGAACCTCTTCCCCTTTGTGAATGCATGCGAAAACATTTTTTTAAGAGAAGGCAGTGGTCCAACGGAACACTGACTACTCTAAAAAAATGCAACTGAAAAGTTTCATTTTTTAAAAAAATGCATCTCGTTTTCCATTAAGGAAAACAAGATGCATATAAAAAAATGTAGCTTCATTTAGAATCAAATCTCTTTTTTATTGGCAGTTAAATCAGAAGCACAATTACACAGCAAGACGCCTACAACCCAAGCCAAGCCGGCCGCAAAGTCTGTCGGTGGGTGTCATATACAAGTAGTACCATATCGATCTGCACATATACCTTACTCCAGTAGATGTTGTACGAAACACACTCAGTAAGGAATAACCTACAATATCGGGGCAAGAGCTGACAGTGACTACTCTGTGTGAAAAATCTTTGGGATGGTGGTTACACAGCATGCCGCCTATAACCTGCAATGGGCAGGCCGTGTCTCAGGGTAGGGTGCTTAAAACTGAATAGATAACAATGTACATGCTTATTAATGTCCAGAGCTAGGGTTCTGACTTGGATTCACTTCAGTGAAGTGCTACTATACACGAAAAAGTGCAAATGCAGCCAATTTAAAGCATTCAAACCAAAAGAACAAAGATGTAGCTTTATTTAAAAGCAAACACAGTCATGGTGGTCTGCTGTCCCCAGCAGGCCACCATCCATCCCTGTGTTTTTAGCGATTCCCAATAGGCCGCAAATTGTGACTTGCCTCATGAATATTAATGAGGTAGATCTATTTGCGACCCACTGGGAGTCGCTAAAAACTCTAATGAGTTTCATACATTTGAAATTGCGATTTTCTAATTGCGATTGGCATGGAAGCGCAATTAGAACTCGCAACTTCAAACCTTCGTACATGTGGCCCTAAATCATTCTCAAATAACACTTATTAGCACTTACAATGAGAGCTCCCACAAATATGAAATTTTTAAAAGATTGCAAATCCCTACACCATGCAAAAAAGAACTTGAATTCTAAAACAAAAGAGAAACAAATTGAAGACTTAGAGACAAACTAAAATAATTGCACACAAAGAAATACAAAGGTTAGGAAGCAGTTCTAAGAGGGCTGATGGTACTAGAGGCCAGTATGCAGAAGTGAACTTTGGGATTTCCTATTTCATAACCTCAAAGTTATTAACACTGAAACAAGACATAAAGAGCAATAACCAAACGCTGGAGTGTGTTAATGAAGAGGTGAAACCTTGAAGAAAACAGTGAATTATGTGACTATTGGATAAAACACTGATGATTCCTTCACTGAAGAGCAGCAACTAAGATAGTGAGAGGGCACAAACACAAATATTAAACAATATTAATAATAATATTAAACGATTTCAATTAACAACAGGGACAGTGAACATAACCCCACGATCAGATAGCTTCAGAACAGGTTTTTGGGAAGGCTCCGGAGTAGCACGAAAAGTTTTTTTGTTGCAGAAAGTGAGGTGAATGCATTTAACTACCTTCCAGAGGAGCGGTGTGTGGCTAAAAAAAAAAAAAATCAGTAACGGTAATGAAGGAGTCCTAAGAGAGGTCTTGTTGCAAGTAACCTCACATCACCTTTTAAGTGTTTGATGTAACGATCTAAGTGGGCAAGGGTAATTCCAGATATGGGTCCCTTGCAACTAGAACCAAGCTACACCCGACTTATTATGCTATGCTATGCTGTGTTTTGTTGTGTTTTGTTATGCTATGCTATGTTTTGTTGTGTTTTGCTATGCTATGTTTTGTTTTGTTATGCTATGCTATGTTTTGTTATGCTACGTTTTGTTGTGTTTTGTTATTCTATGCTATGCTTTATTATGCTATGTTTTGTTTTGTTATGCTATGCTATTTTGTTTTGTTATGCTATGCTATGTTTTGTTGTGTTTTGTTATGCTATGCTATGCTATGTTTTGTTTTGTTATGCTATGCTATGCTTTGTTTTGCTATGCTATGCTAAGTTTTGTTTTGTTATGCTATGCTATGTTTTGTTGTGTTTTGTTATGCTATGTTTTGTTATGCTATGCTATGTTTTGTTGTGTTTTGCTATGCTATGCTTTGTTTTGTTATGCTATGCTATGTTTTGTTATGCTATGCTATGTTTTGTTATGCTATGCTATGTTTTGTTGTGCTATGCTATGTTTTGTTATGCTATGCTATGTTTTGTTGTGTTTTGTTATGCTATGTTTTGTTATGCTATGCTATGTTTTGTTTTGCTATGCTATGCTTTGTTATGCTATGCTTTGTTTTGTTATGCTATGCTTTGTTTTGTTATGCTATGTTTTGTTATGCTATGTTTTGTTATGCTATGCTATGTTTTGTTGTGTTTTGTTATGCTATGCTATGTTTTGTTATGCTATGCTATGCTATGTTATGCTATGCTATGTTTTGTTATGCTATGTTTTGTTGTGTTTTGTTATGCTATGCTATGTTTTGTTGTGTTTTGTTATGCTATCCTATGCTGTGTTTTGTTGTATTTTGTTATGCTATGCTATGTTTTGTTGTGTTTTGTTATGCTATGCTTTGTTATGCTGAGTTTTGTTTTGTTATGCTATGCTATGCTTTGTTATGCTATGCTATCCTATGTTTTGTTTTGTTATGCTATGTTTTGTTGTGTTTTGTTATGCTATGCTATGTTTTGTTTTGTTATGCTATGCTATGCTTTGTTATGCTATGCTATGTTTTGTTTTGTTATGCTATGCTATGTTTTGTTATGCTATGCTATGTTTTGTTGTGTTTTGTTATGCTATGTTTTGTTATGCTATGCTATGTTTTGTTGTGTTTTGCTATGCTATGCTTTGTTTTGTTATGCTATGCTATGTTTTGTTATGCTATGCTATGTTTTGTTGTGTTTTGTTATGCTATGCTATGCTTTGTTTTGTTATGCTATGTTTTGTTTTGTTATGCTATGCTATGTTTTGTTGTGTTTTGTTATGCTAAGCTATGTTTGGTTATGCTATGCTATGTTTTGTTTTGCTATGCTATGCTTTGTTATGCTATGCTATGTTTTGTTGGTTTTGTTATGCTATGCTATGTTTTGTTGTGTTTTGTTATGCTATGCTATGCTCTGTTTTATTGTGTTTTGTTATGCTTTGCTATGTTTTGTTGTGATTTGCTATGCTATGTTTTGTTTTGTTATGCTATGCTATGTTTTGTTATGCTATGTTTTGTTGTGTTTTGCTATGCTTTGTTATGCTATGCTATGCTATGTTTTGTTTTGTTATGCTATGCTATGTTTTGTTATGCTATGCTATGTTTTGTTATGCTATGCTATGTTTTGTTGTGTTTTGTTATGCTATGCTATGTTTTGTTATGCTATGCTATGTTTTGTTGTGTTAGGCTAGGCTATGTTATGTTGTGTTAGGCTAGGCTGTGTTATGTTGTGTTAGGCTAGGTTGTGTTGTGTTGTGCTGTGTTGTGTTATGCTGTGTTGTGTTTTGTTATGTTATGTTTTTGTTTTGTCTTGTTATGTTATGTTTTTGTTTTGTTTTGTTATGTTATACTATGTTTTGTTATGTTATACTATGTTTTGTTATGTTATACTATGTTATGTTATACTATGTTATTTATACTATGTTATGTTATGCTATACTATGTTATGTTATGCTATACTATGTTATGTTTTGTTATGCTATGTTATGATTTGTTATGTTATGTTGTGTTAGGCTAGGCTATGTTTTGTTATGTTATGTTTTGTTAAGTTTTGTTAAGTTATGTTATGTTATGCTATGCAATGGTATGCAATGCTAGGCTATGTTTTGTTATGTTATGTAATGGTATGTTATGTTGTGTTAGGCTATGTTTTGTTATGTTATGCTGTTATGTTATGTTAGGCTAGGCTATGTTTTGTTATGTTATGCTATGTTATATTAGGCTAGGCTAAGTTATGTGAAATGCTTTTGTAAAGTATGCCCACACCCACAGGGCCTCATGGCACCAAACAGCAGAAACTGCAGTGTTATTGTATTTTAAAAGTATGCACATTGGGTTGATCTCTTGAAAATAGCCATTTCTTGAGTTACTTAAGAAATGAATTCTCACTTGTCAGTGGAAGAGTGTTCTAAGGGTTGGGGCAGGAGTGGGCTAAGGCAGAACAGGGCCTGCCACCCATCCGAATTGTCTGTTTGTTGGTACTTTGAGAAAGAGAGCATCATAAAGGATGCATGTAATAGTCAAACAGCCAAAAAGGCGTGCCCTGCATGTAAAGCTTTACCTTTTAACAACATACCGTAAAGTAGACATTTTTTTACAAGACAAACAGGCGATTCCCGGATGCTGATACAGACATCCCAAAAGCTTTCTTTAGAATTTGTTTTTTTAATTCTTAGCACAGAAAAATGATCCTCTGATTGTAATCTGCGTGACAGAAAGGCAACGTGATCCGCATGATGGTAACAGTGAGGAAATGGAGGTACAATACAGTGAAACAGATCCAGTGATTTACCAGAGATACCCTTGGCTGCCTCTCAAGGGCAGTACATAGAAATGAAATGAAATGAAAGACACATTTGTAGAGCGCATGGCTACCCGGGAGCATCCCAGCGCTAGGACTGAATACTGCAGGAAACAGAGGAACTATGCGGGCTAAGGGAACAGAAGGGTCTTAAGTTGTTTGCGGAAGGACCCATGGTTTTGGACTAGGCGGAGCTGGAGTGGAAGCGAGTTCCAAAGCTTAGAGGCATTATAGGAGAAGAGCCGTCCACCACTCCTGGCCTTCCTAATCTTTGGCACTTCGGCTAGGTGGAGTTTGTCGGATCGAAGATTACGCTTGGCTTTGTAGGGGCGGATCATGGCTGAGTTGATGGAAGGGCCGATCCCCTGCATAGATTTATGTGCTAGGCAAAGCGTCTTAAATCTAATGCGTTCCTGGATGGGGAGCCAATGAAGGGAAGCAAGTGCCGGTTTAGCCGATTGTCGGTTGTTGGTTCTGGTTAAGAGTCTGGCAGCACTGTTCTGCACAGACTGTAGTTTAGAAACTACAGTGGTGGGGGAGCCCAGATACAGCGCATTGCCGTAATCTAGCCTGGAGAGTATAAGTGATTGCACCAATACTTTTTTTGCTTGGAAGGGGAGCAGAGGTAGCACTTTACGGGCCATTCTGAGTAGGCCAATGTGAATGCAAAAGCTGCATTTTACTGTGTACACAGCACTAAAGCTAGAACCAACATAAAAGTACATCGTAGCCTGTCATTTTATAAGAAATACACATGAAAGCAGGCCTCTTGCTTTTAGCAGTACATAAGATTTCAAGTTAAAAAAAGGTTATTAATTTTGAACAAGATGGCATCCAGAAAAGTGAAATGCAATATCAACAGAGAGACTAAAGTAGACAAGCACGCGCGCCTCGCGCTGAAAGTTTAAAAAAAAAAAAAAGGCGTGCAGGCTGCAGCAGTAGGGACGTCAGAGAGGGAGAGAGAGGCGGAGGGGTTCACCCACGAGTGGTGCATGCGCGCGCGCTTGGAAGAGCAGTCTGCTCATTTTCAAGCACTGCACTCGTGTTTGTGGCACGCCCCTGCTTGCTCCTGCAAGGTGGATGCCGCCACAAGCACGTGCTTGAAAATGACCAGAGCGACGGCTAAAGGTCCTCCTATGCAGCGCATGCGCGCTGCGTAGGCGAGAAATAAAAAACAATACAAAATACCAATATTTCTCCTTGTTGCCCCTCTTTCGTGAAGACATGCAATTGTGACACATTCACAAGTTTACGTCTTGTCTGGTAATGCAGCAAAATCCATAGGTGGATGCATGGGAACACCCAGGTTCCACCCATGCAACGTCTGCCCCGTGCAGGGTAATGCAAGGCAGTGACTCGCGCTGTCTTGCATTACACCAGATTTACCAAGCACCGTAGGGCCACACAAGGTGGCTTTGCGGGGCTTGATAAATCTGACTTAAGGATTGCGTTGCCCTTGTGTCACCTTGCGTGATGCAAGGGCAACGCAATGCTTTGATAAATCTGACCCTAGGTGTTACAAATGTTGCAGTGAAGCAAAATTATGGTATTTGCCCTTAATCATTCAATTATATGTCAGGCAGCCAGAGCTTGGGCCTGCGAACAAGACAGTGAACATGGGGCCCTTTTCACAAATGTAAATTTGATTTCATATTTGGCAGCGGTTTATGGTTAGGGCTTTCCGTACACTGAAAAATATTCAATCAATCAATCATTTGTAAAGCGCAGCACTGTCATCCTGAGGGTATCTGGGCCCAGGACCCACAAAGGGAAATGAAGTGTGCAGAGGATGTCCTATCTCTCACATGTCCTTCCCAAGAATAACTGCAAACCTACCTATCAACCCTGCCACCTTTGGAGGGTGACACATAGCCATGGGATATTTCAAAGCCTTCCTTCTCAACCCACCTGGGCTGCCTTGCTTCTGTATGCTACAGGCTCAAGCTGCAGTTCCAAGGCTTTGACATCACTGACAGGCTTACAGGTTGGCCCGAGTGATGTTGGAGCCTCGACAATGAAAGCAGAAGTCATAGATCAAGTAAATAATACTTCCAAGACCTCGCAAATATAAATATTTAGTGTAAACCTTTCTGCTTTAAACACAGACCTTCAAACATGCCCAGAAGGCTAAAATATTGTTCCTTTGGGGGAAAAGAAATCCAAAATTCTGGGACTCCTTCAACATAAAGTCAATGTTGGCAAGGTTGAGAGCACATGCTGAATTTTCTCCTGACAAGCTCATACAAAAGGTTGAGATGTATGGCAGAAAGTCAGAAAATTACATTCAGGCAGAATCAGACCCATTCCCTCTCACTTGTATCCAATGGCACACCAAAAAATAGCAAAGTTTCATGCATGGTGTTCTTCAATAATGCAGACTATCAACATAGACATAGACAAAATCATGTAAGGTCCAACTCTATAATACTTCTTCCTAGAAACAATTCCGATGAAGTGAGTAGAATTCAATCTCAAATGGTGAAATAGCAGTATAGAAAAGTTTATAACAAGCATTGTCAAAGGCAATCAGTCTGGCTATTTTAGAAGTCAAAGTGATTCCTTATTTAGAGGCTAGTTTGTGTGTGGCTGGGTCAGTCGATGAATGGAATAATAAATCAAAGTTTGGTTGGACAAGCGAGTAGATGGATGAATACATGACTAAGTGAATGGTGAATGGGAGGTGAATGGGTGAACCAAGTGATTGGTTGAATGGTTGAGTCTGGTGATGGCTGGCTGGATGAATTGGCGAGTATAGGACTGGGTCACTGACTGAGTGCAAAGATGGATGCCGATATGTTACACCTATCTTACAGGCTGTGGCATCAGACTGCAGCAGTTATTATACCAAGAATACCCACAATAAACATATATAAATAATTTTTAAAATCATGCCAGTGCAAGCATTACACAGATGGTGGGCACCCTGTTCCAAAAGTACCTAATATATGTCAAGAACTACTGCATTAGGCCAGTGCATGTATTACACAGGGATGGTGGACTCCATCCTGCCAAGATTAGCCATCCAAATTCAAAAATGACCACCAGTTTCATGTTCAGATGTACTGGAGAACAATGACTTAACACCAAGTGCTAATTGACTCAGCTGACTCCATCTATTAAGAAGCAGAGAAGATTGTGCACTGAAGCAGTGCTAACATAAGTAGCAAAGCAAAACCAAATTCCAAATCTTTAAATTCTAATAGATAGAAGCAATGCCTTATCTTAGAGGGGAGAATACAGATTTAGCTTGCTAAGGCATTGCCCTGCATTATCTGCCAATAGTTTAATTCTTGATCAAAATATACCTTGGTGAGAAACTTGCCATGCGAACTCTTAAGACAGAACAGTTAATAGACTGTTCCTGTTTTGACTTCGCAATATGTAAAAGTTGACCATATACTTCCATTGAGTGTGGCAGACCCAAAATTACATTTACAGCAGTGAAGGGGTTAATGGGGGACCATTAAGTAAAAATGGACTATGGCTACACAGGCTATGCCTAAGGATCAGGGATGCCTCTGAAGTCTGCATTCCTTGTACTGACACAACAAAATAGTATCAAATGAGCAAATGTGCCCCCCCATGAGGTCTAGAGATCTCTGTAATTTCAGAGAACAAACATTCTTTTTGCCTATGCCTTTTTCTCTGCATGCATATGCTGTTGTACACCCATTCATATGACACCTACTGTTAAATATATAGGTGATTTGTGCCTCTGCAGTCACACACAACCTGATATCAGCGATATATGTACTTAAATGCAGCTTTGTAAAAAACAGTATTGTCAGAAATTGGGTTGCTGGTTGAGGGGGTGTGAAACTCTACACAAGCAGCACCCATAGTCCTTGTCAGGGTGAAGTCACAAGCAAACCCCAAATTAACCTGTGCACAACCCTCTGGTAGCTTGGCACAGAGAAGTCAGGCTTAACTTAGACGCAGCACTTCAAACAGTAATAAAGTGAAAACACAACACAAAAAAATCCCAGACCGTTTTTGAAAAAATAGAGTACATTTTAATTAATAAATCAGAATCAAAATGACAAAAATACAATCAGTAGGCCCGGAGATATGCAAGTTTAAAGATTTCAGTGACAATAGCGCTAAAAGGCACAAAGCGCCAACTGTGATTATCTGGTCGCGCCGGACCGGGACAAAGTCACAAATTCAGACCGACCGCTTAGGCCAACTGAACCTTAAATCCTGGTTGTGAAGAGATGCAGAGTCCCATGTTGAGGATGCGTCACGCAGCAGAGGTGATGCGAGGTACAGGCGAGGAGATGCATCGTGCAGCTGTGGTTCTGATGGACTGCGTTGGGCGAGGGGATATCCTTGCATGAAGATGCATCGCACAGTGGTCGTTCTGATGGGCTGCGTTGGGTGAGACGATGTGCTTGCATGGAGATGCGTCTGTTCCAATGGGCTGTGACAGCGATGCAAAGTCCTTGCATCAGGGAAACCTGTGCAGCAGAGGCAATGCGTCGGTTCCGAGGGCGATGCACCGAGTAGCAGAGGCGATGTGCCAGTTCGGCGGAAGATGAGCCGTGCTGCGGAGGAGATGCGTTAGTTCTGCTAAATCCACAGATGGACTGGCAGAGCACCTTCAGTCACACTTTCAAGGGTCCAGGACTGGGGTGGCACCACTTGAAAGGGCAGGACTCACAGATGGCAGATGACAGGTGCTGGGTTCAAGGTTGTTGGAAGCCTGTTATGTCCCTGAGGCTTCTGATCAGGAGGACAGCCTTGGGTCCTGGGTTTAGAGATGCAGGTCCAGTCCTTCTCACCCAGGCAAGAGGGCAGCAGGTCAACACAGCAGGGCAGCAGTCCTTCAGAGCAGCAGTCCAGCAGAGCAGCAGTCCTTTCAGCATCACAGCAGTCATTCTTCCTGGCCGAGTCCACAGGTCCAGAAGTGTACTGAAGAGTTGGTTCTAAGGGTTAAATATATGTACCTGGTGCCCACTTTGAAGTCGAGGAAGCTCCTATAGGTTTCCACCCCTGAGATGTCAGGTGTTCCCTTCCTTCCTTCCTGTCCTGGCCCCAGCATACTTGAGGCCACAAAAAAACAGTGTCAAACACTTTGTGAGGGTGCTCGGGCTGAGCCTTTGTGATGTGCACGTGTGGTAATTGGCAGCTCCTCCCCCTCGTTAACTCAGAATGGCCCATCCTGCCAACACCTAGCTTCCCTTTGTCTCACTGTCTGGGACCAATAATCATAGACCAACTGTCAGCTACACTTAGTCATGTGACCCGGGAACAGGCTGCAGGCACCAAAAAGTTAGGACAAGAAAATGGCAACTTTCTAAAAGTCAAAGTTACTAATCACAGCTTGTGCGCACTCAGGTTAAACTAGTTCTCTAATTATACCCAATATTCATTAGTTTTCTAACTTGGTGTGCACTACCTGAAGTGGTTCCACCCTGCCACCAATTCAAATAGAAGATACAAACTAGAGCGTAATGTTCTAGACAGGATGTGCACTACCTAAAAACACTCCTATGTGAGTGTATATAAACAATACATAAAAATCTTTTAAGACTTTTTTTTAAACATGAAAAAACTGTGTTATTCATAAGTTCACAATGTTCCCAGAAACCATAAGTATTCAAAACATATATGCATAAGTCTTCAACCAAAACCGTCTTGATGATAAACTTCTTTCGTCCATACATATACTATGAATCCAAATCAGAATGCGGATTTCAAAGGACCATAATACGAGTGCGCAAGGACCTCTCGGTCTTGCCTACGTAATACATGCCACAAGGGCACCGAATTACGTAGATGACATTCTGTGTATTACAATTAGCCGAAAACTGTAACCCAATCGGTTTACCTGTCCAAGGGTGTGGAATGGTAGTGCCTGTAATTACGTTATTGCAGTGAGAACAGTTATGGCATTTCAACATGCCCTTTCGTTGGTGTACTTCTCGAGTGTCATGCTTCTTCAGTAATTCTCTAATGTTCTTTGAACGTTTATATGCAAAGATCGGTTGATCTTTGAAAAGATCCCCAAAATCAGATTCTGTTTGCAACAAATCCCATCTGTTCAAAATGGCTTTTTTAATAGCGGAAGATTGAGTTGAGAAAGTAGAAACAAATACTTCTCTGCTTTCTGTGGGTTTCACTTTTTTCTCCAATAAAACAGATCTGGGAAGTTCTGCTAGTCTTACTTCTGATTCTTCCATTTTTATTTTTTATCTCATCTTCAATCTATGCACATCTAATGTTATAGCTGTAAACCCTCCTTTGAACATCTGTGCTAAGCATCTAAACGTATTTCAAAAGACAATGGTCCCTAGACAGTATTCTAGTACAATACAAATTAATATAGACTCGATCAGAAAGCAGAGAGGGTCCCTCTAAAATCTTCTTTATATAGTCATCAGAGTAGAGTGGTGTATGGTCAGACATACCCTTTTCGAGTGATAATACAGGAGAGACAAGAAAACAGAAAAATGGGGATTTTTAGGCAGTAGGTAGAGCTGGGGCAGTACCCACTTGCTAGAAGGGGATAAGAGTGCAAAACCATTGCATTCTCCTTTCACACAACCCCTTGTTCTTAATTATAGGCTTCACCGTACCTCGAGATAACGCAGTCTCCCATCGTTGTGCCACTCACGGCACCCCAATTGGCATAGTAAGCGCGCGGCCCAAAAGAGCGCAACTTCAGACCCTCTCAATAAGTGGCATACATGTAATTTAGCCATGCGTGTTTTCCCCTTGCAGGCTTAATTTCGGCCAGCTTTTACGACTCCAGATGCGACTTCTATAAACTCCTTAAAGCCTTACTGGACCTCCCAAGCCATTTGGTAAAGCGTCCACATTACTGTAAGCAGCCTGCAGCCTTCCACACATGTTTGGTTGCTACCCGCGCATTAATTTAGATTATTCCATTCCAGCAAACCATCGGTTGCTCAAAACCGGATGGTGTCCTGCTATCCACAAGGACCCCATTGTCGACTGGATCACCCAGGTCGTACACAGTGCCCTGCTAGCACTGCCCACATGGGCCAGGGTAAGCTCCAAGCCCATGCTCTCCTTTTGGCGTGCTAGCACTTACATGCCGACCACTGATATTAGATGCACTGGTAGCGCCATCGCCACGATTAATTCGCCGCTCTTTTCTATCTCACGGCCAGCATCTCAACCTCGCTCCTCTCACCTCGCTCCTATCTTGCCAGATCATGTCACATGGTCCCTGGCTCTACTCTGTCTTTGATCCGTTCTTACACCGCCATCCCTAAACACGGCCAACTCTTCTTCACCTTCGTTTTTATTAATACCGCACATCACGTCTGGTATCTCATTCGAGATAACCTCATGAGCACGTGTGTATGGACTATCAGCTGCCCTTTTTAACTTTTTAACATCGTGTTTTTTTGCTTCCTCCCTATTTTTCCATGGTTTACGCAATTACAGTCTATTGCATACAGGCATGTAACTCTAATGTCCTGAAGATGATCCCACTATTTATTTAAGGGATCGAAACGCCGTCGACAAAATGTACACCATATACATTCACTAAACTGCTATGTTTGAATATGTAATGGTGTCTCTACGATATTCTGTCTGTTTCATTTGTATCACGTTTGAATAACGACACGTTTTCTTTGCCTGAACCCTTTACTTAATGTTGTTTGTCTGTTCATGTTAGTAGGACGCAGGCTGTGTCCCACTTGGATTGTTTCCCCTACTTTATGTTATACTTTTATTGCATATTAAATACCTGTCCGGCTGGACAGAAATATAGTACTGATTGAGTCTATATTAATTTGTATTGTACTAGAATACTGTCTAGGGACCATTGTCTTTTGAAATAGTTAACTTACCCAAGGTCCCTGACCAATTGCATATTGGGTTCCCTTGTGCTTTTCAACAAGCATCTAACCGTAGTCAATTTTCGATCCTGGAATGTGGCGGGATTAGAATGAAATTGAGAAACCCAGAGTGGGGATCATTTATTGATCAATTAAAAATTTGTCTCCTCCAGGAGACCTGGAATGTTGAGCCATTCTACAGAGTTGTTTTTTTAAACCGCTTTAGACCTGAGCGGCATAATGGAGCGGGATGCCCGTCGGGCGATCTCTTAATTTGGGTCCGTACATCGCTGCCTGCAAAACATTTTCCTCTAGACATACTGTCCGACAACATCCTGGGTCTAAAGGTCACTGGGGTCGATTCCTGTGCATATTATATTTATAATGTGTACAAGAGAGGAATGGGGGGGGGGGAAATCACAGTCGCTGCACCAACTTGCCTCTCATATGAGCTCCCATGTGACACAGGATCACGTAATTATTGCAGGGGATTTTAATATGACACAAGAACCCCTTGATAATAGTAGCCTTGCCCCTTTTTGAAGCTGAAGATAAGCTATGGGATGTTCCACCTATTGACGTCGCCCTGGTCAAGAGTTCGTCTAACGTGGCCTACCAGCTCCGGTCTTTCTCAGTTATGTTTGGGCTAAGGGCACGTAATGGCTGTATTTCATCTGACCGTAATTCCCCTCACACCTTTAACTGCCCCGGTTGTACTAGCCGGATACATTATATTATGATTGCTCTTACCTTATGGCATGCGGTATTGGACCTGGAATTTTTATTTAGATCTGATAGTGATCATAATGCCTTACACTGTTCCCTTAGTAATATCTTACAGACAGACCAGTTCCCTGTTTCTCTTGCCTGGGAACCTCTAACAATGGAAGAAGAATAAAATGGGCAAAAGTGGCTTCTCATCCTGATCTTAGGACTACAGTGAAGGAGGTCTTGCTGAAAACCACCAATGAGTGTGAACGTCTTGACTCAACTGAGGATAGGATGCTGGCTTTGCCAGATATCCACGATTCTTTATTCACCGAATTGGGGGAGTGTTTTGCAACGTATTCTACCGGCGAAACTAGTAGTTCAATCAAACCCAGACCTACTTGGTTTAACAAAGATTGCAGCTAGGCTAAATTAGCTCTATGGGAGGCTCTTGGCAAAGGGGATGTTGATACTATTAGGGCTTGCGGGGCAAATTACAAACAAATCCAAAATAAAGCCTATGACATATGGAACACCCGGTTTCGGGATGATGTCTACGAGAATGCAATTAAAAAAGACAATAGACACTTTGGACATTTGGTTGCTAATAGGGGGCAGCACCTGGGCTAGCAGAGTTTATTCAGAAACAAATTTGGTATAAACACTACTCTGATTTGTATGTCCTGCCCACAGCTGAGAAGATAAGTGATGAAACTCTTGTGAGCCCTCACATATATTCTGTTTCTTCCCAACTAACAATAGAGATTAATGAGACAGTGATAGCACCTAAGTCCATAGCTGCAGGTAAAGCGTACGACCGGATGGTGTCCCGAGGGACCTCTACTTGGATGATTTTGAGAACTGGGCCAAGTATATTAATACGCTGACTGGTCTCAGACTGCAGGGATGGAAATTCCACATAGTTGGAAAGCGGCTGAAATCGTCCCAGTCTATAAGAAGGGCCAAAGAGACTGCCCTACTAACTATAGACTAATTAGCTTTAATGACATTCTGCAAAAAGTTTTTAGCAGTCAGATTCTGTCACAGCTCAAATAATGGATCGAAGAGCATTGAGTCTTGTCCTACCTCCAAGCAGGGTTCAGAAGGCACATAAACACGACAGACTAGGTCTTCAGGTTCATGACTATCTATTGGAAGACGGTCTTAATTGAAAAATCTCACTTATACCTGGTCTTCGTAGACCTGAAGTCAGCTTTTGACCTCGTCCCCCGCTCCAAACTATGGGAAGTCTTAAAAGATAGTGAGGTTCAATCTGAACTTTTGGAAATGATCAAGCGTCTGCAAAATGACAACTATAACCAGGTCCGATGGGGCCCCATGGGGCAATTGACAGAGCGAATAGGAGTCTGTAAGGGAGTACGCCAGGGATGCGCCCTTGCACCCACCCTGTTCTCACTATATCTAAACCGGGTGGTGGCTTATTTGCAAAATTGAGTAAGTGACGCACGAAGGCTGGCAGGTAGGAAGATCACCCTACTCCTATTTGCAAATGACACATTGCTAATTTCAAAACCCTGAGTGGCCTACAAACACTAGTAAATAGATTTGGGGTCTTTTGTGACCAAAGAGGGCTGGCAATCAATCACACCAAAACGAAATTTATGACTATCAGCCCCGTAGGTCCTTTACTGGCTCCATCGTCCTTGATGGTTTACCATTAGAGAAGGTCACGATTTCAGGTACTTGGGAATCATGCTAACTAACAATATGTCTTGGAATCCCCAGGTCAAACAAAGTACCCTAAATATGACACAACATGCTGCAGAAATTATCAGACCCTATAATGCATCTAAAATCAAGCAAGTTTCACCCGCCTTAAAGTATGTAGGGCCAAGGTAGAGTCTAGAGTGTTATATGGGGCAGAGGTTTGGGGTTATGTATGTACATCAGATTTGGATAGAGTGGAAAATAACTTCTTGAGAACCTTAGATAATTTGCCCAGAAGCACCTCTTTATTACCCCTGCTACATGATATGGGCCTCGATCCAATATCATACAAGACCAACTTATGCCCTCTACTCTACTGGCATAGACTGAAATACACCCTTGCTCTTCTTGAATACTTTCAAGCTTTCAATGAAATTGTGGCCCTAGACAAATTACTAGAACTCGCGTTTGTGTTCATTGGTCTGAGTCTTCCCTGTTATTATCAAAGAAGGTACTCAAGGAATGTTTTTGGAAATACACGTGGGAGAACGCTATGAGAAGGGAGAATCTTGACTCTCTCATGGATGCCTTTTTAGAAATAAAACCCTACATAGAATATGAGCCTCTACTTGACTACTTGTTCGTACCGGCCACAAGAAACCTGTTTCCCAAGTTTCGATATGGGACCTTGCTGCTTTTGTCCTTTACATTAAAATGACAGATCAATGTAGACAAAAGGACCCTGTCCCCTGTATGCTTGCAGTCAGATGAGTCGCTTGCCCACTTTATGTTTTTTGTCCCAGATATAGTTGGGCTCTAAGCAGTAGAATCCAACACTCAGGCTACTGCGTTCTGAGACAAGGGAACCTGTGGTGTGCTGTTGCAAAATATCTCCATTGGAGTTGGGCCATCAATGCAAAAGTTATGGTCTAGCCAGTTGTTGGTCTTTCCCTTTTATTTGTCACTCAGGGGCCAAAAGCAGGATTTTTAAATTTGTGTCTGCTATCTTTAAGTGCAACATCTTACACCGGTTTTATCTGATCAAACACTTATGTCTTAATTGTGATTGGTATTGTAGGCTTTTATTGATATTTGTGTTGTGATGGCCTTTTCACCGACCAATGCGAATCCGATTTTGATCTGATTATTTTTACCAATATCGTAGGATCTGTTTTGGTGAGGCTGAGATGCTTAGACTAATTTTATGCATTGTTAGGAGCTCACTGCAGACCTGAAGTAAGGTTGTTGTCCTCCTGCGCTTTGCCATGTTTTTTTTCTCTAGTTATCTTTAAGCCTCATCCATAAACACTATTCAACTTTAAAGTTTTGGCTAACGTTTATACCATAGTGATAAAATTTGTATTCCTCTTAGTCTTTTTAACATTTCTTAGATGTTTTGAGGTATAACGATTATCTGTTTATTTTAAAATGTATCTTTTGACCTCTGTACTTAGGCTATTTACACTTTATTCTTGACAGGGCCATGCTAGACATGCTTATCAGAGCTCTTTTCGCTCTTCTCGTTGTCACCAATTGTTCTCATGTAATTTGCAATGTGCCAAAGAGCTCTTGGATGATGCTTATTCTTTGTTAAGTCGTATATGTGATTTTATGTTTTTACTTTTATGGCCTTTTGACCGAATAAAGTTTATGATGATGATGAATTAGAAGATTCAAATCTTTCCAGGAGTAAGCAACAGTAGCAGATTGTTTAAATAGACTTCTACTTCAGGTACAAGAAAGTCCCCAAGAAGAATGGGAAGACCATTGCAGCTTGATTGCAGAGCAAGTAAATAGAAAACGTAGGAAAAGATGAGCAGAAAGTGGCGTATGAAGGGGATCTCAGTATGCAAGACGTTATGGAGTATCGAAAGGATGGGTGGCCCAGCAAAAAAGAGTTAAGTGAAAGTTTGAAGTTATATTGGAGATTAGATATGGATTAACAGTGGAGGTGGTCTATTGCTGAGGAAATGAAATATGGTTCCACTTATGGCTTTGAGAAGGAACGTTATTGACCTGAAATGGATGTAGAGGAAGATTCTATAGTGAGAGAATGTATAGAGTGATAAAGCTGACAAATCCAAGGTGTCCAATGAGGTGTCCAAATGTGCTCTGGGAAGCTTTAGGAATTTGTACCATGGGTCCCATTACTGAAGATTATGTCACAGAGAAGTATGCTACAGTTTTATTTGACCTCTTTTCAAAGTGGCCTGAAGTAGAAATTGTGGAAAGGACAGATGTGGGTGTTGGTATGGTGTGCAATGGTAAAGCTATTGGATCGGACATTCCAAAGGAAAGGATTTACTAAAAGGTTAATCAGTGATAATAGTGCCCAGTTTAAATCAAGATGTATTGAGGATTTACTACAACACAATGGTGCAATACAAAACACTACTTCCATGTACCACCATGGTGATAACAGATCTGTAGAAAGATTTAACCAATGCAAAAAGAACAATTGATGGACAGAATGCTGAACAATGTCAAACATTCACCCCAGTACAGAGATCTGGGCCTAAATCCATCGTTTTTTTGCTCCCCATGCCATTCCAGTTCAAACCCAGCCGTTTGCTGTGTTTGCACTAAGTGGCCAGGGTATTCCCAGACGCGGGTCCCTTCCTCACTGTGCCACTGGATTCAAGCTAGTCTGGCTGATGTGGGGTGATACCCCAAAACCGGTCCTAGGATGCTTGTTTCCTGTCCAGGGAGGACCTGGCTTGGCTGTTCGGGCTGGACTGTTCTCATGTGGAGCAGGGTCAAGACTGATTTGCATATGGTTGGGTCCAAACTGGGGTGGCATGGTGAGCAAAAGAACAATGGATTAAACCCAGATCTGTGACTATAGGTGAGTGTTTGAAAAGTTTCAGCACTCCATCCATCATCTTGTTGTGTTGAAAGATTTAACCAAGTCATCAAAGATGTTTAACCCCTTCGGTGCTTATGACGAGCTGGACTCGTCATGGCACACAGTGCTCGTGTGCTCATGACGAGTCCAGCTCGTCATAAGACCACCCACGGGGGAAGCGCTGGCGCTCCCCCCGTAGGAATCCGATCGTCGGGTTTTTTTGGGGGAAGGCAGGGGAAGGACTTCCCCTGCCTCCCCCCGCCCCCCCCGCCCTCCCCATCATTGAGGGTTTCCCTTTCTTCCCCGACGCGCTGGAAGCCATTTGCTTCCAGCGCGTCGGGGAAATAAGGTGAGTTTTGGCTCGGGGAGGGGGGGTTTGATTCGAAAAGAGACATCGAGGGAAAGGAAAGGGTTTTCCTTTCCCCCGATGCCTCTTTTGTTCATTCCTGCTGCACGATCATGTGATCGTGCAGCAGGAATGCCCACGAGGGAGGGAGGGCGCAATTCTCCTGCAGAATTCGTGAGCGTGGAGATGTGCCTTCTCTCCATTTACACCCTGAAAAGTTAGCTGTAATCCTTGATGGAGGTCTTTGCATCCTTGAATTTCTCGAGCGCAATGCTCGTGTAGTTCCTGTGACCAGGAGGTTCCTTCTCCTCGTCTGCCGCTGAGATCCTGCTCTGACCCTTTATAAACAAGAGGCATGTAACGGGCCTAGAAGCCCCGCTCGTTTGGCCCCGCCACACATACACTAGCGGTATGCAACGTATGCCCGCCCTTTCCCCACTATGATGGACAGCTTACTCAAAGGACCCCGGCGCTGTCGGCGCGGTGGCAAAGTTACAGACACACAGGTCACTGGAGACAATTCTTCTGGTCCTTTACGCAGCTGTAGTGTAGGAAAGGCACTATACATTTACCCAACGAGGTAGCACTTACTGATTAGCCAGTAGAAAGTACTCCAGTTGAGTAGAGGTATTGCACAAAACGGTGGCATCTTCGTGGATAAATATGCAGGGCAGATGTGCCTTCTCTCCATTTCCAACGTGAAAAGTTAGCTGTAATCCTTGATGGAGGTCTTTGCATCCTTCATTTTCTCGAGCGCAATTCTCGTGTAGAATTCGTGAGCGTGGAGATGTGCCTTCTCTCCATTTACACCCTGAAAAGTTAGCTGTAATCCTTGATGGAGGTCTTTGCATCCTTGAATTTCTCGAGCGCAATGCTCGTGTAGTTCCTGTGACCAGGAGGTTCCTTCTCCTCGTCTGCCGCTGAGATCCTGCTCTGACCCTTTATAAACAAGAGGCATGTGAACGGGCCTAGAAGCCCCGCTCGTTTGGCCCCGCCACACATACACTAGCGGTATGCAACGTATGCCCGCCCTTTCCCCACTATGATGGACAGCTTACTCAAAGGACCCCGGCGCTTTCGGCGCGGTGGCAAAGTTACAGACACACAGGTCACTGGAGACAATTCTTCTGGTCCTTTACGCAGCTGTAGTGTAGGAAAGGCACTATACATTTACCCAACGAGGTAGCACTTACTGATTAGCCAGTAGAAAGTACTCCAGTTGAGTAGAGGTATTGCACAAAACGGTGGCATCTTCGTGGATAAATATGCAGGGCAGATGTGCCTTCTCTCCATTTCCAACGTGAAAAGTTAGCTGTAATCCTTGATGGAGGTCTTTGCATCCTTCATTTTCTCGAGCGCAATTCTCGTGTAGAATTCGTGAGCGGGGAGATGTGCCTTCTCTCCATTTACACCCTGAAAAGTTAGCTGTAATCCTTGATGGAGGTCTTTGCATCCTTGAATTTCTCGAGCGCAATGCTCGTGTAGTTCCTGTGACCAGGAGGTTCCTTCTCCTCGTCTGCCGCTGAGATCCTGCTCTGACCCTTTATAAACAAGAGGCATGTGAACGGGCCTAGAAGCCCCGCTCGTTTGGCCCCGCCACACATACACTAGCGGTATGCAATGTATGCCCGCCCTTTCCCCACTATGATGGACAGCTTACTCAAAGGACCCCGGCGCTTTCGGCGCGGTGGCAAAGTTACAGACACACAGGTCACTGGAGACAATTCTTCTGGTCCTTTACGCAGCTGTAGTGTAGGAAAGGCACTATACATTTACCCAACGAGGTAGCACTTACTGATTAGCCAGTAGAAAGTACTCCAGTTGAGTAGAGGTATTGCACAAAACGGTGGCATCTTCGTGGATAAATATGCAGGGCAGATGTGCCTTCTCTCCATTTCCAACGTGAAAAGTTAGCTGTAATCCTTGATGGAGGTCTTTGCATCCTTCATTTTCTCGAGCGCAATTCTCGTGTAGAATTCGTGAGCGTGGAGATGTGCCTTCTCTCCATTTACACCCTGAAAAGTTAGCTGTAATCCTTGATGGAGGTCTTTGCATCCTTGAATTTCTCGAGCGCAATGCTCGTGTAGTTCCTGTGACCAGGAGGTTCCTTCTCCTCGTCTGCCGCTGAGATCCTGCTCTGACCCTTTATAAACAAGAGGCATGTGAACGGGCCTAGAAGCCCCGCTCGTTTGGCCCCGCCACACATACACTAGCGGTATGCAACGTATGCCCGCCCTTTCCCCACTATGATGGACAGCTTACTCAAAGGACCCCGGCGCTTTCGGCGCGGTGGCAAAGTTACAGACACACAGGTCACTGGAGACAATTCTTCTGGTCCTTTACGCAGCTGTAGTGTAGGAAAGGCACTATACATTTACCCAACGAGGTAGCACTTACTGATTAGCCAGTAGAAAGTACTCCAGTTGAGAAGAGGTATTGCACAAAACGGTGGCATCTTCGTGGATAAATATGCAGGGCAGATGTGCCTTCTCTCCATTTTCAACGTGAAAAGTTAGCTGTAATCCTTGATGGAGGTCTTTGCATCCTTCATTTTCTCGAGCGCAATTCTCGTGTAGAATTCGTGAGCGTGGAGATGTGCCTTCTCTCCATTTACACCCTGAAAAGTTAGCTGTAATCCTTGATGGAGGTCTTTGCATCCTTGAATTTCTCGAGCGCAATGCTCGTGTAGTTCCTGTGACCAGGAGGTTCCTTCTCCTCGTCTGCCGCTGAGATCCTGCTCTGACCCTTTATCCCCTTCGGTGCTTATGACGAGCTGGACTCGTCATGGCACACAGTGCTCGTGTGCTCATGACGAGTCCAGCTCGTCATAAGACCACCCACGGGGAAGCGCTGGCGCTCCCCCGTGGGAATCCGATCGTTAGGTTTTTTTTTGGGGAGGCAGGGGAAGGGCTTCCCCTGCCTCCCCCGCCCCATCAATGACGTCAGCGCGCGAGGTGCGCTGACATCATTGAGGGTTTCCTTTCTTCCCGACGCGCTGGAAGCCATTTGCTTCCAGCGCGTCGGGGAAATCAGGTGAGGTTTGGCTCGGGGAGGGGGGGTTTGTATCAAAAGAGGCATCGAGGGAAAGGAAAGGGTTTTCCTTTCCCCCGATGCCTCTTTGTGCATTCCTGCTGCACGATCATGTGATCGTGCAGCAGGAATGCCCACTAGGCACCAGGGTTTTTTTAAATTTTTGTGTTGGGGAGTGGCCAAAAGGGCAAGGGTTGCTCCCTTTTACGGGTGTGAATATTTTATTTATACTGTTAGGCCCACCTACCCCTTAGCTTGGCTGGTGGATTGTGTGTGGACTGGTGCATTATTTGCATATGTGATTGTAATGTTTTTTTTTCTCCTTTTTATTCTAGTGTAAAGCTTTTGATTCCTGTTTGCGGTTTCGGCAGTTGTGGTTCTGCAGTTTTGCGTAATTGCATTTATTTGGTAAGAAAAATATTTTTGTTGTGTGTACTCCAAATGAGTATTATTGTCATGCATGAATGAATTTTTTTGTAAGTGGTGCCATAATGGCAGCATATTTGTTAGTGTTCAGAGCATGAAATTCTTTGCGATGTTTTGCATTGTCTTATGTGTAATTTTTTTTCTTCTTCTTTTTAGTGGGATATTGTTGATCCTTACTGTGTCTGTGCAGAGTAGGTGGTGGTGAGTCTAGCTGCTTCTGTCACGTGAGTGGTATAGTGTTGGAGTATATAGGTCTTTGTGATAAAGCTACATTTTGTTTATTTCTTTTTTTTTACAAAGGGTTTGTTGTTGTTGACTTGTTTGACAAGTAACCTTTATTAGGAAGCATTATGGCTAGCCGTAGAATTACTGCTCAGCAGGTGGTTGGTTTGCTTCTTGAATCTTCCTCTGAGCAGGATTATGAGACTGACAGTGCGTCTGAGGGAGAGGAGGGAGGGGAAGATTCAGGCAGTGAGTTTTCTCTCCACATGGAATCATCGGATGATGAAGGTACTCTCAGTGCAGATGAAGTGCCTGATTTAGAGGAGGATACTACTGTGCCGATGGTGCAAGAGGCATCTGGATTGCAGCCTGGGGCTGCTAGGCTTCCTACTGGAAGTGCTGGACTCTGGGTTGATCCAAACATGGTGCAGCCGGTGTTGCCTGCCTTTAGTGGTTATGCAGGGTGTAGAGTGGATTGTGAACATTATTTGCCTATACAGTATTTTCAGTTGTTTATGGATGATGTATTTTTGGGTGAGATTGTTGAGCAGACTAATTTGTATGCTGAACAGTTTTTGAGGGACAACAGTGCCAGACTTAGGCCCCATTCTAGAGCTACCCGGTGGAGTCCCACAAATCTGGAAGAGATGAAGAAGTTTTTGGGTTTGACTTTTTTGATGGGTTTGATAAGGAAGCCGTCCATGGGTTCATATTGGTCTACCAGTCCCTTGATGGCAACGGCCATATTTCCTGCAGTTATGACTCGTGATCGGTATTTACTTTTGCTTCGGATGCTGCATTTTGTTGATAATGGTTTGGCGTTGCCACGAGATCACCCTGAATGTGACCGTCTTTTTAAGATTCGGCCTGTTCTTGATCACTTTGTAGATCGATTTTCAGAGATCTATACTCCAGGGAAAGAAATATCTATTGATGAGTCTTTGGTGCTGTTCAAGGGCCGTTTGGTTTTTAGGCAGTACATTCCTAGCAAGAGGGCACGCTATGGAATTAAGCTGTATATGTTGTCTGAGAGTAGGACAGGATATGTTTTTAATTTGCGTGTGTACACTGGTAGGGATTCCACTATTGACCCCCTGGTTGTCCGTCCACTTTAGTAGGAGTTTCAGAGAAAATTGTGTGGGAACTTGCTAGAGGACTGTTTAACAGAGGCCACCATTTGTACCTTGATAACTTCTACACTGCTGTGCAATTGTTTAAGGAATTGTTCAAAGTGGACACTTTTGCTTGTGGCACAATCCGCTCTAACCGTAAAGGTTATACAAAAGAGCTTGTTTGCAAAAAACTTCAGAGGGGACAGTGCAGTGCCTTGCGTAGTGAGGAACTGCTAGCTGTGAAATTTGTGGACAGGAGGGATGTGTACATGCTGACTACCATCCATGATGAGAGTACTTCACCTGTGGCTGTTTGGGGTCAGATTGCTGAAGTGCGCAAACCTGTGTGCATTTTAGACTACAATAAGCACATGGGTGGTGTTGATAGAGTAGATCAGAGGTTGGAACCTTACACTGCTATTCGTAAGTCTTACATTTGGTATAAGAAGTTGGCCATCCATCTCTTCAATTTAGCAACTTTCAATGCTTTTGTTGTGTTCAAGGAGTGTTCTCCTGCGTCAAAGTTGACTTTTGTTCAGTTTCAGGAGTCTGTCATAGGCAGCCTTGTTGTTGTGGAACAGGCAAGTGTTCCTAGAGTTGGAGTGGTGGAGGATGTGGCTCGATTGAAAGATCGCCACTTTCCTGATCACATTCCTCCTACACTCTCAAAAGACTTTCCCACTAGGAGATGTAGAGTCTGTTGGCGAAGAGGTACGCGGAAGGAGACTCGTATGTACTGCCCTGAGTGTCCTTCTAACCCTGGGCTGTGTGTGCCTGCTTGTTATAGAGCGTACCACAAGCAAAAGAATTATTGGGAGCAACCATGAGTGGTAAAGTGAACTGCCTGGTCTGTAATGTTTAAGAATTGTTGTTCTGTTTCAAGGTTGGCATTAGTGCAATGTTTCTGATTTTGTGTTAGTAGATTTGTATCTATTTGCAATTTGTTTGTGTTTTCTTTTTTGTATAAAAAATCCTAAATGTGATGGTGGTGTGTGTAGGCTGGTGCTTGGCTGGCGGTGTGCGTGGAGTGGCGCTTGGCTGGCGGTGTGCGGGGAGTGGCTCTTGGCTGGCGGTGTGCATGGAGTGGTGCTTGGCTGGTGGTGTGCGTGGAGTGGCGCTAGGCTGGCGGTGTGCGTGGAGTGGCGCTAGGCTGGCGGTGTGCGTGGAGTGGCGCTAGGCTGGCGGTGTGCGTGGAGTGGCGCTAGGCTGGCGGTGTGCGTGGAGTGGCGCTAGGCTGGTGGTGTGCGTGGAGTGGCGCTTGGCTGGCGGTGTGCGTGGAGTGGCGCTTGGCTGGCGGTGTGCGTGGACTGGCGCTCGGCTGGCAGTGTGTGAGTAGTGACTTGCTGCTGGTCACTACACACACTGCTAGCCGAGCGACACTCCACGCAATCCATCAGCTTGTGTGGTTGCTGTGTTAGGAATGTGGGCGTGTGAAAGTGATGGGCCCTTGAATGGCGCTGTCTGCTGGTGTGAGTGTTGTAATGTGATGGGCCCGCGGCTGGCGGTGTGAATGTTTTGTATGTGTCACACGTATGAAAGGTGTATGAATGGCCTGTAAAGAGGTTGGTGCCTTGTCGTGGCTTTACAGCTCACGAGCTGTGAGTCAATGGTTCAGTTTCTCGTCCTTTCAATTATTAACAGTGCATTTCATTTTTGTGAAATCACTTGTTAATACAATTGTATATACTGAACCATCACTCACCCTCGTGCCAAATCCAACCAGTATGTGTGTGTGTGCTTGAGGATTAGATGGCTGTGCAGTAATATTTTTTTTTGTCTTTCTCAAGCAGGGTGTACCTTGTCCCTTTTTGTGAATGTTGTAATGTGTTTGTTTCGTGCCTGGGGGTGTGAATGGTCTTGTGTGTATCACGTATGAAAGGTGTGTGAATGGCCTGTAAAGCGGTTGGGGCCTTGACGTGGCTTTACAGCTCACGAGCTGCGAGTCACTGGTTCCGTTTTTTGTCCTTTCAATTATTGACAGTGCATTTCATTTTTGTGAAATCTCTTGTTAATAAAATTGTATATACTGAACCATCACTTGCCCTCGTGCCAAATCCAACCAGTATGTGTGTGTGCTTGAGGAATAGATGGCTGTGCAGTAATCTTTGTCTTTTTAGTCTGTCTGCCAAGGTGTACATTCCGTCTAAGAATAACCTACCAACTGTAGATATTGTCGTAAACGAAACACCCATGGGAGTACATGGTGATATCTCTCTTGTGGATCCCAACAAGTTATGGTACCCACAATGTCCTGCAAACCTCAAAATGTCTGTCACATTTTCCTTGCAATATTGTGCCAAAATTTTCACGCTGCAGAAATAAACAACACATTATCTCAAAATGACCTGGTTTTGCAAGGGGGTCACCTGGGTTTTGGCCCAGTGCTCGGCGGCCATCTAGGGAAACCTACCAAACCCACACATTTCTGAAAAGTAGACACCCGGGGTCTTCCAGGGAGGTATGGCTTGCGTGGATCCCCCAACGTTTCCTTACCCAGAATCCTCTGCAAACCTCACTTTTAGCTGAAAAAATCACTTTTTCACACATTTTTGTGTGGGAAAGTGTGGCATCACTGGCCTCACACAAATTTCCTACCACCCAGCGTTCCCCCAGGTCTCCCGATAAAAATGGTGCCTCACTTGTGTGGGAGGCCCAAGTACCAGCGACAGGCAGGGCCCACAACGTATTGAGGCGACCTCAAAATGGCCTTTCACAAAACCACCTGGTTTTGCAAGGGGGTCACCTGGGTTTTTGGCCCAGTGCTCGGCGGCCATCTAGGGAAACCTACCAAACCCACACATTTCTGAAAAGTAGACACCCGGGGGCTTCCAGGGAGGTATGGCTTGCGTGGATCCCCCAACGTTTCCTTACCAGAATCCCCTGCAAACCTCACTTTTAGCTGAAAAAATCACTTTTTCACACATTTTTGTGTGGGAAAGTGTGGCATCACTGGCCTCACACAAATTTCCTACCACCCAGCGTTCCTCCAGGTCTCCCGATAAAAATGGTGCCTCACTTGTGTGGGAGGCCCAAGTACCCGCGACAGGCAAGGGCCCACAACGTATTGAGGCGACCTCAAAATGGCCTTTCACAAAACCACCTGGTTTTGCAGGGAGTCACCTGGGTTTTGGCCCAGTGCTCGGCGGCCATCTAGGGAAACCTACCAAACCCACACATTTCTGAAAAGTAGACACCCGGGGCTTCCAGGGAGGTATGGCTTGTGTGGATCCCCCAACGTTTCCTTACCCAGAATCCCCTGCAAACCTCACTTTTAGCTGAAAAATCACTTTTTCACACATTTTGTGTGGGAAAGTGTGGCATCACTGGCCTCACACAAATTTCCTACCACCCAGCGTTCCTCCAGGTCTCCCGATAAAAATGGTGCCTCACTTGTGTGGGAGGCCCAAGTACCCGTGACAGGCAAGGGCCCACAACGTATTGAGGCGACCTCAAAATGGCCTTCACAAAACCACCTGGTTTTGCAAGGAGTCACCTGGGTTTTGGCTCGTGCTCGGCGGCCATCTAGGAAACCTACCAAACCCACACATTTCTGAAAAGTAGACACCGGGGCTTCAGGAGGTATGGCTTGCGTGGATCCCCAACGTTTCCTTACCCAGAATCCCTGCAAACCTCACTTTAGCTGAAAAAAATCACTTTTTCACACATTTTTGTGTGGGAGTGTGGCATCACTGGCCTCACACAATTTCCTACCACCCAGCGTTCTCCAGGTCTCCCGATAAAAATGGTGCTTCACTTGTGTGGAGGCCTAAGTACCTGCGACAGGCAAGGGCCCAAAACATTTTTTGATAGGCAATGTTGATGTTGCCTCAAAACGTTTTGTGTCCTTGCATGTCGCTGGTACTTGGGCCTCCCACACAAGTGAGGCACCATTTTTATCGGGAGACCTGGGGGAATGCTGGGTGGTAGGAAATTTGTGTGAGGCCAGTGATGCCACACTTTCCCACACAAAAATGTGTGAAAAAGTGATTTTTTTCAACTAAAATTGAGGTTTGCAGGGGATTCTGGGTAAGGAAACGTTGGGGGATCCACGCAAGCCATACCTCCCTGGAAGCCCCCGGGTGTCTACTTTTCAGAAATGTGTGGGTTTGGTAGGTTTCCTAGATGGCCGCCGAGCACGGGGCCAAAAACCCAGGTGACTCCCTTGCAAAACCAGGTGGTTTTGAGATAGGCAATTTTGAGGTCGCCTCACTACGTTGTGGGCCCTTGCCTGTTGCGGGTACTTGGGCCTCCCACACAAGTGAGGCACCATTTTTATCGGGAGACCTGGGGGAACGCTGGTGGTAGGAAATTTGTGTGAGGCCAGTGATGCCACACTTTCCCACACAAAAATGTGTGAAAAAGTGATTTTTTCAGCTAAAATTGAGGTTTGCAGGGATTCTGGGTAAGGAAACGTTGGGGGATCCACGCAAGCCATACCTCCCTGGAAGCCCCCGGGTGTCTACTTTTCAGAAATGTGTGGGTTTGGTAGGTTTCCTAGATGGCCGCTGAGCACGGGGCCAAAACCCAGGTGACTCCCTTGCAAAACCAGGTGGTTTTGTGAAAGGCCATTTTGAGGTCGCCTCACTACGTTGTGGGCCCTTGCCTGTCGCGGGTACTTGGGCCTCCCACACAAGTGAGGCACCATTTTTATCGGGAGACCTGGGGGAACGCTGGGTGGTAGGAAATTTGTGTGAGGCCAGTGATGCCACACTTTCCCACACACAAATGTGTGAAAAAGTGATTTTTTCAGCTAAAATTGAGGTTTGCAAGGGATTCTGGGTAAGGAAACGTTGGGGGATCCACGCAAGCCATACCTCCCTGGAAGCCCCCGGGTGTCTACTTTTCATAAATGTGTGGGTTTGGTAGGTTTCCCTAGATGGCCGCTGAGCACGGGGCCAAAAGCCCAGGTGACCCCCCTTGCAAAACCAGGTGGTTTTGTGAAAGGCCATTTTGAGGTCGCCTCACTACGTTGTGGGCCCTTGCCTGTCGCGGGTACTTGGGCCTCCCACACAAGTGAGGCACCATTTTTATTGGGAGACCTGGGGGAACGCTGGGTGGTAGGAAATTTGTGTGAGGCCAGTGATGCCACACTTTCCCACACACAAATGTGTGAAAAAAGTGATTTTTTCAGCTACAATTGAGGTTTGCAAGGGATTCTGGGTAAGGAAACGTTGGGGGATCCACGCAAGCCATACCTCCCTGGAAGCCCCCGGGTATCTACTTTTCAGAAATGTGTGGGTTTGGTAGGTTTCCCTAGATGGCCGCTGAGCACGGGGCCAAAAGCCCAGGTGACCCCCTTGCAAAACCAGGTGGTTTTGTGAAAGGCCATTTTGAGGTCGCCTCACTACGTTGTGGGCCCTTGCCTGTCGCGGGTACTTGGGCCTCCCACACAAGTGAGGCACCATTTTTATCGGGAGACCTGGAGGAACGCTGGGTGGTAGGAAATTTGTGTGAGGCCAGTGATACCACACTTTCCCACACACAAATGTGTGAAAAAAGTGATTTTTTCAGCTAAAATTGAGGTTTGCAAGGGATTCTGGGTAAGGAAACGTTGGGGGATCCACGCAAGCCATACCTCCCTGGAAGCCCCCGGGTGTCTACTTTTCAGAAATGTGTGGGTTTGGTAGGTTTCCCTAGATGGACGCCGAGCACAGGGCCAAAAACCCAGGTGACCCCCTTGCAAAACCAGGTGGTTTTGAGATAGGCAATTTTGAGGTCGCCTCACTACGTTGTGGGACCTTGCCTGTCACGGGTACTTGGGCCTCCCACACAAGTGAGGCACCATTTTTATCGGGAGAACTGGGGGAACCCTGGGTGGTAGGAAATTTGTGTGAGGCCAGAAATGCCACACTTTCCCACACAAAAATGTGTGAAAGAGTGATTTTTTCAGCTAAAATTGAGGTTTGCAGGGGATTCTGGGTAAGGAAACGTTGGGGGATCCACGCAAGCCATACCTCCCTGGAAGCCCCCGGGTGTCTACTTTTCAGAAATGTGTGTGTTTGGTAGGTTTCCCTAGGTGCCGGCAGAGCTAGGGTTCACAAACTACAGCTAGGCACTTTGCCAAAAAAGGGTCATTTTTCACTGCGAAATTGAGGTGTGACCACGTTGCGTTTTGCGCCGTTTCCTGTCGCAGGCACTAGGCCGACCCACACAAGTGAGGTACCATTTTTCTCGTAAGACTTTGGGGAACGCGGGGTGGGTGGAAATTTGTGGATCCACGCAGATTCCAGAACTTTCCACCACAGAAATGTGGGGAAAATGTGTTTTTTTTGACAATTGTTTATGTTTGCAAGGGATTCTGGGTAACAGAACCTGGTGGGAGGCAGTCAAGTCACCCCATCCTGGATTCCCCTGGGTGTCTAGTTTTCAAAAATGTATAGGTTTGCTAGGTTTCCCTAGGTGCCGGCAGAGGTAGGGTTCAAAAACTAAAGCTAGGCACTTTGCCAAAAAAGGGTCATTTTTCACTGCGAAATTGAGGTGTGACCACGTTGCGTTTTGCGCCGTTTCCTGTCGCAGGCACTAGGCCGACCCACACAAGTGAGGTACCATTTTTCTCGCAAGACTTTGGGGGACGCGGGTGGGTGGAAATTTGTGGATCCACGCAGATTCCAGAACTTTCCACCACAGAAATGTGGGGAAAATGTGGTTTTTTTGACAATTTTTTATGTTTGCAAGGGATTCTGGGTAACAGAACCTGGTGGGAGGCAGTCAAGTCACCCCATCCTGGATTCCCCTGGTTTGCTAGGTTTCCCTAGGTGCCGGCAGAGGTAGGATTAAAAAACTACAGCTAGGCACTTTGCCAAAAAAGGGTCATTTTTCACTGCGAAATTGAGGTGTGACCACGTTGCGTTTTGCGCCGTTTCCTGTCGCAGGCACTAGGCCGACCCACACAAGTGAGGTACCATTTTTCTCGTAAGACTTTGGGGAACGCGGGGTGGGTAGAAATTTGTGGATCCACGCAGATTCCAGAACTTTCCACCACAGAAAAGTGGGAAAAATGTGGTTTTTTTGACAATTTTTTATGTTTGCAAGGGATTCTGGGTAACAGAACCTGGTGGGAGGCAGTCAAGTCACCCCATCCTGGATTCCCCTGGGTGTCTAGTTTTCAAAAATGTATAGGTTTGCTAGGTTTCCCTAGGTGCCGGCAGAGGTAGGGTTCAAAAACTACAGCTAGGCACTTTGCCAAAAAAGGGTCATTTTTCACTGCGAAATTGAGGTGTGACCACGTTGCGTTTTGCGCCGTTTCCTGTCGCAGGCACTAGGCCGACCCACACAAGTGAGGTACCATTTTTCTCGTAAGACTTTGGGGGACGCGGGGTAGGTGGAAATTTGTGGATCCACGCAGATTCCAGAACTTTCCACCACAGAAATGTGGGGAAAATGTGTTTTTTTTGACAATTTTTTATGTTTGCAAGGGATTCTGGGTAACAGAACCTGGTGGGAGGCAGTCAAGTCACCCCATCCTGGATTCCCTGGGTGTCTAGTTTTCAAAAATGTATAGGTTTGCTAGGTTTCCCTAGGTGCCGGCAGAGGTAGGGTTCAAAAACTACAGCTAGGCACTTTGCCAAAAAAGGGTCATTTTTCACTGCGAAATTGAGGTGTGACCTCGTTGCGTTTTGCGCCGTTTCCTGTCGCAGGCACTAGGCCGACCCACACAAGTGAGGTACCATTTTTCTCGTAAGACTTTGGGGGACGCGGGGTGGGTGGAAATTTGTGGATCCACGCAGATTCCAGAACTTTCCACCACAGAAATGTGGGGAAAATGTGGTTTTTTTGACAATTTGTTATGTTTGCAAGGGATTCTGGGTAACAGAACTTGGTGGGAGGCAGTCAAGTCACCCCATCCTGGTTTCCCCTGGTTGTCTAGTTTTCAAAAATGTATAGGTTTGCTAGGTTTCCCTAGGTGCCGGCAGAGGTAGGGTTCAAAAACTACAGCTAGGCACTTTGCCCAAAAAGGGTCATTTTTCACTGCGAAATTGAGGTGTGACCATGTTGCGTTTTGCGCCGTTTCCTGTCGCAGGCACTAGGCCGACCCACACAAGTGAGGTACCATTTTTCTCGTAAGACTTTGGGGGACGCGGGTGGGTGGAAATTTGTGGATCCACGCAGATTCCAGAACTTTCCACCACAGAAATGTGGGGAAAATGTGTTTTTTTTGACACTTTTTTATGTTTGCAAGGGATTCTGGGTAACAGAACCTGGAGGGAGGCAGTCAAGTCACCCCATCCTGGATTCCCCTGGGTGTCTAGTTTTCAAAAATGTAAAGGTTTGCTAGGTTTCCCTAGGTGCCGGCAGAGCTAGGGTTCAAAAACTACAGCTAGGCACTTTGCCAAAAAGGGTCATTTTTCACTGCGAAATTGAGGTGTGACCATGTTGCGTTTGCGCCGTTTCCTGTCGCAGGCACTAGGCCGACCCACACAAGTGAGGTACCATTTTTCTCGTAAGACTTTGGGGGACGCGGGTGGGTGGAAATTTGTGGATCCACGCAGATTCCAGAACTTTCCACCACAGAAATGTGGGGAAAATGTGGTTTTTTTGACAATTTTTTATGTTTGCAAGGGATTCTGGGTAACAGAACCTGGAGGGAGGCAGTCAAGTCACCCCATCCTGGATTCCCCTGGGTGTCTAGTTTTCAAAAATGTAGAGGTTTGCTAGGTTTCCCTAGGTGCCGGCAGAGGTAGGGTTAAAAACTACAGCTAGGCACTTTGCCAAAAAAGGGTCATTTTTCACTGCGAAATTGAGGTGTGACCACGTTGCGTTTTGCGCCGTTTCCTGTCGCAGGCACTAGGCCGACCCACACAAGTGAGGTACCATTTTTCTCGTAAGACTTTGGGGGACGCGGGGTGGGTGGAAATTTGTGGATCCACGCAGATTCCAGAACTTTCCACCACAGAAATGTGGGGAAAATGTGTTTTTTTTGACAATTTTTTATGTTTGCAAGGGATTCTGGGTAACAGAACCTGGTGGGAGGCAGTCAAGTCACCCCATCCTGGATTCCCCTGGGTGTCTAGTTTTCAAAAATGTATAGGTTTGCTAGGTTTCCCTAGGTGCCGGCAGAGGTAGGGTTCAAAAACTACAGCTAGGCACTTTGCAAAAAAAGGTCATTTTTCACTGCGAAATTGAGGTGTGACCACGTTGCGTTTTGCGCCGTTTCCTGTCGCAGGCACTAGGCCGACCCACACAAGTGAGGTACCATTTTTCTCGTAAGACTTTGGGGAACGTGGGGTGGGTGGACATTTGTGGATCCACGCAGATTCCAGAACTTTCCACCACAGAAATGTGGGGAAAATGTGTTTTTTTGGACAATGTTTTATGTTTGCAAGGGATTCTGGGTAACAGAACCTGGTGGGAGGAAGTCAAGTCACCCCATCCTGGATTCCCCTGGGTGTCTAGTTTTCAAAAATGTATAGGTTTGCTAGGTTTCCCTAGGTGCCGGCAGAGGTAGGGTTCAAAAACTACAGCTAGGCACTTTGCCAAAAAAGGGTCATTTTTCACTGCGAAATTGAGGTGTGACCACGTTGCGTTTTGCACCGTTTCCTGTCGCAGGCACTAGGCCGACCCACACAAGTGAGGTACCATTTTTCTCGTAAGACTTTGGGGAACGCGGGGTGGGTGGAAATGTGTGGATCCACGCAGATTCCAGAACTTTCCACCACAGAAATGTGGGGAAAATGTGTTTTTTTTGACAATTGTTTATGTTTGCAAGGGATTCTGGGTAACAGAACCTGGTGGGAGGCAGTCAAGTCACCCCATCCTGGATTCCCCTGGGTGTCTAGTTTTCAAAAATGTACAGGTTTGCTAGGTTTCCCTAGGTGCTGGCAGAGGTAGGGTTCAAAAACTACAGCTAGGCACTTTGCAAAAAAAAGGTCATTTTTCACTGCGAAATTGAGGTGTGACCACGTTGCGTTTTGCGCCGTTTCCTGTCGCAGGCACTAGGCCGACCCACACAAGTGAGGTACCATTTTTCTCGTAAGACTTTGGGGAACGCGGGGTGGGTGGAAATTTGTGGATCCACGCAGATTCCAGAACTTTCCACCACAGAAATGTGGGGAAAATGTGGTTTTTTTGACAATTTTTTATGTTTGCAAGGGATTCTGGGTAACAGAACCTGGTGGGAGGCAGTCAAGTCACCCCATCCTGGATTCCCCTGGGTGTCTAGTTTTCAAAAATGTATAGGTTTGCTAGGTTTCCCTAGGTGCCGGCAGAGCTAGGGTTCAAAAACTACAGCTAGGCACTTTGCCAAAAAAGGGTCATTTTTCACTGCGAAATTGAGGTGTGACCACGTTGCGTTTTGCGCCGTTTCCTGTCACAGGCACTAGGCCGACCCACACAAGTGAGGTACCATTTTTCTCGTTAGACTTTGGGGAACGCGGGGTGGGTGGAAATTTGTGGATCCACGCAGATTCCAGAACTTTCCACCACAGAAATGTGGGGAAAATGTGGTTTTTTTGACAATTTTTTATGTTTGCAAGGGATTCTGGGTAACAGAACCTGGTGGGAGGCAGTCAAGTCACCCCATCCTGGATTCCCCTGGGTGTCTAGTTTTAAAAAATGTAGAGGTTTGCTACTTTTCCCTAGGTGCCGGCAGAGGTAGGGTTCAAAAACTACAGCTAGGCACTTTGCCAAAAAAGGGTCATTTTTCACTGCGAAATTGAGGTGTGACCACGTTGCGTTTTGCGCCGTTTCCTGTCGCAGGCACTAGGCCGACCCACACAAGTGAGGTACCATTTTTCTCATAAGACTTTGGGGGACGCGGGGTGGGTGGAAATTTGTGGATCCACGCAGATTCCAGAACTTTCCACCACAGAAATGTGGGGAAAATGTGTTTTTTTTGACAATTTTTTATGTTTGCAAGGGATTCTGGGTAACAGAACCTGGTGGGAGGCAGTCAAGTCACCCCATCCTGGATTCCCCTGGGTGTCTAGTTTTCAAAAATGTATAGGTTTGCTAGGTTTCCCTAGGTGCCGGCAGAGGTAGGGTTCAAAAACTACAGCTAGGCACTTTGCAAAAAAAGGTCATTTTTCACTGCGAAATTGAGGTGTGACCACGTTGCGTTTTGCGCTCGTTTCCTGTCGCAGGCACTAGGCCGACCCACACAAGTGAGGTACTATTTTTCTCGTAAGACTTTGGGGAACGCGGGGTGGGTGGAAATTTGTGGATCCACGCAGATTCCAGAACTTTCCACCACAGAAATGTGGGGAAAATGTGTTTTTTGGACAATTTTTTATGTTTGCAAGGGATTCTGGGTAACAGAACCTGGTGGGAGGAAGTCAAGTCACCCCATCCTGGATTCCCCTGGGTGTCTAGTTTTCAAAAATGTATAGGTTTGCTAGGTTTCCCTAGGTGCCGGCAGAGGTAGGGTTCAAAAACTACAGCTAGGCACTTTGCAAAAAAAAGGTCATTTTTCACTGCGAAATTGAGGTGTGACCACGTTGCGTTTTGCGCCGTTTCCTGTCGCAGGCACTAGGCCGACCCACACAAGTGAGGTACCATTTTTCTCGTAAGACTTTAGGGAACGCGGGTGGGTGGAAATTTGTGGATCCACGCAGATTCCAGAACTTTCCACCACAGAAATGTGGGGAAAATGTGGTTTATTTTGACAATTTGTTATGTTTGCAAGGGATTCTGGGTAACAGAACCTGGTGGGAGGCAGTCAAGTCACCCCATCCTGGATTCCCCTGGGTGTCTAGTTTTCAAAAATGTATAGGTTTGCTAGGTTTCCCTAGGTGCCGGCAGAGGTAGGGTTCAAAAACTACAGCTAGGCACTTTGCAAAAAAAGGTCATTTTTCACTGCGAAATTGAGGTGTGACCACGTTGCGTTTTGCGCCGTTTCCTGTCGCAGGCACTAGGCCGACCCACACAAGTGAGGTACCATTTTTCTCGTAAGACTTTGGGGAACGCGGGGTGGGTGGAAATTTGTGGATCCACGCAGATTCCAGAACTTTCCACCACAGAAATGTGGGGAAAATGTGGTTTTTTTGACAATTTTTTATGTTTGCAAGGGATTCTGGGTAACAGAACCTGGTGGGAGGCAGTCAAGTCACCCCATCCTGGATTCCCTGGGAGTCTAGTTTTAAAAAATGTATAGGCTTGCTAGGTTTCCCTAGGTGCCGGCAGAGCTAGGGTTCAAAAACTACAGCTAGGCACTTTGCCAAAAAAGGGTCATTTTTCACTGCGAAATTGAGGTGTGACCACGTTGCGTTTTGCGCCATTTCCTGTCACAGGCACTAGGCCGACCCACACAAGTGAGGTACCATTTTTCTCGTTAGACTTTGGGGAACGCGGGGTGGGTGGAAATTTGTGGATCCACGCAGATTCCAGAACTTTCCACCACAGAAATGTGGGGAAAATGTGGTTTTTTTGACAATTGTTTATGTTGGCAAGGGATTCTGGGTAACAGAACCTGGTGGGAGGCAGTCAAGTCACCCCATACTGGATTCCCCTGGGTGTCTAGTTTTCAAAAATGTATAGGTTTGCTAGGTTTCCCTAGGTGCCGGCAGAGCTAGGGTTCAAAAACTACACCTAGGCACTTTGCAAAAAAAGGGTAATTTTTCATTGTGAAAATGTGGTACGTCCACGTTGCATTTTGAGCCATTTCCTGTTGTGGGCACAAGGGCTACCCACACAAGTGAGGTACCATTTTTATCGGGAGACTTAGGGTAACACAGAATTGTAGAGCAACTGTTATTACCTATTGACTTTCGATGCATTTCTGCCTTCCAAATGAAAGACAATGTGTAAAAAATAATTCATTTTGAAAAATGACCTATAATTCTCATGCTAGTATGGGTACTCCCAATTTCGGAAATGTGCAAATATCTACTGTTTCTAAAATCTACATTTTGTTCCCATTTCAGAAATACATAGGTGTCTTTCATAACAATTTTTCCATGTATACATTTTCCCAAAATAATTGCTATATACCCGGTACTTAAAAAAAAATCATTGCAAGATGTTGCTCAATTATTGCCTCTGGGTTCGCTCGGGTTCTTGGTGAACCTACAAGTCCTATATATCCCCACAACCAGAAAGGTCCAGCGGATATAACGGTATATTGCCTTCAAATAGCTGTCATAATTAGAAGAAGTTACAGGTGAAAACGTTTACACAAATGGCTGTTTTTTTCAACTAATTTTCAATTTTTCCTTTATTTAACTGTTAGTTTCTATAAGGAAAACTTTAAGGATCTACACAAATGACCCCTTGCTGAATTCAGAATTTTGTCTACTTTTCATAAATGTATGGCTTTCCAGGATCCATTATTGGTTTCATACCCATTTCTACCATTAACTGGAAGGAGGTTGAAAGCACAAAAAATAGCAAAAATAGGCTATGTCCCAGAAAAATGCCAAAACTGTGTAAAAAAGTTGGTTTTCTGACAAAAGTCTGCTTGTCCCTGAAAGCTGGGAAGATGGTGATTTCATCCCCACAACCCCTTTTTGATGCCATTTGCAGGGAAAAATCAAGACGCTTTCATCTGTAGCCCTTTTTTCGCCTTTTTCCAAAAAAAACAAAATTTAGCTGTATTTTGACTAATTTCTGGGTCCCTCCAGGGGAATCCACAAACCCTGGGTACCTTTACAATCCCCATGATGTTAGAAAAAAAGGACGCAAATTTGGCATGGATACCTTATGTGGTCAAAAAGTTACAGGGGCCTAAGCGCGCACTACCCCAAATAGCCAAAAAAAGGCTTAGCACAGGAGGGGAAAAGGCCTAGCAGCGAAGGGGTTAACAGCTAGCTAGGAGTTCAAAGAAGAGTTGAGAGAAGGAAGCAATGAAGATGTCATTGGCTTGCTGGATCACGCCCAGTTTGAAGAATTAAAGTCCATTTACCTTATGAATTTAGGGTGGATGCTGGAAGTGAGACAGATTGGTTGTTAGAGAGAATGTGATGAGAGTACAATCTGTTTACAAATAACATTATGGTGACGAAAACCCGGTGAGAAGGAAATAAACCTGTGTGAAGGAGAGTGGGTGCATATGAAAGAAACAATAAAGTTCAGAAAGTAAATAGGTTGTTCTCTTGGTAGTTGAAGCCGATGACGTTTTGAATGATTTATCCAAACTAAGTGATGGAAGAGTATGGCACATGAGCTGGTTAGTCTGATGTAATAGGTTGGAGTTGATGCGAATGGAGAACGTGTGGGATCAAAAGATTGGGGGTGGATAGACGGAGATGGACAGAACAAATAGGAAGTCAAATGTATGGCACAGATAAAATTACATTGATATTGTGCCAGATGGTATAACCTCACAGGGAGTGGTGGCAGCCAATCTAGACTCAATTGGGGTGAAACTTTGAGTAAAAGTGTAAAAGTTGGAATACACGGTCTAAACAAAGACAACAGACAACATATACTTTATGCGAAACAAGTGAACCATCTTTGTCTGGGAGTCAGAATTGAATTACGGAACATGAGAAGATGGATGTCGCCAGAGGAAGCCTGGGAGGTACCATCATTTTCCAGGTGAAATACAAAGACTTCATATTAAAGTAATACCGTGATTCGTACATTTAGAGTTGTTTGTTATACTCTGTTTTTTTTGTTTCCTATCTTATACATAGGGGCATATTAGCAAGGGCCTTATCGCCGCTTTAGCAGCACTTTTTGCCGCTAAAGCGGCGATATTTCTATCGCCCTATTAGCAAGCTATCGCTAACAGCTGTTAGCGACAGCTTTATGGCGAAAGCGACCGTTTTGGTGCCGCTTTGCATGTCAGCGATATATATCGCTAATGACATGCAAAGTAGGCGTTCCCAACTAAAAGCGACTGAAAACAGTCGCAAACACAACTTCCCCCTATTAGCAATGCCCGCGAAGCGATAAAAAAACTCGCGCTAACCGCGCATATCGCTAGAATCTAACACCTGCTATAAACCTGACTTAACCATTCTAGTCAATGGGAGGTGGATTGTAAGGTTAAGTCCTCACCTGCCTATTAGCAAGCTTTTCATTAGCGCGTTGAATTTATCGCTCGATTTCTCGCGCTATTGCTGGGTTTCGCCGCTATCGCTGGATCTTTATCGCCTTGGAGATAAGCGTTGATAATAACACGTTATCTCCACGATGAAATCCAGCGATAGCCGGCGATAAACAAAACAGCGCTAAGCGCGCTTTGCGATAATTATCGCAATTCCTTGGTAATATCCCTCATAGTCTGTTAGTTTTGCAAACGGGAGGCGGGTGCAGTGTTTTGTAAGATATAAAATGGTACCTCCTGTGCCGCACCGAGAGGAGGAGGCTGTTGCCGAAGCTCTAATAAACTTATTTTCTTGACTTAAATGCATATTTGCATACATTACAGTCACTGGAAAAACGTGATTGTTTAACTTTCGCTGTTTTCATGTAAGTATGAATTCACCACACTGATAACATAATTTACCATCTGCTGCTACATGTTGCATCTCTTACGATGTCTTTAATTCTAAAGAGTCTCCACGTGAGCCATGTGTATATTATGTACAGCGCCACTGGAATTATGTGGCAGGAGAGGGCTAAATTATGCGGCAGGGTTGCGTAAATTATGCGGCAAGAAATGGAAAATTATGCGGCATATTGCTACACATTTTATAATCATACTTCATTATTTCGTCATTATTAAACTTGGTAACATTGTATGAGCATTGGTTGCACCTCATTAGTACCAGTGTAACATCCATTTATACCTTTAAGCAACAGGAAGGTGATCAGTCCAGCTTATCAAAGGACCTTCCACTGGACGGCAACATGCCGCTACATTTTTACTAACTGTTGAACCGTTTGAGCTAGAAACATATGTCTTTTTTGTTAAAATCTTCAGAACATGCAGCAGATGACTGATTATGTGGCAAATGCAGAAAATCTATAATAATGTGAATATTGCTGTAGCTGCACAATTGCATAATTCCAGTGGCCCTTATTATATACTATACTGATGTGTGGGGCTGTTTCCAAATAAAATGGCGTTCCTGTGCTTCCATGTAAGAAAATAATGAATCATGCCTCACTGTGAATAACATTTTAGATAATATTTTCTGAATGCATATCGTTTTTTTTTCTTATTGAACCTATGTATTCTTAGAGCCATATGTACTCCTTTCATTTACTTCAAGTTTGTTAAAATGAGGCAATAGCTACACTTTAATGCCACAGAACGTGTTATCTTCCATTGGATACCATGCCACATAACTTGCCTCTTCTAGCCACATAGTTTACCTTTCCTTGCCACATGATTTATTCTTCCACACAGTATAAATTGGTGCTCTACTGCCGCATAATTCCACCGACTCGTTCATAATCCACGGATAACCATTATTTGCCCTTGGCATGAAAACAAGGCTGGGCAAATACCTTGACAGCATTTGAGATGCAGCAAAATATTATTTTTCCTCCTTTCTTGCATTCTCAACTGGGCCTTAAATCGGCGCCAAGCCTCTGCGGCAGCATTCACTTGTCTGTGTGTATTTAGACCCTGGAGCAGATCTCTTGCCGTCTAATACCCGCACTGTTATTGTTCCATCACAGCTTTGTACTTCAGCTCTCCGAGCACATTATACTGCCATGTTGCACCATCACGCCCATTTCAAAGGTACACAGATATCAAATCACACTCGTATGTGAAAGGGAGTACACGTTCCTACAGGAACAAGGTGCGTGGGCATGCGAGTGTTTGAAAACATCTATACGTCTGCATTTTTTCCCCAGGAAAAGTATTAGCAGCGCCAACAAATGCAGATTTTTAAAGGGGATTCCACCCCCTGTGGAGACTCCAAATGTTTTACTACAGTTTTGGCATTTTTCAGAGAGAGTCCATTTTTCCTAGTTTTTGTTCTTTCAACCTACTTCCAGTTTGTGGTGGAAACCAGTGTGAAACCCACAGGTGACTCAGGAAAACTTTAGATTTCTGAAATGTAGACAACATTATAAATTCAGCAATTATATATGTGTAGATCTCTCAAGGTTTTCCTAAAGAAACGAACTGTTGAAATAAAGAAATCATGAACATGAGTGGAATAAACTGCCATTTGTGACAACAATTTCATCTGTAACATTTTGTCACAATGGCCAATTTGCAATAGCAATGTACCAATACGTCCACTTGACCCTTTGAGTCGTGGGGTTTTATAGGGTTTGTAGGTTGTCCAGGAACTCGAGGTACTAAGAACCAACAGCTGAACTGCACCTTACAATGATTTTTCATTGTGTTCCAAATATAGACCAATTTATATGGTAAAATTTGTAGAGTACAAAATGGGTATCAAGGAAACCTATGCATTTCTGAAATGGGCATCAGATATGGAGTTCAGGAGCAGTGGCTGTTTAGACATCTCTGAATTTGTGGGTACCCATACAAGCGTGTGATTCAGATGGCATTTTTCAGAATGACTTCTTTCTTACAGAGTGGCTTACTTTTGGAAGGCACAAATGCAGTGAAATCCAATGGGTAATTGCAAATGTTCTACTGTTCTATGTTTCCACATGTCTTCCGATTAAAATGGCACCTCACTTGTGTGGGTAGGCCTAGTGCCCATGACAGTAAACAGCCCAAAACACAATATGGACAAATCAAATTTTTCCATTGAGAACTGAGCGTTTTTTGCAATGTCGGTAGCTGTGGATTTCGGGCCCTGGATCAGCCAGCACCTATTGAAACCTACCAAACCTGTATATTTTTTAAAACTAGACACCTAGGGGAATTCAGGGTGGGGTGACCTGCATGGCTGATTAGGTTTCATTACCCATAAGCCTTTGCAAACCTCAAACTTTGGCTAAAACACATTTTCCTCACATTTCTGTGAGAAAAACTTCTGGAATCTGTGATGAGCCACTAATTTTGTACCACCCAGCATTCCCCCACATCCCCAGATACAAATGGTACCTCACTTGTGTGGGTAGGCCTAGTGCCCGCGACAGGAAATGGCCCAAAATGCAACATGGACACATCACATTTTTTACACTGAAAAGTGACCTTTTTTTGGTTATTCGGTAGCTGTGGATTTTGGGCCTTTGATCAGCCGGCACCTAAAGAAACCTAGCAAACCTGTACATTTAACTAAAAATTAGACACCTAGGGGAATCTAGGGTGGGGTGACTCGTGTGGGCTCTCTTCAGCTTTTCTTACCCAGAAGCCCTTGCAAACCTCAACTTTTGGCAACAAGCACATTTTCCTCACATTTCTGTGACAGAAAGTTCTGGAACTGTAGGGAGTCACAAACTTCCTGCAAGCCTGAGATCCCACACATCCCCTGATAAGAACAGTACCCCACTTGTGTGGGATTTTCAAGAGACTCCCCCCCCCAAACACACATGTCCCTGGTGGCTAGTGGGTTTTCTGGTTGTGGATTGTGGCGCAAACGTGATCCACAACCAGGAATGTGTTTCAGAAATGCATCATTGGAAAGGGGAGACTCTCCCCTTTCCAACGATGCCTCTCTAAATTTAGGGGGCCCAAAACACCCCACCAGAGAGGGAGAGAACACTGGCCTCTTGACTCCTCCGTATTGAGTGGGATAACTATGATGTCAGCACACCTGGCTGATGTCACAGATGGCTGGGAGTAGGTGCAGGAGCTGAAGCAGAAGCAATTCCGGTTTGCCCCCCACCGTTTAAAAAAAAAAGGAATCCCCAGTGCAAGCACCGAAGAATCCTTTTAATGCCTCCCAAGTGTTGGCCAATGGCCGAGGGATACACTGGGGAGATAGTTTAGGTGTACTCCACTGTACGCCACTGCACACCACTCTATGCCACTGCACTGTACACCACTGCACTGTATGCCACTCTACTCTAGTCTGCACTGCTGTACTCTACGCTCCTGCACTGTACAGTATTGCACTCTGCAGCACCCAATTTTACACCACTCTATGCCACTGCACTATACACCACTTCACTGTATGCCACTGTACTCAACGCTACTGCGCAGTACACCGCTGTACTCGATGCCACTGCACTCTATGGCACTCTACTCTACTCTGCACCACACTATGCTTCTGCACTCTATGCCACTGTACTCTATTCTGCACCACAAAACTCTACACCACTGTGCTCTACCCCACTCTACTCTACGTCACTGTACTCTACACCACTCCAAGCCACTCTACTTGACTCCACTCTACGCCACTCTACTCCACTCTATGCCACTGCACACCACTGTATGCCTCTGCACTGTATGCCACTGCACTGCATGCCACTTTACTATAGTCTGCACCACTGTACTCTATGTTAGTGCACTGTATGCAACTCTACTATACTCTCGACCACCCTACTGTACGCCACTGCACTCCATGCTACTGCAGTCTGCACCACTCTATTCAGCACCACTCTACTCTACCTCACTGCACTATACACCACTGCACTCTATGCCACTGCACTCTATTCTTCACCACTGCACTCTACGCCACTCTACTGTTCTTTGCGCCACTCTACTCTAGGCACTGCACTCTATGCGAATGTACTATATGCCGCTGCGCTGTACTCCATTGTACTATTTGCCACTGCACTCTATGGCAATCTACTCTGCACCACACTATGCTTCTGCACTCTATGCCACTGTACTCTATTCTGCACCACAAAACTCTACACCACTGTGCTCTACGCCACTCTACTCTACGTCACTGTACTCTACACCACTCAAAGCCACTCTACTCGACTCCACTCTATGCCACTGCACACCACTGTATGCCACTGCACACCACTGTATGCCACTGCACTGTATGCCACTGCACTGCATGCCACTTTACTCTAGTCTGCACCACTGTACTCTATGTTAGTGCACTGTATGCAACTCTACTATACTCTGGACCACTCCACTGTACGCCACTGCACTCCATGCTACTGCAGTCTGCACCACTCTATTCAGCACCACTCTACTCTACTCCACTGCACTATACATCACTGCACTCTATGCCACTGCACTCTATTCTTCACCACTGCACTCTACACCACTCTACTGTACTCTGCGCCACTCTACTCTAGGCACTGCACTCTATGCAAATGTACTATATGCCGCTGCGCTGTACTCCATTGTACTATTTGCCACTGCACTCTATGGCACTCTACTTTAGTCTGCACCACTCTACTCCACTGTACTCTACCCCAGTGCACTATATGCCGCTCCACTCTACTCTGCACCACTCTACTGTACGCTACTGCACTCTACGCCACTGTATTCCACTGTATACCACTCTACTATATGGCTCTTCACTCTGCCATTCTACTGTATGCCACTCCAAGCCACTCAACTCTACCCCACTGTACTCCCCTCTATGCCACTCCACACTACTCTAAGTCAAGCAATCAAGCAGTCAATCAAAGCATCTTTATTCGGCAGGAAGATCCACCATAAAAGCAGTTTAAAATACATACAGAGAAGATACAAAATGAATATCCACGGCGATCAGCATGTATCGTATAGAACATGAGTGAAAGCATGGCATACATAATAAAAAGTCTATAAAAGTGCATGAAGTTAGTGCATAGTGCTTGTTGAGCGTAAGGCTGCCTTGAGAAACCAGCTTACACAGGTTTCCTTGTCAGTTAATTCTTGCAAACACCTAAAATCTTGTTGGCATTTATGATCATTTCTGAGCCTTTAAAAAGTTGCTAAATACATTGTCCTAAATAATTGGTAATGCCCACAGAAGAAAGTAAAGTGAATCACAGTTTGTTCAGATACATTGTTGCACGGGTAAACTTGTGAGCTCAAGTTGTGCTGGAAACCTTGCGGGAAGCAAAGGGAGTGTTTCAAGGTCCCTGCTCTACATCGAAATAGAAGCACGTGCACCCAACTCCTGTTAGTATTCATCAGGTAATCAGTTGGCACAGCACCAAGATTAGCAAGTATATAATCCCCAATACTGGGTTTCTGTGATTCCTCCTGCAACCTGATACCTTGCACTTTTTCTAACAACAGGGCCTGTGCTTGCTTTCTGCTGGTTAGCGCACGTATAGCTGACTCAGAAACAGCAAACATTACACCAATCCCTTCCAGTGACCTTTTTACTTAGGACAGCCAGGCAATAAAAAACCCTTTGTCACAAGCCCAGCATTAAAAAAGTATCTTTCTAGTGAGTGCGACTTCCACATTGCTCATAACAGAGAGCCACAGCAGCGAGGGATGAATACGTATTTGGTCACATAAATAATTTAATGCTAACTACATATGGCAGATAAAATATGAGGTCGATGCAGGAACCATTAATAAACGCCTGCAGAAACTATTTTCTTCCATTTGCAGTGGCTGCGGGTCACTAATGCCCCATATTCCTGCCCCATATGTAGCAACAGGTGCACACTGAGATGAATACATTTGTATCAGTGGGACAAAGGCCCTCCCACCTGGTGGTGATGGTAAGCTAAGGAGGGAGCCTACTGCCTTTGACAGTTTCATTCTATTGTGTGCTATTTGTGGCGCCCATGAACTAGAGACACTAAATAAAATCTCTAGATATGGATGAGTGCTGGTGTGCAGTAATGTATTTGGCCCTACCATAATGGGTGAAGAACGTAAACACTTTGGGCAGCATGAGATATTTAACGATTTTGAAAAGTTAGTCCAATTAGATCCAATTTCTCCAAAAAATCCATAAAATAATTGATTAAAATACGTAAGGCTTTAGGGGTGCGGGCCATTAGTACAGCGTCATCCGCTTATAAAAGTACAGGAGTGGGTGCTCCGTTCACTATGGGAACATCGGTGGTGCTATTTATAAGCTCCAAACTGAGGTTATTTATGTATAAAATGAATAACAAAGGGGCACACACCCTTGACACGCACACACCCTTGACGCTCACCCCATTCAATATTAAAAACATCAGATACTTCCCCATCAGTACCCAACCTGACACATGCTTTTGTCTCATGGTGCATGGATATTAAAGTGCGTACCAGTAATGGATCCATCTCCATTTTGATGAAAATTTGCCATAGCTTAGTCCTGTTTACACAGTCGAAGGCTGTCAACAAGTCCATAAAATCAAGATACAGATTAGATCACTTTGCCATGGTGTATTTGCCTACAATCAATCAATCAATCATGGGTTTGTTGAGTGCGACTACGGGTCTCAAGGCGCTGGGGTGGGGGGGGGGCCGCAGGGTCCTGTCCATCAAGGAGGAGGTCTATTGAAGAGCCATGTCTTGAGGTCCCTCGTGAAGTTGGGGAGTGATGTCGTCTGTCTGAGGTGGAGCGGGAGGGCGTTCCAGGCTCTGGCCGCGAGGAGGGAGAAGGAGCGGCCTCCCGATCTGGACTTCCTGGTGCGAGGGACCCCAGCGTGGGAGAGCTGGGCTGATCAATGGGATTGTAAATTCAGGCATTGTTCCACCATACCTATTCCATTCTGAAAACCTAGCTGACACTCATTCAATACATTATTTTCATTGACCCATGTTAGTATCCTATTGTATAGGACTCTTCCAAAGATCTTAGCACGGATATCTATCAGAGAGATAGGGCTATAATATTCAGGGTCAGTGCGACTCCCATTTTAAAAAATGGGCACTATAATTGAAAGGGCCCAGGATTTTGGAATTGTGGGATGGCTCCGAGAATTAAAGACGTTTGTAAATAAAGGTGACCATTAAATCGAATCACACTTAATCAAATCAATGGGAACACCATCAGAGCCTGGGGCCTTGCCGCCCTTACTCTACTGAATGGCAGCTGTGACTTCCAACAAAGATAGAAATAGGAAAGTGGACGTATCAATTTTAACTTCAGTGTTGGTTTGGTTACTGGCAGCATAGATGGCTTTAAAATGTGCCACCCAAACCTCAACCCTTATATAGCAGCTAATAGTGGTGCCAGCTTGATCTATTGCCCTCTGATGTGATACTGATCTCCAAAAACCCTTACTATCCTAAGTCTTAGCGGTATCGGTGAGGATAGGTCAGTTATAATTTCCTTTCTGCACTTTCTGGTCACAGACTTATACTCCCTATGCAGAGAGACCACAAGAGCTTTATCTCCAGGGCGAGTATCGAGTGCCTTGCACAGTAGGCGATTAGCCAATAAGCAAGCGTGATCAAACCACGAGGGGCCTGCAACATTGGTTTGGCTAGCTTCAATAAGGACAGCCTGATTTCATCACAAAGGGTTGCGAAACTGTCCACAACCCCCACCCTACCTATTATCTCCATTAAGCACTCCATCACAAGAGACATATTTTCACCTACTATTTCCCCCAAAGATGTTATCAGTTCCAAGACAATCTAAGGTTGTCTGTACACTACTCAGACTGGGTATAGTTCGGGCAGGATCCCTGGCAGGTGTTGCTAGGGCCATCACAATTGGATTACGGTCACCGAAACTGGTGCAGATTACGGCACCGTATAATAGGCGACTTACCAAATTTTGGGAACTAAAGACATAGTCTATTATAGAGGAGCTATTCCTCCTCCCATGCCTAACCCTGCCCCTCTATTTTATCATACTGGTCTGCTGCAGTGACCAGGCCCTCCAGTTCATTCGCTCTTATATCTGATCTTGTATTTGCAGCTAAATCTATTGCTCTGTAACTGGATAAGCTAGCATTAAAATCACTAGGCAAACGTGCATTTGTTGGCCCTTCTGAGACTTGATCTCTACAATGGAAGATCTGAAATTAAATAAACCTGGAACCTACTGCACTCTACACCACTGTATTCTACTTTATAGCACTATACTCTACGTTGCTGCACTCTGCCACTCCACTATATGCCACTCCAAGCCACTCTACTCTACCCCACTGTACATCACTCTACTCTACTCCCCTCTATGCCACTCCACACTGCTCTAAGTCATACCGCCCATACTACGCCACTCCTCGAGACGTTATTGAGAAATTACACAAGAAATATTCAAATGTAAAAAAAAGATTCCATATGAAAGAATTAATACCTAAAGCACAACATTATACTATTAGAAACGAAATTTCCAAACCAAAGAAAAGCATCAAAATTTAATGGGAAAAACAAAGCTGGAAGATAAGTTATAGATAGGAAATCTTAATTTATTATTTCTAACCAACTCAAACCACACAGACCTTAGGAAAAAAAAATTATAGTTTTAACTTAAATTTATAATTTCTACCTGACCAAGACTACCTATAACTTATGCACCTCCATTCAGAGTGTTGTAAACTGGCTAGGCAGACTAAATCAATATTTATAATATACCTTGGTGCCAGGGGCATTGTAGTTTTGGCTGTCACATATTATCCATGTAGGGGCATTCCAATTTAAAGAAAGCATTTTTACATTACTGCTGGCAACGCTGCTAGATGCACTGAGGTGACTTCTGGTAATCTTGCATCGGCTGACCACTAATGTAATCTTGTCTGACTTGGTCACTAATAAAACACTAATAATATTAGTAGCTTGGGATGATGTTCATTAAACATGAGTAGCTCTTATTACAAAAAAGGTTGTAGACCCCTGACGTTATGTTGTTACTGAACATTTCACCTAACTATAATGTTACTTTACTCTTTTTTTCCAGTGAATATATATATATGATAATATTACTGCAACATTTGTAATGAAATTATTGATGAGAAAACTGTGCATGGCGGGGGCACCAGTTATAGTTACCTTAGCGCACAAGAAATAGTTACTTGAGATAACTATAACTATAACTGGTGAATTTCTGTGGTTTTTAGAGTTAAAAATTTAAATTTTTATGGAACATTTTTCACCTAACTATACTGTTACTTTAACCTTTGTGTTTTTACAGTAATTATATATATATACATGTATATATGTGTGTATATATATATATATATATATATATATATATATACTCACTGAAAAAAACAAAGGTTACAGGGACGCAATAATTAGGCTGACATTTCACTCGTACAAAACGAGAGAAATTCAGCCTTTATAGTTAGTGAGCTAACTACAACTCTCGCCCCCTCAATGCACTGCTTATGACTTCACATATTACATCCCCCAACTAGTAGTGCACCAGGAGGCGCATTTGCAGAGTGGTGGAGTAAGGGGGCTTGGCCATCAAAAACCTCTTCGCAAACCTGCTGTCTGGGACTTACTGGAAGTAACAGAAGGGGTTCCTGGAACTCAAGGACCCTCAGCATTCTAGGGGACTTAATCCCCTAACCACCACTGCACCAGGAGGCGCATTTGCAGAGTGGTGGAGAAAGGGGGCGTGGCCACCAAGTCCTCTCAACAATCCTGCTGTCTGGGACTTAGTGGAGGTAACAGAAGGGGTTCCTGGATCTCAAGGACCCTCAGCATCCAAGGGGACTTCATCCCCCAACCACCACTGCACCATGAGGTACATTAGCAGAGTGAAAGGGGCGTGGCCTACGGCGACTTGCCAGAGGTTTTTTTTTTTAAACAAATTTTTAAGGGGGGGGGGGGTGCGTGTCCCCCCTTCCCTGGGTCATTTTCCACCCGAGACCCCATCTCTTGGGGCCAGGCCTTTTCTCAATGGGTGAATGGGTGAGAGGGACCATATATATGGCAGGATACCACGTGGCTTGAGGATCCTTATAGCGCCAAGCTACGAGAACCCAAACCCACAGATGATGAGAGAGTGGGCTGAGTGTAATCTTGATTCTTCCAAACGTCTTGTATCAATACTAATCAAATATGCCGATATTGACAGAGCAACCCTCCTTGAGGAAATTGACAAAATCAACGATGAACTGCAGTCTATGGGGGAGGCAGATGTGAAAACTAAGTTACGCAATGAAATGCTAGTGCGACTCAAAAGAGAAGAAGATAAAATAAAGGAGAGAAAAGCCTTCAAGTTTCAAAGAGATAAAACGGATTACGATTTGGGCCAAATTTTACTTTCGCCAAAAAATATGAGGCATTAAGAATAACCAAGTACCGCAATGATGAAATATCCAAATCAGGCATCCAAAGAGGCGGGGACGGACCTTCTGGCTCTTCGCAATCAGAAGTAAGTTCAGCCATTGATAGTGAATCAGACAGGGAATCAAGTAATCAAGAGAAAAACCAAACCATACGAAAACGAACATTGGAGGAAGAATTGGGTTTTTTATGTATCGACAGGAGACAAACTCTCCGGCCAAGGTTACCAAGAACAAATGCTCAATCAGGAATTTCAGGAGAGGGCAAAGGAGGAAAGCTTGCAGGAAACGTACCCAATCAAAAAAGAAATACTGGTTGGAGGAAAGGAAAGTAATTAACAATATATCTAGTACATCCAATAATCAGACCATCATAAATCTTGCAAATATTGTCTTAACAGAACGAGATCACGAGATTTTAAGTCTTGGTTTGTCCTATTGTCCAGCAAAGAATTTCAACTACTCAAAAACCAGACTTGATATCTATAAGAGCGTGAGAAAATTGAAACTGCAAAAATACCATATTCTATCCAAAAAAGATGAGTTGCCTTGTAGTCAATCAACAAGTACATTAAAACCAGACGAAATACCTGCTAATCTAACTCAATCTGATACGGCATTGATCAATGAAATTCAAGAATTATGGGAGGACAATGAAATTAATCAAAATACTGACAATGGGTCAATAAACCAAAATGGGAGTGCATCAAACATTGTTATAATGAATAGCAGTGGAAATTGTGACAAACTTACACCAACACCATTTAAACCTAAATCCACTTTCAATCCTATTCTGCTCCGAGACTCTATTGACATTTTTCATGAGTTAGTAACAGACCAAATTAAACAACTAAATCACAAGATTCAAAATTTTAAACCTAAATACAATTTACAAAACCACAGGTACAATGAACTCATGAAAAAATTAAAAACCAATAACAATATTGTGATTCGAAATTCGGATAAAGGAGGCAACATTGTCATCATTGCTAAAGAAGATTACATGAAAGAGGCTTACTCTCAACTTAATGACAGATCCTGCTATGTGAGATGCAGCGTTACTAATTTAAGAACAATTCACACAACCTTCCATAAAAAGCTGTCGATATGGAAGACTAAGGGACTTATAACTCAATCAGAATACAGTTTTTTTAAAATGATCACCCTGTGACACCGACTATATATTTTATCCCCAAGGTTCATAAAGACCCAAAGAAACCTCCAGGCAGACCAATAATTTCTGCCAGAAATAGTCTATTAGAACACACCTCTCAATATGTGGATTTTTTTCTACAGGAACACGTCAAAATGTTACCGTCATATATACGTGACACAAGTGACTTTTTAAGGAAATTAAAGAATTTCACATGGGACAAAGAATATCTCTTGATTGCACTTGATGTTAGCTCATTATATACCAGTATAAGACACTGTGATGGTTTACGTGCTTTAAGGTATTATTTGAACAAAAGAATAGGAAACATGATGGAACACAATGAAATGTTAATTCAAATGGTAGATTTCTGCCTAACCAATAATGTGTTTATGTTCAATAATATCCTGTATCAACAGACTAGAGGGGTGGCAATGGGGGCCAGCTTCTCCCCAGTTACGCATGTCTTCACATGGGCTGGTGGGAGGAGTTGGTCCTCAAAACTGAACACGGGCAATTTTCTGGCAATATCAAATTATGGTTGCATTTTATCGATGATCTGTTTGTAGTGTGGAAAGGAACAGTAGATGAGGCCAATGAATTTGTAAATAGTATCAATGCTAATGAGTTAAACCTGCACTTCACGACCACAATCAGTAATACGCAAGTTAGCTTTTTGGACACTCAGGTATATATAAGAGACAACAAAATTGAGACCAGGTTATTTAGGAAAGAAACTGTGGGAAATGCTACCTTACATGCAAGCAGTTCCCACCCTAAACATTTAGGGGCCGATTCCGATCTCGGTCGGAGGCGCACCCAATACCATTCGGTCGGGAAAAAAGCCATGCGAAAGCCAGTTTCCCGACCGATCCGTACAGCACACCGAACGAGCAAGTACGATGCGCACAACAGCAAAAATTCCGGCCGAGCCGTACTCACCCAAACCAGGTCCTGTTCTCCGACCGAGGCGAATCCGGAAACGCCGAATCGAGTCGCACGGAAGGGAAAATGCAGCCCCGTCCGGCCGGACAAGTACGATGCGCTTTCCGTACGCGCCGAACCCGTCGCTACGCACGGCACGTCAAAGCATCCGGGAGAGGCGCACATAAGCTCCGAATCGCGCCACAACACGATCCACGGCTACGAGACGAACACAGCACAGACGGGGACGACGCGAAGCGACGAGGGACGAAGCGAAGCGACGAGGACGAAGCCAAGCGACGAGGACGACGCGAAGCAACGAGAAGGACGAACGACACGAACCAACCATGAATCCCTTCGTCCCGATCATACCAATATTCTACATCTACTACCGGAACAGGCACGGACGCGTACGGCGCAGAAGGTAAGTCAGACACCAACCACAAAACACATACAACACGTACACGACACATCACACACATACACTGGGAATCTGAATATACTTGCAACAGCAGCACCATAGGGGCGGGATGCCCATCACCAATGCCACATATGCACACAGGGGCCTGAATGCGCGCCACCACCCCAACCCAGGGGGCTGGATGCCAACCACCCTCAACCAGGGGGGCAGGATGCCTACCACTACTACCACCCTCACCCAGGGGGGCAGGATGCCTACCACTACTACCACCCTTAGCCAGGGTGGCAGGATGCCTACCACTACTACCACCCTTAGCCAGGGGGCAGGATGCCTACCACTACTACCACCCTTAGCCAGGGGGCAGGATGCCCACCACTACTACCACCCTTAGCCAGGGGGGCTGGATGCCTACCACTACTACCACCCTTAGCCAGGGGGGCAGGATGCCCACCACTACTACCACCCTCACCCAGGGGGGCTGGATGCCTACCACTACTACCACCCTCACCCAGGGGTGGCAGGATGCCTACCACTACTACCACCCTTAGCCAGGGTGGCAGGATGCCTACCACTACTACCACCCTTAGCCAGGGGGCAGGATGCCTACCACTACTACCACCCTTAGCCAGGGGGCAGGATGCCCACCACTACTACCACCCTTAGCCAGGGGGGCTGGATGCCTACCACTACTACCACCCTTAGCCAGGGGGCAGGATGCCCACCACTACTACCACCCTCACCCAGGGGGGCTGGATGCCTACCACTACTACCACCCTCACCCAGGGGTGGCAGGATGCCTACCACTACTACCACCCTTAGCCAGGGTGGCAGGATGCCTACCACTACTACCACCCTTAGCCAGGGGGCAGGATGCCTACCACTACTACCACCCTTAGCCAGGGGGCAGGATGCCCACCACTACTACCACCCTTAGCCAGGGGGGCTGGATGCCTACCACTACTACCACCCTTAGCCAGGGGGGCTGGATGCCTACCACTACTACCACCCCCACTCATAGGATGGACAATGCATGACACAACAAGCACACCACAACCTAGGGAATGCAAGATTAAGACATCCCCCCACCACCATGACAAGCGTGTGTAGGCTGTGTCAAATGCCTACAACACCGAACATGACTTTCAACATACAATGTGACCCCCTAGCACATGTGCCACACATATATGTGTGTGGCACCCACAATGCAAGCAGCCCATGACCATTGTGGCAATGGGGCCTAAACCCCCATCATCACAGTGACCAAAAGGTAAGTGTGGGGTCCATAGCTGAAGCACATTTTGACCATTGTGGCAATGGGGTCCAAACCCCCATCATCACAGTGACCAAAAGGCAAGTGTGGGGTCCATAGCTGAAGCACATTTTGACCATTGTGGCAATGGGGTCCAAACCCCCATCATCACAGTGACCAAAAGGCAAGTGTGGGGTCCATAGCTGAAGCACATTTTGACCATTGTGGCAATGGGGTCTACACCCTCATCATCACAGTGACCAAAAGGTAATTGTTGACAAAGAAAGAGCTGCAACTGCCAAACTGCATGGATCATTCCTGCTCACAGAACCAAAAACTCATCTGTGGCAAAGTAGTGTATGTGTCCCATTGCAACATAAATTGGGGAGCCAAATACTGCAGTGCAAATGAAACATTCCTTTGGCCATGTGCAGACAAACAACACCCATGGGGGCTGAGACCGTCAACAGTCATCAATGACACAATGACAGAAGTGACCATCAGAATGCAGAACCACATATTTGCACCAATGGGCACACAAATGCAGATACCCTGTGGAGACAGCAGATGTGAGGTGAACAGATACCATACCATGGCAGCAATGGGACACACAAACCATGATCACTGTGCTGACCGATGACCTAGGAGTCCCAGGGACAGCAGGGGAAACACACCAAACAACATACAGCCAATGGCACACCCAAGATATGCCAATGCAGTGGTGCAGATGCACAAACACAAACAGGCAGACCAACACTGTCATCATACACAGCAGGTGAGGGGTGGGGGTGCCAGTGTCCCCAGGCAACCACACAACACATGAGGAGAGCTGAATACCAATCATACAGATGTGCATACACTGCCACACTAAGGTAACTCATGGATCCAAATCCCCTATGTGGGCAAGCAGGCATTGTCAGGTGAGAGGGAGCACAAAACACACATGTCACACAGGCACGTAGGAACAACAACTGACACAGCAAGTCACAGACACACCACAGCACCACCCCCAGGGCCCCCACAATGTGGTGACCCTGGGCTGAATAAAAATACCACTGTGATGACAAAGCTAAATGTCGTTCACACTATGAACCACAGTCAGGTGTCCTGAGCAACAAACTACCATCACACCTACACAAGCACAAATCAATCAGCATGGCCAGTAAGCCAAGGCCAACATGGAGGCAGGGGCCTAGCCGGGCAACAACTCTCATCTGCACACACTCAACACCACACCCCTCGACCTCCAACAATGTGCAGCAGTGAAGTACACATGCACTGGTGACATTGCACATGCACCCATGACTATTCCAGGGTGGTGGGTGGGAACCAAGGTGTAGAAACACATCACACATGGACACTCAACAAGACTCCTGAATGTCTGACACACTGCACACTACGCTGTACATGGACATGACGGCAATACCACACCGACCAATGGGATCCCAGCCACAGTCACACACCAATGAAGAAGCCAAGGTCACCCACAACGAACACACATAGACAACTTCCAACATTGCAGCTCTGACCCTGAGGAGTGGCAGCAGTCACACACACAACATGTCACAATCACTGAAAGATAACACAAACTGGAAATCACATGACAGGGGCAAACAACAAGTGCCAAGGGGAAACCTGACTGTGACCCATCTGCGTCTGCACACAAACTCAGCCCTGACAGCAAACACACCTATGGGTGACACCCTGATGACCAGTAATGTGCCATGCACCCACATCACAGAGAACACAGGGAGAAGACTTTGGGGGAACATAGCTCAAGTCAGCAAGCATCACAAACAGGTACAACACTAGGGATCACAGCATGCGCAGATGAATGGAAGTGAACACACAGACATGCACATACAACACACACCTTGGGTGCAGGCAATGTCACACGTGTACACACTGCCATGAGGGGACTCCACTCCTGTGTGAGGAAAGCTGTGCCATATGTTGCCTCAGTAGGGCCCCATCATGTCAGCTGAGCACTTGGTCACACAATCAACAATTAGCACCAAATGAGGGCTCCCATCACATCAGCCTGGTCATGGATGTGCCAACGGAATCATCAGCACAGATCCAACACACTTGTATAGCAATGTTGCACTGACTACACGGATGAGTCCCTCCCCATTGATGCCCAAACCTGCATGTCCACTGGAGATGGCAACACGGTCAGGGAAGTAGACAAATGCAACGATGGCAGGCACAACAGATGTGCAGGGGTGGAAGCCACAGATATGAAATTGCCAATGTAAGTAGGAAACCCATTGCCAAATACTGAACACATGACACCCTCAGATGCTGCTATTGATGACATGGATACACCACATGATAGGACACATTCCCCCTGGACCACATGGGTTCCTGCACAGTAACACTTCATAATCATGAGACCAGATATCACCATCACTGCAGCAAGGGCATGGTTAGCTGCACCAACAACATGTACATCTGAAGCATGAGCACTAGAGAAAAGAAAGTTGCTTTATTCAGCATATGTGTTGAGGCCAAACGAAGTCCTGAAAAAAGAGCAAAGGCCAATGGCCAGTCCATTGTCAAAGTTCAAACAGGGTGACACTGGCAGATGTCACCCTACGCATGCCTGCACAATACCAGGGACAATCCACTAGGAGGGGCAACCGGGGGGCAGGCCAGGCACCGCAGGGACAGGATCAGGGCTCACCAGGGGAGTCAGGGAAGGGGTGGTGGGTGCAGGAGAGCCACTGACAACTGCAGTGGAGGTGTCTGACATGGTGTGTGCCGGCACAACTGGGGGGCATGACACAGATGTCGTGGGTGCCGGCACAACTGCAGTGGACCCTGCAGATGGGGTGGACAGGTCCGCCACTGCAGTGCCCAAGTCAGACAGGGCGGTAGTGGACTCCACTGCAGTGCCTACCTCCAGGGGAGGAGAATGGGGAACAGGCAAGGTGGGTTGGACAGAGGGGGGGACACCCTCACCACATCAGTGGCACAGACAAGCGCAGCGGGGGTGTGGTGCTGGGAGAGCAAGTGGCAGGGGGAGAAGGCCGGAGCATCTTGGGGATGGTATATCTGTGGGTGGGGGAACCTGGGGCAGGGTGTGGTGGGGGCACCTGTGCAGTGGGGGCCTGAGGGATGGAGGACGGAGACCTTGTGCCTGAGCTGCAGGGTGGTGGCGGGGTCTTGCTCTTAGCACTCCGGGGGGACTTGCGGGTGGGGGCCTCAGTCCGTCTGCGCCTGGGGGAGGGTGTCCGGGGGCGAGGGGCACTCTGCTCCGTGTGGGTGGGCTTCCTCTTCCCCCGGGATGCTGGAGCAGCTTCATCGGTGGGGAAGAGGCCGAGGTCACAGAGGAAGAGCTGCTGTGACTTTGGGGTTGCAGGTGAGGCAAGGGAGGGTGCTTTGGAGGGAGAGGGAACTGAGGACTGCGCAGTGCATGTGGATGCGTGTGTGTGTTCCAGGGCCCCATCCCCTGTGAGTCTGGCTTCAGTCCCCTGAATGTGCGTGCGTGTGCGTTTTGTCATTGGCGTGTGTGTCAGTGTGCTGGATGTGTGTGTGCTGGTGTGTGCCTGTGCCAGTGTGTGTGTGCCTGGGATGGGTAAGGTGCTGGGGAGTGTGGATGGAGCAGAGGCAGGAGGGGTGAGGGACCGTTTGAGGAGGGACACTGCTGCCGTCAGGGAGGAGTCCATGGACCTATTGCCCCTCTGTAGGTCAGACATGCCCGATGAGATGCCCTCCATGAACGACACCAGCTGAGTCAACAGCGCGGTGTGCGCATGGAGGACACTCAGCATGGCTGTCTGCCCTACATGGAGCTGGCGAAGGAGGTACACAGACTCCTCACTCAGGGCAGCAGGGGACACAGGGGCAGGGGGTGCGGTGCCTGGCCCAAAGGAGACACGCTCCCGGACATGGGAGCCTCCACGGACCTGGGGAATGGGAGCCGATGGGAGGGCGGTGGTGGTGCTGGTGGTGGCGGGGACAGCAACACTAGCTGGGGTGTGGTGGCTGCTGACACCCGCCTCCACAAGGGAGTCATCCTCCGAGTTGCTCTGGTCCTCAGCTGAGGTGGATGCTGCTGAGGACTCCTCGGTGTGGCTCCCCTCGCCCTCCGTGCCACTGGGTCCCTCCGACCACTCCTCGGCTGCTGACCCAGTCTGGCTCTCCGGCTCCTCCTGGTCCGTGGAGCTGTCCCCTTCCGTGGCCGTGGATGTATCTGCAAACAATGGGGAAACAGACAGACATCAGTCACCTGCACCAAACGCACACACCACTGTGAGCACAGCACATTACAGAGCAAGCCCTGGCATCATTAGTTGTACATTGCTAAAAGTGCCCTAATTGAACAGGAGAAGTCAATTGTCAGTCTGATGCCAAGCATGGCACTCACATCCCACATGGCCTTGCACCCATCTGTCTGGTGTCTGTTGGATTGCAACACCCCAGTGTTGACACATGCACCAAGTACACAGTAGTTGGACAGTGCAGAGGACACGGTGTGGACACATCACAGCTCTTGCCACTGAGTCAGTACAGGTTTACGGATGTAAGGGATGCCCAGAGTCAAATAGGAAATGCATGTGATGCATTCCAGCGACAGACACCATGATGCACCCATGTCCTGATAGCCAGCGCCACTATGGTGTGCATGTAGCACATGTCACTCCCCTGCAGGATCACCAATCAGTAGACACATGCCATGGCGGAGGCATGACTGCAAAGTCATACATCACTGTCTCAGTGATGTATGACTTTGCAGCCAGACAACAACACTCTGCACTGTGTCACAATAGTAGGTCATGGGGAATGCAAGTCCTGGAGCTGCACAAGTGCACATGTACATCCCCCACAACACATCCTCTTAACCCTCATCTGTCCAGGTCATACCTATTGGACATATGGGAGACCTGTGACACTACCCTCTGAACCTGAGCCCCTCACACTCTGCTGTGCATGGGGAACAGCTGCCTGAACTTCACATTTACATGCCCCAGTCTGCATGGGCAGCTGATCAGACACCTATGTGTCACACAAGTATCGTCTCCTATGGTCACATCTCCAGTGGCATGCTGAGCCCCTACCAAGAAACTCCACAGCAGTCCTGGCGACTAATCCACAGCACACTGACACAGAGGCAGACACCTGAGGGGTCAAAACACTGTGCACAATGTGTCCTCTGATACACGGGAGTGGGAGTACAGAGTGTATTGTATGGCCTGGAGTAGGCATGACTGTCCAGCCCCACATGAATGAGGGATGAGCCCTGGACTGTAGGCAGCTGGCTAAGTATGTGTGACACACGTCATATACATACTCCTGGGGCCCAAACATTGTTCCCACCCGCAGCATGGGTGTGTGCCAGGTACCCCAGCCACATGTGGTGGATCAGCTCAGCAATTGGACCACAGATCAAAGTAACACGCTGAATACATGTCAGAATACAGGCATTGTGTAAGCAATGGACCCACCCATGATGCCCACCACAGAGTCAGGGAAACAGATGCTGTCTCCCACCTTGAGTCAAGCAAACTGCAAGGACACAGTCCTAAGTGACAGAATTCCCTGCATGTAAGGGCCACACCTGGGTATCAGATGAGGAGTGGGCAGTGCACAATAGAGGGACATGGCTCCTGGACAACATGACTGCTGTACTGTGGCAGTTCAACCTGGCCCGAGGAGGGCACATAACATGTTAGACAGAGTACACAGTGCAGTCTTTGACTCACCCCCTCCTTGCTGCTCTCTGGCCTTCAGCTGCCCATCCAGGTCTGGAAAGACCACCGCCAGGATCCTGAGCATGTGGGGGGTCAGGGTCCGTGTTCCGCCCCTCCTGCGAGGAGGCGACAGCTTCAGCTGGACCCGTGCAATCCTCCGGGTCCAGCCCCGAAGGTCCTGCCACCTCTTTTGGCAGTTGCGGATCCGGCGCTTGTAGACCCCCACGGACCGGACAGCCCGGACGATGTCCTTCCATATCTCATGCTTCCGATGGGCAGAAGCCTGTCAGGATGACAAAGTGATAAGGCCATTACTACACATGCAACATATCCGTGCATGACACAGTTGCATATACATGTCGCAATCACAGGGGCACATGGTGTACCCAGGCAGTGCACGGCTGCCCATGGACAGTTTTCCAGAAGTCACTACATGGTATCATAGCATGGGGAGTAAAACCCTGTTCAGAAGCACTGTCACTGCACCATACCTGTCCAGTGCAAGTCACTACACACTATGGGGGGTGACAACTACTCAGTGAGCCTGCTAGCCAGTGGTGTGCTGACTCTCAGCCTTGCTAGTCAGACAAAATGCACATTCAGAAAGGCAGTGCACAGAACACTCACCTGCTCCCCTGGTGTCCCATACAGCTTGCTGTACTGTGGAAGTAGGCTGTCCAGCAGGGCCTGGTTCTCTTCAAGGCTGAAGGCTGGGGCTCTCTCCACAGTACGTGCCATTGCAGGGTCCAGAGGGGCAGAGACAGCAGCAGTGCAGTGGCAGATGTCGTCCTGGAGCATGTAGTGCAGGCAAGTGGGCTCTCAGGGGAACATGCAGCAATATATATGTGCTGGAGAGGCAGATACTGTCCCTTGTGTCCAAAGTGATAGGTCCAAGTCGTTTGCATCTTCTGAATCTGGCCAATCCATGGAATAGCAGCACCAAAACACGCCCACAGCATCCTTCAAAATTTCAACTTCATGACATACATGATTTTGCAACATTGTTGTGGGTGACCAACTGATTTTCCAGCAACCGACTCGTTCGAATATTCGAAAACGCGTCCGTTGCCAGGCAAGCCCATTGTCAATGGGTGCGCACCGATCGGTCCATTGAGGTACAACGCGCACAGGGGTACAACGCGTACCCGCACACATTGAATGCAATGGGCCGGCCGGAGGCACCGATCGGTCCATTGCAGTACAACGCGCACAGGGGTACAACGCGTACCCGCACACATTGAAAGCAATGGGCCGGCCGGAGGCACCGATCGGTCCATTGCAGTACAACGCGCACAGGGGTACAACGCGTACCCGCACACATTGAATGCAATGGGCCGGCCGGAGGCACCGATCGGTCCATTGCAGTACAACGCGCACAGGGGTACAACGCGTACCCGCACACATTGAATGCAATGGGCCGGCCGGAGGCACCGATCGGTCCATTGCAGTACAACGCGCACAGGGGTACAACGCGTACCCGCACACATTGAATGCAATGGGCCGGCCGGAGGCACCGATCGGTCCATTGCAGTACAACGCGCACAGGGGTACAACGCGTACCCGCACACATTGAAAGCAATGGGCCGGCCGGAGGCACCGATCGGTCCATTGCAGTACAACGCGCACAGGGGTACAACGCGTACCCGCACACATTGAATGCAATGGGCCGGCCGGAGGCACCGATCGGTCCATTGCAGTACAACGCGCACAGGGGTACAACGCGTACCCGCACACATTGAATGCAATGGGCCGGCCGGAGGCACCGATCGGTCCATTGCAGTACAACGCGCACAGGGGTACAACGCGTACCCGCACACATTGAATGCAATGGGCCGGCCGGAGGCACCGATCGGTCCATTGCAGTACAACGCGCACAGGGGTACAACGCGTACCCGCACACATTGAATGCAATGGGCCGGCCGGAGGCACCGATCGGTCCATTGCAGTACAACGCGCACAGGGGTACAACGCGTACCCGCACACATTGAAAGCAATGGGCCGGCCGGAGGCACCGATCGGTCCATTGCTGTTCAACGCATCACTGTACATGTGACTGGCATATGTCAGCATGCCTGTCTCAGATGGACATATGCCAGCCACAGATAGCTCCCAGGGAGTGAGGGGCACACCTACATCACGACAGCCTGTCCAAACCTTATCATAAGGCATGTAAGGCTGCATTTCCTATTGTGTGTATGTTGGTGTACATGTTGTCCTGTGGGTGTCACCTGTGGGCAGCCACCCCCAGGCTGTGCACGTGTTAATGGGGACAGGATCCTGGGTGTTACGTGTACGTGACCACTGTGATGTGCAACTGTTCATATCTGTGCATGTGCCATGGTCACATTTCACAGTGGTGTTTGTGTATGTCATGTCACATACCCCGTGAGTCCCATGTGGGACGGTATGTTTGAGCCAGGGTGTCCCAGTGGCACAATAGTGATGGCCCTCCACAGTCTTTGTGCATGTAGTGTTTACAATGTCTCTGATTTCATGTGCACAATGGGAGACAGTCTCCACATCCACGTTGTGTGTGCATGGACTCTGATGTTGTGCGTGTGTGTCACAGACGTCCATGGCTCTCCTGCCATGGCAAGTGTGGCCACTACCTGTGGGGGTCATGTTTGTTTTGTTGTGGTGTACACATGATACTCCAGGTGATGCCAGTGTCCATGTGGCATTACAGGGTCCCTGGGAATGTGCCTGTCGTTGAGCTGTGGTGCCTGGGGCACATCTGTCCTCACATGTCACTGGGGGGTGACTGTGACACAGCATCATGATATCCAATGGGCCAACCTGGGACAAATTGATGCCACCTGTAGGACCGTGTTGACAGATGTTGGCCATGTATGTACCATACATGTCGTTCCGGTACTGCACACTTCATGTAGTTGTGCCTCATGATGATGTATGTTGGGATCTTGAGTGTGTTCAATGCCGCATATGTGGGGTGACTGACGATCTTGCTTACTTCTCCTCTGCACTGCAGGGCTCCTGCTGTCCATCGGCCATTCCCAGACCTGGCAACGATGGTGGAACGGGACAGCATCCGACGGTACCGCTTCACCAGGCAGCTGATTGAGGATTTGGCAGTGCAGTTGTCCCCACATTTGCAGCCTGGCCGGCCGTATCCTACAGCGCTGACCCCCAAGGTGAAGGTGATGGCAGCCCTACACTTCTTTGCCACCGGTACCTTCCAACATACTGTGGCGTCTGCTGGTGGGATGTCACAGACCATGTTCAGCCGTGTGCTCCGCGATTTCTTGGCGGCAATGTTGCTCTTCCTGAACCGGTACATCTATTTCCCTAGACTGCGACGACTCACTGACGTGAAGAGTGACTTTTATGCCCTGGGGAGGATGCCGCATGTCATTGGCTCCATTGATGGGACACATGTGGCTTTGGTACCACCACAGGCCCAGGAGCAGGCCTACAGGAACCGCAAGCACTACCACTCGGTCAATGCACTGGTGGTGTGTCTTGCAGACATGACCATCACACACGTGTGTGCCCGTTTCCCTGGTTCAGCACACGATGCCTTTGTGATGAGGAGTAGTCGCATCCCCAGGTTGATGGCACAGATGCAGAACCAGCGTGCCTGGCTTGTCGGTGTGTACTGACTTTGTGCCATTGTGTGTGATCTGATCTGTAGTATTCCGCCCACTTTTCCAAGTCAGCTGATGTGCACTTGTCTGTCCGTAGGTGACTCGGGATACCCCAACATGCCGTGGTTGCTGACACCCCTCAGGAACCCTGTGACACCTGCCCAGATGCGCTACAATGAGGCACATGGTCGGACCAGGAGAGTGATTGAGCGGACCTTTGGTCTCCTGAAGAGCCGCTTCCGCTGCCTGGACAAGACCGGAGGGTCCCTCCCATATGCCCCTGCGAAAGTGTGCAAGATTATCATCGTCTGCTGCATGCTCCACAACCTGGCAGTGCGGAAGGAGTTGCCTCTCATCCAGGATGACGATGACCAACATCCGCCACCTGTGGAGGATCCTGGCCTGGACCACGATGCCAGTGACGATGATGATGATGATGGTGATGGTGATGTCCGCACACAGCTCATCACCAACTTCTTTAGCTGAATGTGAGTATCCTGAGGTGTCATGTGAATGATGTGAGTTGGCATGATGTGTGGGTGGTGCTCTGGTGCTGTTGGAGTGTGTCCATGGGCTACTTGACTGGATGTGTGTTGCGATGTGTGGTGACAGGTGGGCTGTACTCCCCAACAGTGTTGACATGCTAACTTGGTTCTGGGTGGGTATCTTGTAACATGTATTGTGCATGAGTTTTGCTGTTCTGTCCTGTACTCCATTGCTTTTGACTGTGTGTCATTTCTGTCCTTCACAGGGTACTTTCAGATTCGTTTGGTCAACTGTGTCCACCGACAACGTGATTGCACATCCAGGCTGGTAGCTGTTGTGTCCCTACAGGTGATGTGCGCCACACCCATGGACTTCCTTCTGTCTACAGTTGTTGACTGTGTGCCCGCTACCAGGTGGGGTTACCTTGCATCTGTAGTGGTTACGGCATGTTGCTACTGTGTAATAAACCTGTGCTTCACTTAGTGATGTGCGTTGTCTGTGGTCACACATTTGACTGCCATTTGCTTACTGCACCTGTGGGCTACTTGACTACAACTGGGAATGGGTGTGGTGTCTGTGCATTGCACCGTCTTCCCTGGCAACATCAGTGTAGGCAATGAGTCAGATGGCCTAGGTGTGTATGTGTTGTGTAGCCCTGGTGGTGTGTCTCCCTCATATGTGTCACGTTGCCTGTACTCACATGCCTGTGTTGTCCTTGCTGTTGCAGTTCGCATACACAGTGTAATTTTGTTGTTCATCATCCCCATAACAGTACCCACGTTGGAATCACGACAGAGGCAAGTATGGTGTATTATTGTGTTTATTGTGATACATCTGTGATAATAGTGCATAGGATGGATTGTGCTGTACATGAATCTTGCAATCCCAAGTTCCTAGATGAATAGAAAGTCCAGGTAGACAGGATCCCCAGTATCGGGGCCACAGTTGTCTGACACATTGTTCCAACTTGTACTCCCCATGCAATGTGTGGGAGTAGTGTTGCCATCAACAGGGTGAACAGTCTGTGCACAAAGGCGAAAATCCAGAACAGGTTCAGGCTTCCTGGGAGTTGCGCTTGGCCATCAGCCTCTCACTTTCCCCTCCTCGGACGACCCCTCTTCTTGGGGGGGGGCCCTCAAGTGCAGGCTGCTGCGGTGCAGGGGACTCTCCGCCAGAGTCCTCCTCCCTCCCTGTGGCAGTTGCAGTTTGTTCGGTACCAGATGTTGTTGGCACACAGGGAGGTGTGGACTGGTTGCTGTTCATCTGGCGGAGGCATTGTAAAATGTCCCTGTGCACCGCCGTCATCTCATGTAGTACATCCCACTTGGACTCCACGCGGGTCATGTGGGAGTCCACACGTGACATGTGGGAGTCCACACGTGACATGTGTGACTCCACATGGGACATGTGGGAGTCCAAGCGGGCATGATGGGCAGCCTGCTGCTGTTTGATGTCTCTGAGGAGCCCCACTACCTGGCTGAGCTCTCCGGTGCTGGACTGGTACGCATCAGCTATGCGTACCAGTTGTGGGTCTTCATGCACACCAGCAACGTCTGCAAGCAGCGACCTCTGTCTCCCACCCCTCCCACCACCCCTGCTGACATGTGCAGTGTGTGCAGTTGCACGCACAGATAACCCTGGTCCACCTTGGGGGTTGGTGGTGGTGGTGGTGTCCATGGCCCCAGGTTGGTCCAGGGTCACTGCGCTGGTGTTGTTCCTTATTCTGTCCATGTCGGCAGGGATGGTATTCGTGGTGACAGTCGTTGGAGGGGTGGGTGCAGGGGGTGCAGCTGGTGGACCTGCTGGTGCTGCAGCTGGTGGTCCTGCTGGTGCAGCATGTTGACTTGCACCGGATGTGCCAGGTTGTTCTTCATCGTCCGAGGAGGACAGAGGCTGTACGACGCCAGTGAGCTCGGCATCCTCTTGAGCCTGGGACTGGGACTCCTCAGCGTCTGCTGCTGTGTCCCTATCATCACCTGTTTTTGGGAGACACAAACAATGTATGTCATGTTTCTGCAGGCATCAGTGGTTGACACACCTGACAGTTGTGACTGTGCCTCGGGGTGCGGGCCTGTACATTGTATTGTCCTAAGTCGTCACAGTCAGGGGTTGATATTGGTGTGGCACATTGTCCTGCATTATTTGGGCATTTCTATGTATTCTCTGGGGTGTGAACATGGTCTGCATTGATTGTGTTTGGTTGACAGCCAGACCTCCTTCCCACCCACCCACCCACCCAGTCAGTTATCCCACCATGGAACGTGCTTGCATTGCAGGGAGTGTAAGTTGTCTCTCAGGATGTCAGTCAGAGGTGTCCTGCTGTTTGTTGGTGCACAGTTGGCAGCAGGGCCTTGTGCTCCCCGCAGCAGTAGCCAGTGTCAGCCATCTTGTGAGTCCTTCTCCACTCCCTGTGATGTGAGCATGGTTCAGGGTGGTGTTGATGGGCCAGTTGTGAGGCTGAGCAATGTCTGTGACTACGACTCCCATCATGCTATTGCCTCCACCCCCTTCCCAGCATGCCCATGCTTCCTTCCTTTTGACTCTGCTTCCCTGTGGGGTGGGCTGGCTGTGCTGACAGGATGGCTGGGAGTGTTGTCCTGGCAGTTGTTTGGCTAAGAGTCCCAAGAGTGTCCCTGTGCTTCACACAACATAACCCAGGGTGGTGGTGCTTTGTGGGATCTTGTGTTAGGATGGAGGGCATTGCATTCTACCAGGTGGGTACTGTGGAGTTTGTGTTGGGGGGGGGGGTGTGAGGGGAGGTGCTGGTGACTATGGTCAGTGCTGCAAGTCCCCCTTCCCACCCAGCCAGCCGGATATCCCACCATGGAACGTGCTTGCATTGCAGGGAGTGTAAGTTGTCTCTCAGGATGTCAGTCAGTGGTGTCCTGCTGTTTGTTGGTGCACAGTTGGCAGCAGGGCCTTGTGCTCCCCACAGCAGTAGCCAGTGTCAGCCATCTTGTGAGTCCTTCTCCACTCCCTGTGATGTGAGCATGGTTCAGGGTGGTGTTGATGGGCCAGTTGTGAGGCTGAGCAATGTCTGTGACTACGACTCCCATCATGCTATTGCCTCCACCCCCTTCCCAGCATGCCCATGCTTCCTTCCTTTTGACTCTGCTTCCCTGTGGGGTGGGCTGGCTGTGCTGACAGGATGGCTGGGAGTGTTGTCCTGGCAGTTGTTTGGCTAAGAGTCCCAAGAGTGTCCCTGTGCTTCACACAACATAACCCAGGGTGGTGGTGCTTTGTGGGATCTTGTGTTAGGATGGAGGGCATTGCATTCTACCAGGTGGGTACTGTGGAGTTTGTGTTGGGGGGGGGGGGTGTGAGGGGAGGTGCTGGTGACTATGGTCAGTGCTGCAAGTCCCCCTTCCCACCCAGCCAGCCGGATATCCCACCATGGAACGTGCTTGCATTGCAGGGAGTGGAAGTTGTCTCTCAGGATGTCAGTCAGTGGTGTCCTGCTGTTGGTTGATGTGCAGTTCCCAGCATGCCCTTGTGCTCCCCACGACACAGCAACAGTGTCAGACATCTTTGATGGGCCTTTCTACTCTCTGTGGGATGTGCATGCGTGAGTGTGAGCTTGCTGGGCCATGTGGTGGGGGATGTAGAGCTGTGACTACGACTCCCATCATGCTATTGCCTCCACCCCCCTTCCCAGCATGCCCATGCTTCCTTCCTTTTGACTCTGCTTCCCTGTGGGGTGGGCTGGCTGTGCTGACAGGATGGCTGGGAGTGTTGTCCTGGCAGTTGTTTGGCTAAGAGTCCCAAGAGTGTCCCTGTGCTTCACACAACATAACCCAGGGTGGTGGTGCTTTGTGGGATCTTGTGTTAGGATGGAGGGCATTGCATTCTACCAGGTGGGTACTGTGGAGTTTGTGTTGGGGGGGGGGGGGGTGAGGGGAGGTGCTGGTGACTATGGTCAGTGCTGCAAGTCCCCCTTCCCACCCAGCCAGCCGGATATCCCACCATGGAACGTGCTTGCATTGCAGGGAGTGTAAGTTGTCTCTCAGGATGTCAGTCAGTGGTGTCCTGCTGTTTGTTGGTGCACAGTTGGCAGCAGGGCCTTGTGCTCCCCACAGCAGTAGCCAGTGTCAGCCATCTTGTGAGTCCTTCTCCACTCCCTGTGATGTGAGCATGGTTCAGGAGTGGTGTTGATGGGCCAGTTGTGAGGCTGAGCAATGTCTGTGACTACGACTCCCATCATGCTATTG